>OU015494.1:72278737-72311541 GCA_907164885.2 Dolomedes plantarius | reverse complement strand
TGTAAAAAACGCGCATTTGTTTTTTCGTGATTTCCTGCCCTGTGAAGTCACGAAACTTGAACGAAAGGAGAAATGATTATTTTTCGGGCAAAACACGACACCGCAATGTGCACAGTGGTATATCGCGTTTGATCCCCAATCAAACTGATCGCGATTCAAACCTCGAGGGTTTCATCCTTGTACTGATTGTCCTTATAAACAGAGTAGACAATACGTAGATCGTGTAAAATAGTGTCGCATCAACTCAACGCAACTTGCGCTTGGTGTTCGAAGTTTTTGCAGTATGCAAATACGTAAGAAACGTAACGCCTGTTCACCTGAGACAGCTATAAAAGAGACATCTTCTTAGGGTTGTAGTATGTTGATGATCGTGATCATGGCTGAGTATTCCAAAGCTGAGATCTCCAGTGAAGCGACAACTCGTCAAGGAATTCGGGGACCAAATAATTGGGTATGGCAGTTTCGAAGAGTGGCCTCCACGTTCGCCTGATCTGATTCCACTGGACTTTTTCCTGTGGGAATACCTGAAACAGAAGGTGTATGCGACCCCTCCACAAACATTGCAGGACCTTAAACGACGCATTACGGACGCTTGTGCCAACGTGTCACGCTCTATGCTCCAACGTGTGCAACGTGAGATTCAAACGAGGATCCAAATGTGTATTGCAGCTGACCGTGAGAAGTTTCAACATCTCAAATAAAGGTATATTGTTAAATTTAGTTGTTTTTTTTCTTTCTCAGATCTTTTTGTCACGTCACAGTGTAGTAAATCACGAAAAAACAAATGCTCGTTTTAACCGTTGTAGTCTTCGCATTAATGTCCACAAGGTATCTTTTCGTACTAAATCGATGATTTTATACAACTTTGTAAATCCCTTTTTTTCCCTATCTCGTTCCGTTTTCGAGATAGGAATGCTAACTCCGTAGTTTTCCACCAGGTTGCGTGGTAGGTGGGTTCACTCAGTAGCGCATAGCTGCTTTACTATACCTAGACACCACTTTTATGAATATAGCAGCAGCCGTTCCGAAGTTAAGAGGGTGGGAAGGGACTTTAGTGGGCATACTGTATATATACACTGAAGAGCCAAAGCATTATGACCACCTAACAATAACGAGTTGGCCCACCTTTGGCGCGCAACACAGCTTCAACCCGCTTTGGCATAGATGCCACAAGTCCTTGGTAGATGGCCGGAGACAGATTGTACCAGATGTTTAAGCAACGGTCAGGCAAATCCGAGATATTGCGAATTGGTGGTCTTTGAACTCTGAGCTGCCGTCCCATGACATCCCAAATGTGTTCTATCGGATTGAGGACCGGAGAGTTAGGCGGCCAGGACATTAACTGGAATTCAGCATCATGTTCCTGGAACCACTCCAACACCATTTTAGCCTTGTGACACGGGGCGTTGTCCTGTTGGAACATTCCATTTCCAGCTGGAAAAACAGAGGCCATGTAAGGGTGCAACTGGTCCGCAGTGATGTTCAGATACACTGTAGCATTCATGGTCTGCTCTACCACAACCACGGGTCCCAGAGACGCCCAAGAGAACGTCCCCCAAAGCATAATACCGCGACCACCGGCCTGTGTATGACCTACTGTACATTGAGGGAGCAACAGTTCGCCTGGAAGACAGCGTATCCAGACACGGCCATCGGTGTCATGAATGACAAACCGTGATTCATCTGACCAGGCAACTCTCTCCCACTGATCCATGGACCAGTCGCGATGTTCCCGGGCCCAGCGCAGGCGCAGTTGGCGATGACTCTTGGTCAGCAAAGGCACACGAGTGGGACGTTTACTGCGTAGCCCCATATCCAACAGTGTCCACTGAGCAGTGTTCTGCGATACTATTCTACTTGGCCCTGCATTGTATTGGGCTATCAGCTGAGCCACTGTCTGGCTCCGGTTTTGCTTCTCCATGCGAGACAGTCTCCGACGACCTTTTTCTTTGATAGCGTGTGGACGTCCAACACCATGTCTATTACTGCTGGTTTCACCATTATTCATCCACTTTGCATAAGTACTAACAACTGTAGGTCGCGAACAACCCACGAGTTGTGCAGTTTCGGAAACACTTGTTCCGAGCCTTCGAACCATTACAATCTGCCCTCTATGAAAGTCGCTTAGATCCGCAGACTTTCCCATCACACACAGAAGTAAGTGAAAGAATGATTCTTCAGACTCTCCAGCAGCAGTTAAGTACCACTTCCACCTGATCACGTGCCTTCCACGTCATCCAGGCGAATTCATTGCAAAATGTAGAGGTGGTCATAATGTTTTGGCTCTTGAGTGTATATATATATATATATATATATATATATATATATATATATATATATATATATATATATATATATATATATATATATATCCCTACCGTCAATGACCAGGTACCCGAGTACCTTTTTGCGATTGCAATTGTAATTTTTATCATGTCTAATTAAGCCTTGGTAAAATCTCTTTTAATCTTCGTTATTTACATGAATCTCAACAAGACATGTAATTGTAAACTTTTAGGAAATAAAATATTGTTTTTTTTTGTTAAACTTTCTTATACCATTACTCAATATCCAGGTACCGGGGTACTCATTATTGTCTCTCGTCTACAAGCAAAAGTACATGATTATTATTACAAGAAATATAATCAAACATAATAATAATTATTTATTATTATTATTAGTATTATTTATTATTATTATTAGTAGTAATAGTATTTAATACTATTATTATTAATATGAAGACAAATATAGGTCTTGAAAAAATTACATTTGAGCACATATTATTATTTATTATTATTATTATCATCATGACAAATATAATTATGGAAAAAAAATTACGTTTAAGCACATGCTTTACAATGTCATATTGAGATTGAATGCTCATCACAAACTGGTTTTTCACGTTTTGTATGATTTTCTCGTTTTTCTCCGAAGTTTCTTAGGAGCAGAAACACACATTTGGTAAACTCCAACAACTGGCTTTCTTCCAATTGAATCACGTGCCTGAAAATCTGTGGTGGTATTGGGGCTCGACGGCATCGCAGGCAGAGATGTTGTATTGTTCGAGGAATTCAGAATATTTTCTACACCTGACCTGGTTGAAAAATGTCGCATGGCTTGAATATTTATTGACCGATCCTGAATTAATGAAAGACACTTTCAATGACCGGGTACCGCGGTACCCGGTCATTGAAAGTAAAACCCGTATCACACTGACGAATTAGGTGAAACTTTAAGCTTTTCGTCAAGCCTTTCTGCGCGCGGAGTGTCTGTGAAGGGTTGCTAGAGTTTGACAAACAGATTCGCAAATCGAAGCGGAGGGGTTACCGTACCAATCCTGTTATCGACCATTAGGCTTTAGGCATAGCATACAAATTTCTTAGCGCATGTACTACGAATCGATTGTTTAATCGGACATACCTATTCAAATCAAGGTTCCATCCAATTTTATGAGCATATCATCTAAACAAAAGCTATGTGCTACAGTTATTTGCCTTACAGCAGCATTAATCGCAAGAAGAAAAAAAATCTGAAAGAAAAATTTGGACAAGGGAATGGTTAATAAAAAGAAATAAACTAGGATGCTATGAGAATTTGATGAGGGAACTGGCACTTCAGGTAAGATATTTTCTTTCAAATTTTTCTAGAATTAATAAATTATTATAGAAATAATATTTATAGAATTATTATGCAGAATATTTGACCCTTCTTTAAGTCCCCTAAAAGAGGATTATTTCTTTTTCCCCCAACTGCTTGGTTTTATTGAATTGTTTGAAAAGGTTGCTGCAATAACTTGCTAATAGAAATTTTCTATACATGAAATACAATTATGAAAAATTAAACATATCTTATTTTTTTAATACTAGGATACCGAAGGCTATAGAAGGTGGATTAGGTTGGATACAGCATCTTTTAAGTATTTGCTTGAAAAAGTATCACCTTTGATACAAAAAAGAAATACACAAATGAGAGACAGTATTCCTCCTGGTGAACGTTTGGCACTCACTCTCAGATATTTAGCTACAGGTAAAGATATAGACTTTTTATAAACATTGATTTTTTTTAATCTTAATATTGATATTAAAGACTAGTACAAGATTATCATTATCATGATTTAATGAATATGATGGGCAGGACTATAGAATATAAACACAGTTGCATACAATAAAGTATAAGTAGGATTAATTATTTTAGGTTGTATAAATATGGTCGATACTAATATACACATGTACTTTTACATATTCTAGTGTATTTCGGTTTTAATAATTTGCCATACTATATATTATATAAATCAATCTATTTTAATCAAATTTGTTGCTGATCGAAAATTACCCCAGAAGTGACCAAGTTGGTCACACAAAATCTATAATCATGAAAATGACAAATGTATTTGCATTAAAATAAACACTTTATTATGTGGGTGCTTACTGTGCAAAAATTGAAAATATTATATTTGATGGTTAATTAATATAATATAGTAGACTCTCTTTAATTCGCAAACACCTATAATCCACACATCATAACAGATGTAAACATTGAAATTTGCTGTTAAGTTTCAATGCCAATCATTGACAATTCAATAGATAGCATGTAAAATTATATATTGTGACATATTTTTTAAATCATTAATTGTATATTTCAATAAATTCAAAATAAAATCATTGTACAATATTTATTATAATATTTCTGTTATTTTAATTTGTCATTCATTGTAAAAAAAACTGTTAAGATTTTTTTTACTTACAATTTTCAAAACATAAACAATAGAATGACCTATAATCCAACCTAGCATTGGTCCCAAGCTTTGTCGATTACAGAGAGCCTACTGTAATTATATGTTAGATTTGGCATGTTAGGGACATTAGAAACTGATGTTTTATTGTTTATGTTTTCTGTACTATTCTGTTTTGAACAAAATTACTAAGACAGATCTTTAGATGAAAAAAATACACCTATGGATCATTAAAAAGAATTGCTAAAATGTTTTTCTTTTAAGCATTACCTGTGTCTGATTCTTT
The DNA here is from genome assembly GCA_907164885.2 of Dolomedes plantarius. Taxonomy (NCBI): domain Eukaryota; kingdom Metazoa; phylum Arthropoda; class Arachnida; order Araneae; family Dolomedidae; genus Dolomedes; species Dolomedes plantarius. The sequence goes on along the minus strand of OU015494.1, from coordinate 72,306,523 downwards.
ACTGATGGTATTTATCTCTATTTTTCAGGTGAAACGCAACAATCGTTAAGTTTTCACTTTCGCATTGCTCAAAACACCATTTCTGGAATCTTGCCACTAGTATGCACTGCAATTTTTACCGTTTTAAAAGATGATTATCTAAATTGCCCCAGTAATGAAACTGAATGGAAAGCATTAGCTGCTGACTTCAATAGAATGTGGAACTTTCCCATGTGCATTGGTGCTATGGATGGGAAGCACATTAAAATTATGCCACCTCCTGGTAGTGGTTTTGCTTTCTATAATTACAAAGGGTACTTCAGCATTGTTCTTCTGGCATTGGTCGATGCAAATTTGAAATTTGTATATGTTGACGTTGGGACAAATGGAAGGATCAGTCATGGTGTAGTATGGGAAAAGAGCAAATTTAAACAGGCTCTAGATGCAAAAGTTTTAAACATCCCTGGTCCGAACATTCTCCCAGGAACCGATGTTGAGGTTCCCTTTGTACTTGTTGCAGATGATGCTTTCCCTTTAGGCCCCAGTTTAATGAAGCCATATCCTGGTAAAAATTTGGAAAGAAAAAAACATATTTTTAATTATAGATTATCGCGAGCCCGTAGATTTTCCGAAAATGCCTTTCGTATATTAGCAGCAAGATTCCGAATTTTTCATACACAAATAACATCTTAAGTGCCAAACGCGAGACTTTTTGTTTTAGCTACATGTGCTTTACATAATTTCCTGAGAGTGAAGAACTCGAACATCTACTTGCCAGCTGGAAGCATTGATGTGGAAGATATATCTACTTCTGATATAGCAACAGGTGACTGGTGAGCTACAAGTAATAATTTTATAAATTTGCGAAAAACTTCACATAAATCCAGCGCTGTTGCAAGACTGATCCAGGAGAAATTCTGCAATTACTTCAACTCCGTAGGATCTGTTCCATGGCAAGAGCAAATGTGCAATTTACATTGAATTTAATTTTTAATAAATGTACATTGTTCAAAGTTAAGATTGAAAATTTTTTTGCTCTGTATAACTTGTAAATAATAACTGCACTGGTTTCAATTATGAAAACAGCATACGAAAACTTAGTCTCAAAAGAGGGGTTAGGACGACCATTATTATTTTATGTTAGAACATAACTTTGCCAAATACCAAAATAATTTGATGATTTCTTTTTTCTGTACCCATATAAATTGGGTTACCCATATGAATCTGATCTTTTGTGGTACAAATGGAAAGATTAGTTTCTAGCAACATTTTTAGCACAAAAAAAGTGTGAAATAAAAAGAATTCAGATAAATTGGGTACTTCTGAAGTAGCTGTGAATTTACGGTGCACTGTGAAAACTTTTGTTTTAGTACAGCTCATATTCAAAATATTAGAATAATTACATTTTTTTACAAATTGAAAATATCATTTGGTAATTTAATGTGTTTTAATGCAAATATGCAAATAATATTTTTATTAAGAACTTATTGTTGATCAAACTTATTTATTATCTTAAAATTAATATCATTTTTGAAAAGATTAATTGGAAAAAAAATTATTTTGAAAAGTCAAAATATTAGAATATTTATTCAAGTGGTTCAAAATATTAGAATATTTCACATTAATTCTCCTTTAATTATCCCCAATTCATAACTGGTGGCATCATTGATTAAATTTAGATTATTTTATTTAAAATCAGTAATATTTTTGCAGTTTGCTTGCGTCTTAAAATGGGTCGTGTGAGTAATATTCCTGAATCTAATCAACTTCGTATGGTTGATTTGTATCGGCAAGGTAAAAATCAATGTTACATAGTGAATTATTTATATTGTTCGCAATCAAGCGTTAGTAAAATACTAACACAATATTAAAAAAATGGACGTCTACGAAAAGGTTAACTCTCAGATATATCAATAAATTTTGGAATATTACATGATTCCATCATCAGATTTATTTGAAGATGATTTCATATTTGATCAAGATTTAGCGTCACCGCATACCTCGGTATCAACTAAGAATTGGTTCCACCAACGTAAAATTAAGGTACTTCCTTGGCCATCTGTAAATAGGAATACCTCCAGCTTTTCCTTTCTTACAGAACAAAACTCATTTCGGAAGTTTCATTGAAGGTAAAACGAGTAATTTCTGTTGTGGCATCTAAAAAGGTATTTTAAGTAAGAAATTAAACTTTGAAGCGTATTCCCATCTTTAACATTACAGTAATAAGCATTACATCTTATTAATAAAAGCGAATGTTTTCTTATCAATAAAATCGAATGTTTGCGCGCGTGCGTGTGTGAGTGTGTGTGTGTGTGGGCGGCCCCCAGGCGAATCTGTGAAACTTACAGCCGTGAAATTTGGCACACGGGTAGTGCAGACTATGGGAAAGTGCAACTCGAAGCCCAAATTTTAAATTTTATTCTAGAAATTTTTTTATTTTATGTTTTGTGGGATATTTTGTTTTTTTTAACTTCAGATTTCGATATCTCGGCAAAAAATGATCGTAGAATTTTTTTCTTTTACAATCTAAGACTACAGACATTTCCACTTCAAACAAGACCTCATTTGTTTAAAAATAATTTAAAACAGACTAACATTTTCATCAAAATATTAAATCCACTTTTTCAATAAATTTATGCACTTTTTAGCATCTACGGTCGATGCTCGTCGTGTTTTTATCTTACAAAAAAATATTTACATCATCTGGAAGATGAACGCTTTCTCATTCATATAAACCTCATTTCAAGTCTCTATCTTAAAATTTCGATTTTTAATTGAATTTTAAAGAACGATATTTCAACACAAATTTTATGTGGTTCTTTCAACGCGGTACTCTAGGCGTTGAAATCAATCATTCATAAAAAATGCGCATGCGCACAAGGAAACATTTTATTTACTTTTGCCGGTATTCACTTTTTCTGTATTCTGTCAATTTTTGTTTAATTTAGTTACTTTTTTGCATATTCTTTCTTTTTATGCTTCTGTCTGAAAATCTGGAATATTTTTTATTATCATTCTAATACTTCGAAACTTAACAATGTTTACCAGGGGTGTTTTAAAACAACTGTTAATTATGTTTGTGTTTAGCTTTGAGAAAAAATAATTTTGTAAAGGTTTTTTTTTGGTGTTTTATGCTAAAATAGCACTTACAAATCAAAAAAAGAAACGAAAAACTTACCTGTAAATAGCATACGTTATTTATAAATTGATCAATTTGAAGTAATTTTTAATGAAATTTAGCTAAAACACCTATCATTCTGCACAAAATCCTAAAGCTAATATTTTAAACTAATTTTAGCTTTTGATTGTGGAAATTTTTGATGTTAAAACATGTTAACAATGTATTACATATGCATTATTTTGTAACTCAAATATAGTTGCACATTAATTTTATAGAAATTTGTGGTATGACTTTCTTAAGTAGCATGATTTATTTTTTCTCGATGATATTTTTTTCTTAATTGTCATATTTTGAGAACATAACATTTTTAAATTAAAAAAAACACAAATAACAGTTTAGGTTAACAAGAATTATTGTCAAGAATTATATTTCACATGATTGGACAAGCCACAGGTCAAGAAGTGTTGAAATTAATGGAGGTAAGGTTAATTTTTTTTACATGCAGTAATTTTTTCATGTCCTGATTCATAAATTAGAATCGATAGCTGATTTATACCTCATTTATATTTTTAGAATTTAACTTCTTACTTCTGTTTTAACTTTCCTTTCTATTTTACTATCATGTTTTGTTTTGCTATTATTGAAGTGTGTAAAATATTTTTCATTGCTTACTACGATTTAAAATATTTTTTGTATTATTGGCCTGAGCATATCTGCCCGCAGCCTGTACTTTTTTATTCATACTGTGTTATTCATACTGTTATTTTTTCTACGTTATTTATACTGTATTTAGTTTTTAAACACTCTATCACACAGTATTTTAGTGCAACAGTTGCAGGTAGAACAGGTTTAGTGAAACAGTTGTGCTAAAAGCTTGTGCTAAATCTTTAGTTTGATACGGGCTTAAGGGAAGCGTTTGGTCATTGACGCTAGGGATATATATGTGCAAGATCAGGAGGTGAGTCTAAATCACTCGATGATAACATGGAAAAAACTTTTATTTCACATTAACTGGACAAAAACATTAACAAAAATACACTTTAACAAATTTACCGTCATACGTCGTCACATCTTACTCGTACCATCGTCGCTTCTGAACTGCACTCTAAAATATAAACATTCCTTCCTCACTTCCTGTTGCCATCGCATAAAACAAAGGTAAAAGGAAAACATTGAGAATGGCGTTGCACCAGGTTGACTTCCATATATATATATATATATATATATATATATATATATATATATATTTATTTATTTATTTATTTATTTATTTATACCTATATATATGCACGTATGTACTTATGTATGCTGATAAGACCTTTATTTTCAAGCAAAACCTTATAAAATCCATGACTTTGAGCCTCCTTCTTAGTTTTAATTGAAAACCGATAGGTCCAATACAAGATGAGTAAATATCGAAAATTTGCAGCTATTTATAGTTATAATTTTGTGTTTAATAAGTTTAGTAGTAATAGCTCTTGAGAAAAGTAACATTCAGTCTTATTTATTAAGGACAATTATTTTTGTTCTCCGCTAATTGGATTAAGCTCGTTATCAAACTTCTTTTCATTATTGATCACTATAGATTTAACTACTCCTAAAAATTATTTGGGTGCTTAGATATGCAACCCAGCTGTGAAAATTAGACAGAAAAAAATTATTGTAAAGAAACTAACAATGATTATAGCGAATTTGCTAATGAGCTCATTTTTTTACTACTTTTGTAACACGCTGATTAAACTGTCAATTCATGTGATCAGAAAAATTGGAAGACGAAGAAATTTAACGAAAATGAGAATGCACAAACTACTGTTTTTCTATTCGTTTCAAGAACCGCATTTTGCACTTAGCATAACTTTTTTCGAACCCAATTATTTGCAGCACCGAATGAAGTTATATGATTAGCCTTTGGAGAATCAAGGAGATCATTTGTGTTGTTATAAAAAAAGAAAGAAAAAAAATTAAGGTTCTTTTGTTCACAAAATTCATCCTACAGATATTTAAATAAAGCCATCTTTAATTTAAAAGTAGAAAATTCATGATAATGTGAATATTATACTGATCGGTTACCTGGAGCCCAGAGAAGATACTTTACAAAAAAGAAAGAACTCTCTCCAAAATAATATTTTCTGTAATAATACAAGAAATAAAGAACTTTTCTCATTAACATGCAAATGGTTTTTAGAATTGTAGTTAGTATTTGCTGTGGGGATTCATGATAAATGGGATGCCGAGAGTGAGTTATTTTCAATCTTTTTTGGCAGTTTTATGAATGATTTTTGCTGCAAAGCATTTAAAAAATAAGAACTTATTTAGTGATTGTGATGTGAAGTGGGCTCGCCAATCTGTATTATAAAAGGAATCATTGCCAATTCAATTATTTTGGAGATCTTTGAAATTACCTCCATAGGCAATGCCGTTAGAATGATGGAAAATCCCACAAGTAATTTCATGTTTTATTTCTAGATAAAAATAAATTTTTAACCGCACAAAGTTTTTAAGATGATGCACTAATGGTTAAGGACAAAAGCCTGCGTATTTGCTGGGAATAAATTATGAATGTCAACATTCATGAGTAATTATTGACCAATTATAGAAAATCCTCTTGATTTTTAAGTTATTTATTATTCTTTCATCTTATTTTTAATCTTATTTTAGTTCGATATTTATACTGATTTATACCGATGAGCTAAAGCTTTTGCAATTAAATACTGTTATCTTTTAAAATATTATGAATATGATTAAGAGTTAAGGATATAAAATAACTTATTATATACAAGTAACTGTAAAGTAATTATTTTGGTGCGTAAGCTTATCATAAAATGTACAGCTTACCTTAGTTCGTTAACTTGTAAAAGCCATTCCGAAAAAAATCCAGGGCTTTCATGACAAGATCGGACGATATTTCAAACAAATCAAGCTACTTTAGATACGAATCCTTTCGTTCAATGTAATTTAAACACTTAAAATAAATTAAGAAATACAACTTGGATCCTTTAAGCACCTGGACTCCCTTTAAACTAAACTACTGTCGATTATATTGAAAACTCTCTTAGAGTAACAAATAACATGAACTTCTCCTCTTGGGTAATAAGTCAAACGGCATCTCATGTAATCGATCGCATGTAAAAAATACTCACATTTTTAGGGATGTCGATGTCGTCCCTCTTCTATACTATAACTCTCATGTTGTTCCTCTCACTTTACTTTCTTAATTGGAAGCTGGCAAATGTATGAGTCTCGTAACTTAGTTCTATTTGTTTTTATTTTCTTTTTCGCTGTAAGAACAAAATATTTTTTCAGAGTAGTGGAAACTCTTGTACCTAGGGCCATCGTGTACAAAGGGCCACCATGCTTTATTTCAATAATTATTATTTTACAGCACTTTTACTCATTGGAGTGAATGACAACACTGTTTCAAATCACTGTTTCAAGTCATTTTTAATGAAAGCAAGAATAAGCTATAGTTAAGTCTTGACTTGATGATCAAAACTAAATTTTTCACATCAATTTAAAGTCTTATTTTATGAAAGTAAGTGAAAACTTATGTTTCAATGTATAGCAGATAATTTTTGTAATCATTAAAGGAAAAAATGAAATACAAAAAAAGTTTGGTTTCTGCAGGTCTTTGGCTATGGAAGACATTTTGCCAAAAACAACATCTTGTACCTAGGGTAATGACATCTGGTACAAAAGAGGTGGACGAAAACCTGGCAAGTGTAGAATTCTCACTGTTACCCCCGAGAAAAATGAAATTCAAACACACAAATTGAAAAAAAGTAATTGTTAAAAAAAGTTAAGAAATCTGTGTTTGAAACAGAAAATTTATTAGGGATCATTAAGAAGACAATGGAGAAAAAACATACATTAGAAAGTAATGATGAAACAACTGAGGAATCACTTGAAGTGATGGACGCTTCAGATTCTGCGGGCAACGTAGATTCTCTAATAGCTGATGAAAGGCCTAGAGATGACCTTGAAAAGGGAGACTTATGTTTGACGAAATTAGACGGGGGGAAAAACTAAAGCATTTTTACATTGCAGAAGTAGTTGATGTTACACATGATTTAAATACCTGAAACAACTAAGTAAGGACTGAGATAAAGTTTTGTATCAGAATGATATAGCTTATGTTATTAACAGAGATAATGTTGTGTTTGAACTGCCTGAACCAAAAACTGTTGGAGGATCAGAACGCCAGTGCTTGTTACTTACTTTTGGTGTCAGTTTTGAAAATTACAATGTGGAATAATAAACATTTCTTCCTTACAAAGTTTTAAAAAATTGTGCATGTAAGAAATAATGCATTCAAATTGCTTTATTTTATTGTAAACAGCAATTTCAGTTTTTGGAAATAACTGGCCCTAGGTACAATAGTGTTACTATCCCAAGGGTCATTTGTAATTTTTTTTTTCAATTTTCAATATCATTTACCATTTTTTTTAAAACTTGAAGTGATTTTAATTTGAAGAGAATAATGAACTTAATGTATACAAGCTATTTTTATTATTGCAAGTTAGTTATGAGTAATGATTCTGTCATTTTAAAATAGCCGGCCTTAGGTAAAAGAATTTCCCCTAATAATGTAATAACCTTAAACTAGTAGCGTGCTATTTGTTTCAGGGTGTAATGTTCCTGCATAGAAGATCTACCCGCATTGGGAAAATTTATTCCGCACTTATTTAAAATTCGAAATGGGACGGTGTGTGCTCTGAAATGTGTTGTTCTGCGTGCAGTATTTGTAAACCATTTCATAGAGTATGGGCTATTAGAAGCAGGTAGCCAAAACGGACTAAATGCATAAGATTTAAGGATAACCGCTACACCTAGAATAGATAAGATTTCTTACTTATGATAGCCATCCGAACATCAGAAAGGTGCTGAAGCAAAACACTTGTGATAATATCAAACTGCTTGAAAAAATCACTTATAGCTACACTGCTCAAAAAAATTAGGGGAGCAAGCAAAGAAGTTAAGAAAACCGTGCGAGACAGCCACGTGTTGGCATAAAATGGATAGTACACGCGTATCAATGCGCAATACAGAAAAAAAGACGTAACAAAATTTGTAATTGAGCTTTAATTCTTTGAAAATATGTAAAAAACTTGAAAAAGATGATTTAGGGCAACAATTTGGTTACATGTAAACGATAAAAAAAGTATTGTTTAGAAATGATGCAAGATTTTTCATATGGCGTGTGGTCTCCTCGAACACCTAAGACTGCTACACACCTGTTTTCCATGGATGCGATGATGTTATCAGATAAGACTTTGAGGAATACTGTTCCACTCCTCAAGAAGTGCAATCTCAAAGTATCGGAGAGTAAAAGGAGGCCTTGGTGACGCAGCAATGCGTCGTCCGAGCATGTCCCAAACATGCTCGATTGGATTCACGTGAGGAGAGCACGCTGGCCATTCCATACGCTGTATTATTTCAACTTCAAGCATGTTCTCCACAAGACGAGCTGTATGCGGTCTGGAATTATCATACTCGAAAACAAAGGAATCTCCAATGGCTGCAGCGTTAGGTATGACATGAGGTCTCAGTATCTCGTCTGCATATCTTCAGCCCGTCAAAGTACCATTCCGAATGATATGCAGGTCCGTACGTCCACCTATGCTGATTCCACCCCATACCATAAAACCATCTCGTCTGTATTGTGACCTTTCACGAATGAATGTGGGGTTATTTCGAGTGCCCCTTTCCCTCCATACCAACACATCGGATGTCACACTCCAGACTGACTCGGGACTCGTCTGTAAACAGCACTTGGCTCCAATCATGTTGCTCCCATTCTCGATGTTCAACAGCCCATCTTCTTCGGACCGCACGGTGGCGTGAGGTCAACGGAATGCAGACCATTGCCCTACGTGCTTAGAGATATCCCTGATGAAGCCTATTACGTACTGTTTGGCTGGACACCATTCGTCCTGTTGCCAAGAGCAACTGTCTTTGCTTCTGAGTAGCATTGTATGTTCTATTTCGACGAGCTGTTAACAGTATATACCGGTCATCAGTTGCTGTAGTGGCACGTGGCCGACCTTGTACTGGTCGACGTCTAACATTCCCTGTTTCTTGGAATCGATTCCACAGCCTTGCAATGACACTTCTGGCGACTCCAACAGCGTCCCCGACACTACGTTGTGTTTGCCCGGATTCAAGTCTGCCTATAATACGCTATGCCATGGATTCCAGTAAATCGCATTGTTGAGACATTGTCAAGTCACCTTTTCTCAAAAAGAATAACTGAGCAATCGAATTTCACAGTTAAGGTAGTGAAACAGACGTTTCTGCAACATCCCGATTTCCCTCCTTATGTTCATTTTCTAGTTTTGGACGTCATGAACTTTGATTTGCATATGAAGTTTTCTTCTTATGTTTCCTGCTAGGCTTTCAATTATGGATGATTTATTTTATGTTACTTATCGGTGTAAGTATTTGCGTAATTTCGTTAAAACCGTGTGCTTGCCTAATTGTTTTGAGCAGTGTATAATACAAGGTGCGCCCATAAAGTAACCGGACAAATTAAAATATCAAGCAATAAAATAAAAAAGGTGAAAGAATAATCACTTGGTTAGAAAGAGTGACATCTCAACTCTTGTTAAAGCCCGTTTAAACTGGTTATTTAATCGTTTGCATATCAAAACGCCGTAGTAATTTTCATTTACTGAGAAGGCACTGTACAAAAAAATTTGCTTCGAAATGGAACAACGTTGTAACATTAAATTTTGTTACAAATTAGGTAAATCTGCTACCGAAACTTTAGAGAGACTTCGAACAGTATATAGTGATGCATCGTTATCAAGAACACAAGCGTATGAGTGGTACAACCGCTTTAAATGTGGGCGGGAAAGCATTGAAGATGAACCAAATACAGGGCGCCCTTAAACTTCAAAGGATGAGGAATATGTGGAAAAAATTCATTCTTAAAATCAAAGACTAATGTGATGCTGATTGCATTTTATAGTGGTCTTCGTTGGAGATGGGAGCTAGGAGTAAGGTCATGTGACCAAATATAATAGTTTATGGATTATTCGTGATCGTATATCATGTTGGTAACGGTAGTTAATTTGGAGAGTATTACCAAACTATTAATTAACTCATTACTATCTGTTTGACCAACCAAAAAGAAAACATTTAGTATCATGCGTTGTGTTTGTAGAAATCACAGATTATCTGATTGCTTAATAACAGATGAATTTATTGAAAGTTTACCCATACATATATAATTCATAATTGCAACTTCTAGTATTTACTTAATAATTACTGTTATGTATACATCAATCATGCATATATTATATTCCTATCGATTATTTATTTAAGATGTGAGGTACCCTGGAATCATTTTAAATATATTCATTTAATTCAGCATCATATATTTTACTCATAGCAAAATTGACCTTAGGATGAGAGGCACGCTACATACATATTCATTAGGGATCAATAAAAGACTGCACAATACCTTCGCTGATGGATCTTTTAACATCACACTCAGCTAACGTCGCTGGGTCTGAGGGGATTCCTTTCAAATCTGCATACTTGATCAAAATACGGTCTGTCATCGGTGGGTGGTCCTCGGGCTATTATGGGGTCAGTCGATCGGTCCCTGGGGAGTGAGTGGTTCTATCCTTTCATTGAATTGTCCGTTCGGCTTTATTCACTGGAGTTCTGCTCGTTGGGAGTTGATTATCTGGGCTGTCTGCTCTTTCGGGATTGCGATCATGAAACAGGCTATTTCCGTCTTTTATTCAGACACAGGAATTATGAAGTTGATTCCTTCTTATCTAATTGTGAGGTCTCATCAGCATCTCCTTCTATTCTATCAGCCACCACTCATTCGGCTATCACTCTAAGTCCTGCAGCTATCTCTCTCTCTGCATTACGAGTCGCTCGTACTCTAAACATACCTCTGCTTCTCCGTAAGTCTACACATCTCTATATCGGAGTGCAAAGTTGTCTATTCCTTTTCTTTTTTGGGTCTAAATTTTCACCCTTGCTTCCAAAATACCGCCTTCTTCTTCAATTGGTCGACCACTATTTTTACTTCTCTTCTATTGGATTATTCGTTTCTGCCATGTCTTACTCTCCACCCTGTCGTAGGTGTGACATTTTATGTCATTAACACACCGTTCACACTGCCATCTTCCATGTTCTACATCTGTTTCACATTTCCCCTTTTCTTAGCCAAATCGCCACAACACATCGTTCCTCTTCGTTAACCTTCCTTTTTTTACTTAACTTCTCATCTGTTCACATCTGCCATTCCTCTTTACGGTGTGCCTTTTATACCGTAATTGCCTAAGTATCCTTCTCTTTTAGAATTCTGCTAAATCTATCGTTTATTCGTTTCCTGCCTTCATCAATTCTTGTCGCGGTCTTCTGCCGTACATATTTTACAATTCCGCTTTGCTATTCTCCCGCTTTCTTCTTTATTCCATCTCTTAATCTGTTTTCAAATGTCGCGGTAATTTACCCGGTGACACATTTTTTGGTTACAAAGGACTTATTCACCACGAATTTGTTCCTGAAAATCAAACAATTAATCAGTATTTTTACAAGGAGGTGCCTTTTGATTCACGGCTATGTTTTCTTTTACACGATAATGATAGGCCCCGTACAGCAATTTCTGTACAACAGTATCTTGCTAGGCATTCAATTACAGTGATAAATCACCCACCATATTCTCTCGACTTATCGCCATCTGATGTTTTTCCTTTTTCCGAAGCTGAAGATGACCATGAAATGACAGAGAGAGATATGAAAACGTCTCGGAAATGTTACGCGCATTTTGCGAATGGTTAGTTCTAACACCTATAAACAGTGTTTCGATGACTTGGAGAAACGTTGGAAAATTTGTATAGACTCCTTTGGTGATTATTTTGAAGGAGTTAAATTTATTTGAAGGTGAGTAATTTTTTCTTATTTATAAAAAATTGTCCGGTTACTTTATGGGCGCACCTTGTAAGCGTACACTCTGAATATTAATTAGTAAGGCAAGAAATTATCCTTATGTAATATTTCTGCCTCTTCACGTCTCACGTATTCTCCCTCCAATCTGCATAAGGCAGAAAACAAATATATTGATATTCTCCGTCCCTTAATAAGACGAAGACTTTAGCAGAGTTTCAGTGTAAAAGTAAGGATACAGGTTTAAAAGCAAAAAATTAAATATATTAACATACTAAATTGACTAATCTCATATACAACTCGAATACTATCTAGATGCAAGAATAACTAGACAGCCTAGACCAGACTCACGCTCGACTGCATGTTGCATTCCTTAAATACAAGTTAGAGTCAGGGTTGCCACTGATATAAAGAAAAGTAACATAAAAAAATAACATTCATACGTCATGCAAAACTATGACGTCATAAGATAAGATGTGAGATAAGAATGAAAGCTTAACAATAGGCCACCCTCTCACATGTTTACAAAAAACTTGTACCAACTTTACAAGTATATTACAGTTTCACGTAAAACAAGTCTTTGAATCTACTTGCATTATGAACTAAACTAACTGAAAAACATGAAACTTAAAAATACAGACATTCCTTGTACATGATCATGGTAAAGTTACATAATCGTTTAATAATGTACAAAAAATACACAAATTTCGGGTTAAACAAAGCCCTTTACAGAAATAACATTAAATTTGTTTCACTACAAAAAATACTTGACATTCTCAGAAATTTGATTTCTTTTAAACGAAAAAACAGTGACAGCCATATACACTGAAGTGCCATTGAATTAGGGATACCTACCTAGTAACGAGTTGGGCCTCCTCTGACCTTGATAACGGCTGCCACACGACGAGGCATAGATTCAACAAGTTTCTGGAAACGTTCCACGGGAATGGCTTGCCAAATATTGGCTAAAGGTGTCCATAACTCAGTAAGGTTCTTTTGTGCTGTGTGATGGCCTTTCACGCCTTGTTCCAAAACATCCCAAAGATGCTCAATAGGATTTAAGTCTGGGCTTCTAGGTGGCCAATTCATGACAGAGAAGTCAGAGGAATGCTCATCCAACCAGCCAGTAGCCAACCGGGACTTGTGAGAGGTACAGTTGTCTTGCTGGAAAACTCCATTACCGTGCGGATAACAGAACAGCATAAACGGATGGAGGTGATCACCCAGCAAAATTGCATTGAGGGAGGTTGGTACACGCACCAAAGATCCCAAACTGTGCCACGAAAAACACCACAGACAATGATTCAGCCACCATGCCCTTGTACAGTTCCAGCCAGGCATGCAGGATCCATGGCTTCATGAGCCTGAAGCCATATTCTCAGCCTCCTGTCGGCGTTACGTAGTCGGAATCGAGCCTCATCACTCCATGCTACTCGTTTCCAGTCCTCTACACTCCAGTCTCTGTGCTCTCTTGCCCAGGCATGACATGCAGCCCGATGGCGAGTATAGAGCAATGGTACTCTCGTAGGCCAACGGCTCCCGAAACCCATACGGTGAAGCGAGCGTTGCACAGTCCGTTTACTGACTGTACGACTGGCACCGTCATTAAACTGGGTGGTAATTTGAGCTAATGTTTGGCTTCGCTGGCTACGTACAATGCACATGAGCCGTCTCTCACCACGCACTTTCAAGGCTAATTGTCTTTTGCAGTTTGACCGATCGCTAGTTTTTTTCCACCTCCCATGTATTCTTGGTATACTCTTGACACTGTCGACCTTGAAAATCCTAGCTGTCTGTCGACGTCGGAAATTGAATGGCCCATGCGTCGCGCACCTACGATTTGTCCGCGATCGAAGGCGTCTAAATCAGGCAGTTTACCCATACTGGCAATTCCAAAAACTAATTCAGAACAACCACAGTAAGCGCTATATATGCAGTTACCACAGCGCCCTCACTTGCGCATACATGATGCGCAGCGCTGCACAATTTGAATAGGCTTTGCTATCCCTAATTCAGTGGCACTTCAGTGTATATACACTTATAGGCATAACATTTCACAGTTTGTATCAAATTCTATACATATTTAGAATACATTTACAAATTAATAAATTCTTTACATATTAAACTGCACTGTCCATTTGCCATTTCTGACAGTGCTTAAAAATTGTGCTTCTTATTAGATGTTATCATATGTTGCAACATATATAATCCCAAAAAACCATATACAATACATAGTAATAACATAATGTAACATGTAAAAATTTAGTTTAGAAACCTGTACTCAATGTTATATTAGGTAAAGACTTCATCCACAAAGCTTTTCAGTCCAGCCTTGTGTAATGCTTTCGTAAATATATCAGCGAAATTGCTTTTGCTGTAAACATATTTCAGTTTAAATAATTTGTCATAAATTAAGTTTCTCAAAAAGAGATATTTTACATGAATATGTTTAGTGTGTGAATTTTCGATTGGGGAATTAGAAAAGTCTATAGCTGTCATGTTGTCACAATATAAAACCTTTTCATATGGTTTACTTCTAATAATATCTGCTTTAATGCACTCATCTAATATTCTAATTACCCACACAAATTCTTTTGCCGCTTCGGTAACTAAAACGTATATGATTCCATTGTAGACAATGAAATACATTTTTGCTTAAATGTTTTCCTCAAAATTGGGGCTTTATCAATAAATAAAATCATTCCCCCCATGGAAATCCTATCGTCACGATTAGTTGCAAAGTCAGCATCAATACAGCAGCTAAAACTGAGGTTTTCAACTTGTGACAAATATAACTTGAGATCTCTGGTGTGACTGACATATCCCAGGAGTTTTAGCAAGATATTCCAATGGTACATACCTGGATTAGATTGGAATTGCGATAATATACACTGCTGGCCATTAAAATTGCAACACCATGAAGGATGGATGATACAAACTTCAATTTCGTATGAAAGGAAGAAGATGCTGGGATATGCAAATGATTAGCATTTAAGCGCAATCGAGAGACACAGGAAAGAGAAACGGCATCTCAAACTCTCTATAAAAGGAAAGTTACGCAGCGGGTTTCTCATTCGGAAATTACATTTGAATGTTGGTTGTTTGTGAGAAGATCGTGTCATGCCTCGTATAAGAAGGAGAAGCGGCTACCAACACGTGTCGGAAATCGACAGCAGCAAGATCGTGGCCTATCGAGAGTGCAGTTAATCGTTCCGCGACATTGCTACTCGCATTGGTCGGAATCCAACGAACGAATATGTCATGCGAAAATAAAATCGATGGGTTCAGGAGGGTCATACTGAACGCCATGCAGGATCTCAACGACCTCCTGCCACTTACGCCCAAGGGGACAGACATGTTATCAGGTCGGCCTTGCAGGATCGTACAGCCACATCAGGGACCTTGAGTCAGGAAATGGGCTTGTTTGCAGCACGACAAGTATCCGCACGGTCAGTTCGACTACGTCAGGAGCGGCACGGACTGTCTGCAAGTGGCACCACGTCATATTTTCAGACGAGTCCCGGTTCTGCGTGCAGCATCATGATGGAAGTATCGGTGTCAGGAGGCACCGAGGAGAACGCACGTGGCCTGCTTGTATTCGATATCGTCATACGTACCCTGCACCTGGTGTGATGGTATGGGTAGCCATTGGGTACACGACATTAACACCTCTTGCTCGCGTCGTTGTCCTCATAGTCGGTAATCTGAACAGCCAGCGTTACATTTCTCAGATCTTAAGGTTGGTGGCTGTGCCGTATCTTCGAGACCTCGGAGGAGTCATCTTTCAACAAGATAACGCAAGACCACATATTGCCCGTCGTGCCCTGATCTACTTCGGCACAGAGGGTGTTCCACTGTTGCCCTGACCAGCACGTTCTCCAGATCGCACACTCATTGAAAACAAATAGGCATGGGTTGCTGAGAGACTGGGCTGCCACCGCTCCACAGCCACTACGATTGATGAAGTGTGGCATAGACATGAAGCAGCATGGAATGACTTGCCCGTATCTGTCATCCAAGCCCAGTTTGACCCGATGCCTAACCGGGTTAGAGCAGTTTTAGCTGCCGGAGGTGGCAGCTGTGTGTACTAATTTCGGACCCTGTATACCCCCAAATTGCCTACAAGTTTAATCATGTTTTATTTCTACTATGCTGTATGCGTACAATAAGTAAAGTTCTGTTATTTGCTTTCCTTCCTGGTGTTGCAATTTTAATTTGGTGTTGCATGGCCAGCAGTGTATTTACTGTATAGCTTATATCTGGTCTCGTACGGCTGGCTAAAAATGCTACGCATCCGAGAAGATTACGATAAGGCAAATTTGTCATTTCAGAAATTTCATGTTCAGTATTGGGTACTTGCATTTTTGATAAAATTGTGCATTTAGCTATAGGTAAAGATGTTATGGGATAATGATATTTTGCAAAAGATTTACACACCTTCTCAATGTAACTTGTTTGGTGAATGTACATCTTGCCTTCATGTTCTTCAAATTCAACACCTAAGAACTTCCTGGTTTTCCCTAACACTTTTAATTCGAATTTAAGTTTGAGTTTTTCAATTACATAATTAAGGAAGTCTTTAGTTCTTCCAAACAGTATAATGTCATCCACATACAATAACAAGACGACGTTGTTTTAATAAGTGTAGACACAGTTAACGCAATCTAATGTACGAAAATTAAGGATTTCAAGAGTACTTTGAATTGTAAAATACCATTCACGACCACTTTGGCGTAAGCCATAAATAGCCCGTTTTAAAAGGCAAACGTGGTCCGGTTTATTAGGATTAGTAAAACCTTGCGGTTGCCGCATATAGATAATGTCATCTAAGGAAGCATATAAATATGCACACTTTATATCTATATGATAATGAAGCCAATGGTGTAGCGATACTAATAACGAAAAGAATAATCTTATAACTGCAAAGTTAACGACGGGGCTGAAAACTTCATCATAGCTTTCCCCATGCCGTTGATTGAAACCTTGGGAGACTAAACGAGCTTTAAATTTTACAACTTTGTTTTCAGCATCGTTTTTCACAGTAACACCCACCTGTTTCCTAATATGTTTGCGTTAGCAGGTTTCGGGACTAATTCCCAAACATTTCGTTCTTCCATTGCCTTTATCTCATCTTTCATGGCATTCAGCCAATTGTATGCTTCGTGTGCTTTAAGTGCGGCATTGAAATTGGATGGTATTTTTATATCGGATAGACAGCTATCCGTTAAATTCGACTCTTTTGGTTGAACAACACCTGAATATTTGTTTTTGCCACTGAAGTTAAAGTTCGTTTTATCGTACTTTAGACCATGGGATTTACAATAGTGTAGCAGTTCAGTTTCATGTCGGTTCCTTCAACCTCATAAAATATATCAGTTCTACTTCTATCTCTTCGAGGAATGGCTGGCCTTACCCATGTAACGTCTTGTTTGGATTCTGATAAAGTCTGAGAGGGGGGTGTCTCTACCTCGCTTTTAATTTTAATGTCAGTAGGGGTACAAGAGGGACTTTCTATCTTTTGCTTACATTGTTCCGAAGTTTCCGCTACACAGAAATAATCTTCCGATTCGATATCCGTTTCTAATGCAGTCCGATATTTAAGTTTACAATGGTCCAGTACGTCTCCGCTGCTTTTCCCTTTTTCTTCTATCCTAACATTAATGGTCTCGATGACCTTCCTCTCTAAGGGCAACCATATACGGTCACCTCTGGTTCTCATCGCGTACCCCACTAATATGTCTTTCTTTGACTGCATCCCAAATTTATTTCTAAGTTGTTTTGGGATTCCCACGAACGCTGTAGCTCCAAATTCTCTTAGATGTTTAACTGATGGTTTACGACCACCGTATAATTCAAATGGGGTTTCTTTATTACCTTGATGACATACCCTGTTCCATACGTAAGTAAAGCAGAAAAGGGCTTCAGCCCAAAACCCATTACTAAGACCGCTATCTTTAAGAAGTGTTCTTATTGCGTTCATGGCGGTATAATTATAACGTTCGCTTACTCCATTCAGTTCTGGAGTGTAAAAATTTGTTCTCTCTGCCTGTATGCCTTGGTCATCTAAAAATTTCGCAAACCTTTCATTAATGAATTCGAGCCCATTATCAGTTCGGATATTTAAAATTTTCGAATTTAAAAACCGCTGTGCCCGTTTCTGAAATTTTGTAAAGCATTCGAATACATCTGACTTTTGTTTGAGCGGATACACCGTCACCTTCCTACTGTAATCGTCGATGAATGTCAGGAAATACCTGAATCCTTCCTCGTTTGTGTAGGGAGTCGACCACAGACATCCATGTGAAGTAATTGAAGTGGTTTGTCAGATCTCACTTTATTAATAGGATTGTAAGATACTCTGTGTGATTTTGCTAATTTACAGGACTCGCAGTTTAATTCTGCATTTTTTATATCTGGTACCTTTGACAGAATTGTGTTTACTTGTGTTAATAATGTATTTACTATTAACGTGACAAAACCTACTGTGCCATAATTCTAAATCATTTGTGTTAAACGTTACCAAACTTTCAACTTCCGATGAAATAGTCTTTTTAGAATATCTAGGGTAAACGTAATATAACCCTTCCTTTCTACGTGCAAAGAAGCTTTTTCTTCCGTCTTTTGCGTGTACTATAATTTTGTCCGCTTTTCCGATAAATGATCCTGCCTGTTTTTCAATGAGTGAACCGGATAACAATTTTCGCCTCAGCCGTGGGGAATACATGACATTGTTTAAAATTACCTTTTCACTACCAAAATGGGTAAACTGCATTTCCACTGTTCCTATTCCTTCTACTGGACATGAAATATTATCAACAGCAACCGCCATTGAGGTATCAGATACCGCCTCAAATGATGTAAGCAAATTTTTGTTTACAGCAAAAATGGGCATTCGCGGCAGAATCAAAAACCCATGCTCTTTTTAATTCCTCATTTTTATTGTAGCATGCTTCTATAATATAACTAGATGTTTGGTTTCGTTGCTTCTTCCCCTTTTTATCTCCCCTGTTTTTAAACATTCTATTTTTACAATTACCCATAAAATGACCGGTTTTCCCACATAAAAAACATTTTATTTTCTGATATTTGCTAAATAAATCTTTATCCTTAATATTTTTAGTTTTTGATGTAGAGCTATGCAGTGCTGTTAGTTCGTTGTCCATAATACTTTGTTTAAGCTTAGCTTCCTCAGCTAACAGTTCTTGAAGAACCTTTTCAGGCTTAAATTCTTCGTCGGACCACCTGTATATAGCTTGCACTATACCAGAAAAATTAGGGGGTAGAAACCTTATCAACTGGAAGGAGTAAAACCAGTCAGAAATTGGTTTACTTGTATCTTTGAGTTGATCCGTTATACCTTTTAATCGAGCGGCGAATAGTCGTATGGATTCTTCCTCCGAACGTCGACAGCTAAAAAAGTTATCCATTAATCCAATCGTTCGAGCTCGTGAGTCCGGCCGAAAGTGATTAAGAAGAACTTCCCAAGACAGCTTGCCATCATCAGTTCCAGATATAAGTGGTCGAAAACGCTTTTCAACACTCAAGTATATCGTAGTGTACGCTTTCGCCTTTCTAGTAGCGTAATCTCGTCTTTCCTTTGGGTCGGCGTCTTTAGCTGGTTCAACCTCTGTGCCGGTAATTATATTCCATGCGTTACGGTCCATCAGTAGTACTTTAGCATCTTCACACCATGACGAATAGTTGTCACCGGTGAGCTGTTCAATGCTTGCTTCTAATGACTGGCCCGCCATCACTGTATTCATTAGTGCCTCTTCGTGTGAAAAACGTACTGATAAAAGTATATTAAAAATAAAATTCTTAACACCTGTGTCCATAACTCTTTGCTAAAGGCCCATAACCACGATAGTCTCCGTCCCTTAATAAGACGAAGACTTTAGCAGAGTTTCAGTGTAAAAGTAAGGATACAGGTTTAAAAGAAAAACAATTAAGTTTATTAACATACTAAATTAACTAATCTCATATACAACTCAAATACTATCGAGTTGCAAGAATAATTAGGCAGCCTAGACCAGGATCACGCTCGACTGCATGTTGCATTCCTTAAATACAAGTTAGAGTCAGTGTTGCCACTGATAGAAAGGAAAGTAACATAAAAGAAAATAACATTCATACGTCATGCAAAACTGTGACATCATAAGATAAGATGTGAGATAAGAATTAAAGCTTAACACATGTCTTATGCGTTATTCGGACACAGCTAAAAATTACATTGCGACAGTTTCTATATTGAGATTAATCCCCACTTGTATGATCATTTTATCTCTATGTCATAAATTTTATCCCTGAGGGGGTAAAAGATTAGAATTTTCCAGAATTTCCCTAAAGTATTCAGTATCCTTGAAATTTCATGAGGATAAATGCAATTAATTCAGATGCACTCCAAAGTTATCGTGACTGTCTATTCTCTTCGCTTCTTCCACTTTTTAAAACAGGTACATAAATTTCCATACGACATCCTCATCCTGATATTTTTATCCATCATCCAATGTTGACGCGTAAGATTTCAGCTATGGATATACTCGTATATTGGTCTCTCACGACGCTTTGTTTGTGTATTATTTACAACGCTTGAGCACGAGAAGCAGTCTATCGCTTTAATGTCAGGATATGACTGACATTTTAAAAATTGTGTCTTCGGGGTTTAAAATGGAAATATTGATGTTTCCAGATCTGTCCATGCCGGTTTAACTCTTCATCGCTCGCGCCCGTGTACAAAGCGCAACATTTTCGTAATGTTGAATAGTTTGCTTTTACATGTAAGGTTTGAATGTTCTAAGCAATTTCTATTTATACTACACCCTTTCTAATGCAGGTCTGATTTTCCGACCCTTGTATTCCTTTCCATTCATTGTTAGTTCATGTTCACACAAGGGTCTGTTCACATATGAGTCCGTTGCGTTGCGTTAAGGAAAAGATGACGTTGAGACGAAAATAAACCAATCATAGGCCTCCAAACGATTAGCAATTAAATTTTTAACGCCTATGATTGGTTTATTTTCGTCTCAACGTCATCTTTTCCTTAACGCTACGCAACGGACTCCTATGTGAACAGGCCCTTAGAGTCCGTTGCGTTGCGTTAAGGAAAATATGACGTTGAGACGAAAATAAGCCAATCATAGGCCTCCAAACGATTCGCAATGAAATTTTTAACGCCTATGATTGGTTTATTATCGTCTCAACGTCATCATTTCCTTAACGCTACGCAACGGGCTCCTATGTGAACAGGCCCTAAGTCATGAATTAACCGTGGTAAAACAGCGATTATACTGGATTACAATACGACAAAAGCACGACTTGATGTAGTCGATCCAATGTGCAGCTATTAGGGCCTGTTCACATAGGAGTCCGTTGCTTTGCGTTAGGGAAAAGATGACGTTGAGACGAAAATAAACGAATCATAGGCGTTAAAAATTTCATTGCTAATCGTTTGGAAGCATATGGTTGGTTTATTTTCGTCTCAACGTCATCTTTTCCTTAACGCAACGCAACGGACTCCTATGTGAACAGGCCCTTACACTGTATTCCACTTACAACGAAAATTGACAATCTGACTGTGTTTTAGGTTTTTGGTCATAATAGGAATCCATTCGCAAGTTGACCTTAGATCCAATAAATCGGACAGTTTTGAAATAAGGCGATTGTATCTGCATTCCTTGGTCTTTAATTATAAATATATCTCAAT
Organism: Dolomedes plantarius; assembly: GCA_907164885.2. Classification (NCBI taxonomy): domain Eukaryota; kingdom Metazoa; phylum Arthropoda; class Arachnida; order Araneae; family Dolomedidae; genus Dolomedes; species Dolomedes plantarius. The sequence goes on along the minus strand of OU015494.1, from coordinate 72,284,813 downwards.
ATTATCAACATTTTATATCTTATCATAAAATGCAGAACTATTATTTTCAATTTGAAAAATAAAAATTTATTACAAAAGGCATAATCAAGGTTGAAAGAGACGTTGCACTTTGTGTCACGCGCGCCCGCTGGTAGTATTCCAAAAATTGGCTGAGGGCTTAACAGATGCAGAAAAAGCGTAATCCAAAACGACCTGACTACCTTCTTCGACAGTCAGCTTTTTCAATCTAAGGGAAAAAATTACTTTTTTAGTGTATTGAATATGGGCGTAAAAAGGAAATTTTGAATTTTCGTAATAATTTTGTATTTTGCTGTCTAACATAGGAATCAGAAAAATTATTTGACAATTTTTCAATTCTGAATTATTAATATTTGCCCAGATATTTGAAAAGCATGTGTGATATAGTATCACATATTTTTTTTATGTACAACAATATTAAAATAAATTGAATTCACATACCTTAACTAATCTACTGACTTTTAATAAAATTACCTAAATAATTTATTAAATATCAAATTTTAATCTAAGACAGCTATCCTAAGATAGGATAAAAATATGCAAAAGGCATACTTACCATATTTTAATTAATTTCATTTGGTAGTAAAAGTTCCCAAATTTCTGTTATTTAAATTATTTAAGTGTATATTGAAAATCGAAAGTTGAATTTTCGAGAAAAGCTGACTAGATTTAAAATAAACTAAGGAAGTGGATTTTCTAATTTCAGTTGTGAATTTATTATAAGAAATATAACGTTATTCACTAAAGGCTGCAATAAAGATTAATAAATGTTAAAAACATTAAGAAGATAACTTACAGTGTTATCTTCAACTGCTGAAGCTGAGACCGAAAATTTTATAATAAGTTATGAAAAAGGATTAATCTGTTAAACTTGTGTAATTAGAAAATTGTATGTTCAAAATGGAAAGTTTAATCTACTAATGGCTGCAATACGAACGTGAGCTTGGTATGCTTTAACATATTAAAAAATCATTTCAATTAGGATTTTAAAATGTCTTATAATATCATCTATTTTGAGAAATAGATCATTTTGTGAAATATAAAACTTCTGAATGGGATGGCTTACGACTTTTAACTGAATACAGAAGACTATCATCCGATTATCTATTAGGAGAAAAAAAAATTAATTAGACTTTCAATTTTCAGATTAATTCTGAGATATGAAACAATACATAGAGGATAGAATCACGAATGGAAAAAATATTATTAATGAAGCATTATAGTTAAGGAACACTTGAAACTTAACCCCTTGCCAGTGTCGCCCGAGTCCAGTTCGGGCAACTACTACGCGCAGTATTTGTGATGCCCGAACTGAGTTCGGGTAAAAGAAAAATTAACGTTTCTATTTTGTGAAGCCCGAACTGGATTCGTTTCTTCTTTAGGATACTTAATTCTCTATTTTCCTAATAGATGGCATTAGTGGTCCTAGTTTTTCACCGATTTCGACGGTCGGGGGAAAAGGTAGGTGGGTGTTGTCAGCTGTTCAGATATAGTCTGTTTTCGTTTATGCTTTTGCGCATGAGTCAGGTCTCCTTTGATTTCATCAAAATAGGGGTGACGAGAAAAAAGGGCGGGAATGTTTACGTTTTATCAGTGTTAGTTTGAGCTTTTCGGGAAAGACTAAATTACCCCCTGCGGAGTAGAATCGTCCGCGAGTGGTGGGTCTGGCTTTCGAAAACTGCCTGTAAACAAAAACACGCTTGGGTATTTATGTATTTGTAAAATTTAAGTATAAACTACTAGTTATATAAAATTTAGCTTCCAAATTTTGTTTCATTTGCTCTAATTGAATAAGATATGTGTGTAATCCATTACTGTTTCATGTGTATGCAAAAAATATAAATATAGTGGTTATTGCATTTAAAAATTTATTTTTGTAATAAAAAACCATTTTCTAACTTTTATAATAATATAAAGAACAAAATTAAACAGTCAAAAAAATTTTCCATTTTTGGTCCATTTTTCCGAAATATATGTCACACTTAAGGGGTTAAAGTTAGTTAAGGGAAATTCAAAAGCATGATTATTAAAAGTTATTGGTTAGATTACATATACATTGGAAATATTGTATTTGGATTTTCAAATCAAAATTTGAGTTCTCTAAAAACAACAACTGGTACAGAAAGTTTTCATACAAGTTACGTAACTAAAAAAAGGTGTGTGTATCAGTGTACACGCCTAAGAAGTGAAACTTCTTCAGGTTATATATAATTGTTTTTTTTGTGTTTAAAATAAATAGTATAGATGACGTATGAGCAAAAGAAAAAAAATATTTTCTTTTAAATAAAAACAATTTTATTATAGAGCAATTTAAAAAAAACAGTATGATTATAAGTATTATTATTAGTATTCAACTTCGTTTATTTAAAGAGAATTACTATTATACACTTTTGCAATCAAAGGTTTATGATAACTAAAATAAGAAATATATGTTTTACATTCAACATGATCCAGGAACCTTGTGAAAACTGCATGAATTGTTGTATTTGATTTTGTTGTTGAAATTTATGGATTGTTTTGTATGGATAAATTTAAATTATCTTTTAAAAATTCCAACAGCTTCGCAGATTTGTCTAATGCAAAATTGTCATTAAAATCTCCACTTAAAATCATAGGTATTTTATCATTATCGTTACGGAGTAAAGCGGCACCTCATATGGTATACGGTAATAATGAATGATGAAGAAAACCACTAATATCATTTAGCTTTTGATTAGGAGAAATATACAATGCTACAATAATATGGTTTTTCCCATTTTCCATTTGACATTGAGCCATACACAAGTCACCAACTGTTGATGCTACTGAACTATGGACATTGGATTGTGTAACAGAAAAATCTATAGATGGAGTTAGAATGTTGATGAGATCATTAGAATTATGAAATATTCCAACACCTCCTGATCTAGTATTATATTTTACAATGCAGCTGAAATTAGGAACGGATTTTTCATCTTCATCGGCTAGCCAAGTTTCAGATAAAACCAAGACATTTGAATTTTTTTAAATTAAATCATTTAAGCCGTTAGCATGAGCTCTAAGACTTTGGCAATTGAAAGTAAATACAGATAAACCTTTTCTGCTATTTATAAAATTAGCTAAATTTCCATTTAAAGTTTCTAATTTGTTCAGTGAAAGTCGTTTGAATTCCGTTTGTAAATCTATTGTTGATGACGATGTTCTTCGACCATGGTAAAATATATTTTCATTGTTCTGCGTTGTTATATGTAATCCTTCAATGCTCGTCACACGGGATAAAGCTACATATAACAACGATTGACTGTGACGTCGATCGTATTCATAAACAAAACGTGCTACCTTGCGATTTATGAATTGTGGTAGCACAAGCACAGACCAGTGGAATGTGGGTACGTTTAGCAAATACAGTTTTATTGTTGTTGAATGGAATATTGGAAGATCTTTGTGCAATTGGCACAGCCATTCTACTGATGTTATTTTCTGCTGCGTGACCTGATACTTTGCGTCTTAGTTTTTCACCTATTTGGGGGTAAATCTGGAAACTCGAGACATGCTATTTTAACCACTCCATCGTTATCTGTCTCTACATGAACTAACTTTCCAAGGGCACCATTCACTAATCCGTCTGAGACGTCGATATTTGTGGTAATCATGTAATAAATATTTTTCACAAAAATCGTTTGATAAGGCAATCCATTTGTATCAATGACATTTTATGCAGTTTTTGGTGGACGAAAGTTTCTTGTTCTTTTGAAGTACAGCCAATATATACATCTTTTGAAGTTGAAGTTATTTTCTCCGTATACGAATTCAATATTTTATTATTGTACTCAGTGACTGAATGGTTCGTGTTGAATAATCGTATGCCTTGAGGACACCTAATTGTGGCTTCTTCTACGGTGAAAAAACGAGATTCAATTAGAGCTATTTTGATTTCTTCAAGACGCTCACCATTTCCAAGTTTCTTAAGTATAGAAGAAAATTGAAAAGAAAAGATACAACCTTTGTGCTCGAGGAATAAACAGTAAAACCAACGTAAATAAAGCACGAATAGCAATAAGATGCAATTATTTTGCATACGGCCGTTTCGAAGCTACAAAGGAGCTTCTTCATCAGTTCTAAGTTCATTGCACTGATGAAGAAGCTCCTTTGTAGCTTCGAAACTGCCGTATGCAAAATAATTGCAACTTACTGCTATTTGTGCTTTATTTACGTTGGTTTTCCTGTTTATAGAAGAAAATTATTGATTCGCCTGACGCATGACCTGATCTAGTTCATAAATTTTTAGATTTCGCCATAATATTGGTCCAACAATTTTAGATTTCGCCATAATATTGGTAATTTAGTCTGTTTGGGTTGTTTATAAATGGGTGTAGCGTGAACTGGTGGTAATTGACGTAGATCTCCGATGAAAATAATATCTAACCCGCCAAAATTCAATTCAAAATTTCCAGTTATTAGCTTTAATCTGGAATCAATTTTCAGTAATAACTGAGCGCTAATCATGCTGATCTCATCAAAATTATAACTTTAATATATCTGAACAGAGTTCTGTATTGTTGGGCAGTTTCATTACTTAAAGGAAGTAGTCTGGATAATGATATTTTTAAAGCGGTATGAACAGTCGTTCCTGCAATTGCCACTGCAGCTTTACCAGTTGAAGCACAAGTTATATATGCATTACAGTAACTGTCATTATCTGTATAGCGATTATAAATGTCCATTAAAAGTTTGATGACAAAGGTTTTACCGCATCCGGCAGGACCTGTGAAAAATATTTGAAAAGGAGTCCGATCTGATGATAAAAGATGTGAAATGACGTGAAGCAGAAGCCCTTTTTGTTTTTCGTTAGCCATTCTCATCAAATTATAAAATTCTTCATTGGCCATTAAATTTTCTCTTCTTTTCGCGATAAGTCCCAATTTATGTAATGTTGCTGAACGGATATCATCATTAACGTTTGAATTTGGATTATTATATAAATGCTGAAATGAATATTTTTCGGCGACAATATTATTTTCTTCTTGTTCATTATTATGATCAATTCCGTCTTCACGACAAATTTCCATAGTTTTTTTAATATCTAAATTGGATTTGAATTCTTGCCTGCGTTGTAAAATAAAATCTTCATTATTGTCGTAGATACCAATAAACTTCATTTCAGCTAAAATTTCTTCATCTTCATTTTTAAATGGAATATGTAAAGTAACCATTTCCCGTTTGTATGCCGTCAAACTTTGAGACATGTCATAATTACGATAACGAATTATACGAGATATTTTTCTTTTTATATAAGATCCTTCACTTTTAAAAGTATAATGCGCGACGAACTGAGCTAGCGTGACATTATTCAATTCTTCAGGTCTTTTTTCATATTTCGTAAACCAGTTTTCTTTCCAAATATCAATTGAATCTTCCTCAATTCCCATTGCATCAAGCTCTTTATCGGTCTTATTAAGTTTTTGTCGATCATCAGGCCACACTGTTGGAATGGATACTATAACAGCTGAACTTTTTGACATAGGTTCTCTTAAAAGATACCAGGCAGCTTCCTGACTTGTTCTTTCGACACTGTTCAGCATTGCGACTCCTAATTTTCTTGTTATTTCGACAATATCAAACTCTGGATGTTCATCCATACATTTGATGATTTCACGTTGTAAATTAATTATGCCGCGATTTGTTTTATTAACATACTGAGCACATGAATATTCTTCAGTTATAAACTGGACGCCTATATTAGATTTTACGATGTTCAGGATAAATGGATTAAAGGCATTATGCCATTTTTCCTTAGGTTCACGTTTTATAAGCACTCTTTGTCTTTTGATTCCTGCTCGAAGAATATTGTGGTATTCATTATCTGATGAAATATTATTTTGCTGATAAAAACTATCCATGTCGTGGTAGTCATTATTTTCAAGATTGATTCTAATATTTTTGTAACATTGACAATAATATTTAAAATAAGGTTCATCTGGTTTCATAGGTGACAATATATCAGTAGAACGACTAGGCATAAACGGTGCTTCAAAACGACATTGTTGGGGTCTATTCGCCGAAATTTTTTTGTAACACG
>OU015494.1:71550473-71607973 GCA_907164885.2 Dolomedes plantarius | reverse complement strand
ATTTCTTTTGGGAACAGACGTTAATATATTCTTTTTTTACAGTTAGTGGACCATGTTAACAATCACTGTGTCTTGCTATCGTTTTATTGCTTTATTAGTTTTTAGTCTGTATCATCCAAGTAACTTTGTTAACTGCATGTTTTCCATTTTGCGCATGGACACCCTATTATTTATTATATATTCAATATTTTATTTTATTTTTCTGCATTTACTCCTGATAACACTTATATATTTCTTTTAAATGTTTGTCACCTATCTGTTTAATTCATTAACACAATTTTTTAACTTGTATAAAATTGAGAAAGTATTTTTTTATGTCAACTTAGAATGTTTTGCCTTTTTTTGTGTTGTCTCACAATACCTTTCTTTGAAAAATTTAATAACTTAAGAATTATATATTATTCAATACAATGGGGAGTTCTTTCTATTCTTTTAAATGAAATTTTTGTTCTAACGCAATAATCATTCAATTCTCGCAATATTTTATCTTCTCTTTATGAAATCATATCGTATCTTATGCCAATTTAAAACTAATTTAGTGGTCCGAAATATTCTTCAACAAGTTCAACACAAAAGCTACCGGATTAAACCAAGCCATTTTTTAACACTACAAATTCATTTATTCCCACTTAGGTTACGTCTTATTTTAGATTTATTAGATTCCAGATACAGGGATATATGGTTCTTGTTTTTTGTACTAGAACGTCACACTTAATTGAGTTTCCTTGTATTTTCACTACTTTAATTTCAATCATTTTATACAACTTTCAATATCATTCTATTTCACTTTCAATAGTGTATTTGTGAAAGCCATACGGGAGTAACTCATCGAAAATCTGAGTTTGCAAGCTGTGGTGATTAGATAAATCTTCAACATTCATTAATCAGAGTCCAGCAAATAATCGCTGCCAAGATGATCGAGTTAAATATTTTGCAACAAACATGATTTCCGACGTAGACAAGCTGTTGTTGTAGTTGTGGCGAATTTCCTTCTTCTAGCTATAAATTAGACCAAGTCCAACAGATCATGTTGTATAAATCCCACAGTGACAAACTCCCCTTCCTCCTGAATATGGACCATAGAGACATCAATACATTCAATAAGAATAACTTCAGTTTAAGACCAAGAACAATGCCGAAAGTTCTTAACTCCTGTCCCAAAAGTTGTGTGTCTTGTGTGCCCGCTTCTTGGTCTTGTCAGAGCAGTCTGGTGCAGTCGGGGGACTAACTTTAATGACACAAACGATCTTGCAGAATATTTTTACAATCATTTTACAGTTTTCCGCTAGCGACAATGTGCTTAAGTTAAATTAAGGATGATGATTAATAGAATGCTGCAAGCTTTATCAAGAGAGCAGAAATTATTATACTGTTGTTAAAAGTGTCAAAGTATGAACAGTATTGGCATATGTTACATTTATGTGTTGCATTTTGAAGACTTCTAATTCCAACTTTAATACGGAGCAAAGCTGTTTCACTGTAATTTAGTAACGAAAGATGTCCAGCTATGGAAATGAATGCTAATGGAGCAGAGGATGAGCAACATTAAAAACAACTGTGACATATGGTGACGAGTCCAGTGTTATTTATTCCGGCGGCATTTTACACTGTATGCGTTAAGCATCCTAAAGAAGTTGTTTAGATGTCTAACGCATTCAGGATTGGAAGATGCCTGAATAAGTGTAAATTTTAATGTAGGGAAATAAAGGACTAACTCAAAAGACAGTATAAATAAGCAAACAAAGACTGCAAGATGCCTTAAAGAGTGAGCATAAACTGAGAAAAATATTCTGATTAATGGAAAAAACAAACATAGCAAGTAAACAAAAGTATAAGTTTAAAGCTGAAAATTTTAAACATCAGATGTACCTCCTAGCCACCAATAAAGCTGTGAAGTGGGTAATAAATAATGGAAATATAGGAGTTCATATATGCACATATATCAAGGTAAGCCTGATAACCTTTAAAGCCCCATCGAAATTAAAATAACTTGCTATTTTACATCAAAAGCTTGTAACGACTTAACAAATAAAATCAGACGAAGCTCTGATGAATTTAAATCCATGCTGGTTGTACTGGAATCCTAAATAATCAATCAACTTACAACAAAAAGCATCTTTTCAGTGAAAGCTAATGCTATATATCCACTATTTTCAATTTATCTAAGCAAAAAAGGAAGTCGAGTCAGTGGATAGATGCTGAATGGCAACATGAATTGAACCAGGCAAGCACGAAGAGCATGAAGACTTATGTGCTGTTTCCAAAAATCTCAGACAGAGGACTTACCCAAAGCTAGCCCTGGCGTCGCTGATATCAAAGCGCGAACTGTTTCCAAGATATTAATAAAAAATACAAAAAGCCAAATGGTCAGTTGTGTCAGTAGACTTTAGGAATATTCGCTTGATAATCAAGCATTACTTATGATTATCTGCAAAAAAATATGGAAGCTTGAGACCCAAGACTGACAAAATAAATAATTAAGGCAATGTTAATGGTATTGGGTTAATTTCGCAAAATAAATGTAGTCCCTCTATCTGAAGCATCCTAATAAAGAAACTGAATATCTAAAGATATTTAACTCTTTAAATATTACAGAGCAGTAAAAATTAGTTCTGATAAATTATTGCAGCACTCCGACCAGGTTCTTGTAATGTGCAATAATTTGAAATGTTAAATTTGAATAGAACATTTCGAATTTTATAATTTAGGAAGGCAAGCATCAACACTGAATGCATTTTAGCATAAAATACTTCCCCAGCGTGAAATCCCCTCTGGTACGATAGATGACCTCTAACAAAATATTTCTATCATTAATGCATTTTGCTTACATTTTTCGTTTATACTATTCAACAATTGCTACATGGGTAGAAGCTATCGCAAATCAACTTTCTTGAATAAGAGACTTTTAGAGAATTCAATTGAATATCTTTTTATTTATTATATCATTTGAAATTTAATATCAATTCCTCCATTTATCCAAGCTAAAAAGCTTAAGATCATGAAACCTTACTTTCATTATATTCTAGGTTCTAATGTTATGCGATATGAAAAATCCTCTTGAGCTTTACCTTCGTTTAATTCAACAATATATTTTCCATATAGATAAACGCATTTAACTGAATAGGACGACTGCAAAAAACTTGAATTTTGCAGAATGTGTTTACTTAAACATTCCTTTATTTTATAGCGATTTCAGGAATAGCGATATCATTTATTTCCATATGTATACTGAATAAAATATCCAAAAAAATATGTATGGAATCGGTAAACTAACATTTGGGATGAATTGCGGTAACTGAAAACTTATATTAATGAACAATTCTTATTTTATATTTTTTTCCTTTTAGATTAAACCCATATGTAAATACACCTCTAAATTCTTTTTTCATCAATGGAATTCAATGGATGTGTAGAAATACACCCACTTCATTTTCTCTGCTGGAAATTGTCTGTAAGGAAGAAATCTCATTTTGCTGATATTTTTTAATTTTCATTCCTGATCTAGCAGTTTCAGTGTATGTTTCTTTAGCTCCACGAGTAACAGCAAAAATTTTCAATTCCTGGTACTGCAATAAATAGAAATAAAGTATGGCAAATGCCAGACATTTTTCTTTATAAGTATTTTACATATCTTGATCTTTTTACCTTTAACAGTTTGTTCTATTTAAGTTTTGGCTTTTTGCATGTTATTATTTGGTAATATAGTTTGTTATAACCGCATTTATCATCACAGCTGTTTTTTTCAATTATGGAATGTTTCCTGACCTAGACATTCGTACAAATATAATGACTCTTTTTTTAGCTGAAAATTTTAGGTAAAAAAGATTGAAATACTGTTTAACTTCAATTTCTGTTGTATAAATAATTAGCTGAATACCCGTGCTTCGCTACGGAATATATTCAATATAAATACAACGGTCAATGTAAGCAATTAATGCCAAAAAGAATATACATTTATTAAAAAATCGTAACGGATACTTTTATAGACCAAAATAATGTAGAAGAAAAAATTCAAATTAAATACAACGGTCAATGTATGCAATTAATTTGCATATTTAATATCCATAAAACATACTAATTTGAATTAAATACTTAAAAAACTTTCATCTCAATTAGTCTAGTGGTTAAATTTTATCATTTTCCGTATTTTAATATTGTTTTTTTGTCAATTTATTTCGTTGTTATGCATGTGACGCAAAATTAATTTAAAGTATCACAAAAAGAAAAGACACCACGTGATCAGCATTTAATAAATTAAATTCTAAAAATTGATGTTTAAAAATTTACCAAAAATCAGAAATTGGAGGTAAAGATTCGAAAAATAAATCATTTTAAAGGAATTTTTATGATCTTTCTCGTGATATAAATTTTATAACCCTCAGATTATTATTTTAAATGCAGACTTTAACGAATGTTACAAAAACAGTTGACAAATTTAATTTAAAAAAATCTAAAAAGAATTTTTCAAAAATCTTTCTTAGTGCACCCTTACACTATAAAAAGAATCGTCATGCAAAATGTCAGCCCTTTATGTCCAGCGGTTTGGTCTGTGCGTTATCTGTCAGTCAGTCAGTTACGGAACTGTTTTATATATATAGATTACAGAAAAATATCTAGTAACGAAATAATGGCATTATCCCGACATCGCCATTAAATACCTCCGTGACTAGTCCTGATATGGGCACGTAAAATGCGTAGACCGAAAAGTCCCTCTAAAAGGTCATAAAGACTGGGAGTAGGTGTGATCTCCCTAGATGTCATCCCTGGGGGACAACTGAGGTAGTCAAAATTGATATCAAAATTGAGGTCAATCACAATTGAGGTAGTACCTGCTTAAAAGGACTCCGACCCTTGTGGTGCCATTATAAATTGGAGTCCCAGCCCTCAGACCACTAGCCTGTATGGACCTGGTCTTGAATACTTCCAGCCAGGGGGCTTTAGAAAACAACGATAACAACAACAGTATCTGAATTAAATTGATTCTCATATTTATGTACTTCTATACAATATTTTGTCAGTTTATTTGAAATATGTAAATGCTTCAACATAACAAATCAACATAACTAACACTCATAACTTCTATTTTGTAGCTGTAATAAAGCCTTTAAATACTGTATATTTTAAAAATGTCTAAATATAAAGTTATGCAATTTAAAAACTTCTATTATTGAGTTTAATAGTCCTCTTTAACTTTTCCAGATAAAGTTCATGTGGAAGAACGTTGGTCAATTTTTCTTTGTTATCTCTGTGTCTTTTACAATATTCTTCATTAACCCACTTTCATGAACTAATCGTTTAGTTGTATAAAGATTTTTTCAAGTGAGTTAAGGATTTAACTAAATTAAATTAATTAGTTTTTTGCCCTCCTGAAGTTTGAACTCCCTCTGATATTTATGTTCATACATTTTTTAAAATATCTTTGAAATCATCCTTTTATAAAGAAGATTTATTAATTCCATAGATCGAATGGAAATATTTTTGAATAGCTCCTTGAATATGTCGGGAAAAGACTATAGATCTTCTTTTCTCCCTACTTCTAATTCGTTAGTCTTCTAGTAAAACATTCATAGATTTTTAGTAATGTCTCTATGGCTCCAAATTTTTCTCTATCTTCTTGCTCACTTTGTTATCTTAATTAAGTTTCGCTTTCATCTTATTTTAATTCATCTTTAATTTTTATTTTTAATTCTTCTCTCCCTTTCCTTTCAGTTTCATTCTTTTATAAGAACTACTACTTATTTTAATATACGGCGTAAGTTATTATTTTATTTCAAGAAATTACTTTTTCTCCCAGTATAATATTAGTTTCTGTAATATATATTATTAGGTTAGGAAATTTTATAATGACAGAGAAAAAATTCCAGATAACAAACAAGCAAAAAAACTATTTGCTGTCATATCATACGTTTTAACTATTCACTGGAGATCGTTCTGGCTGGGGAATAGTATTAGTTTCGAAAATTTGTACGCGATTCTTTAATATTTAATACATTAAACCAATAAACACAATGTCGATATCAAGACGAAAGTATTATAAACTTAAAGAAAAATTTGCTTGGCTTATATCGGCATTAGAGAATATCAAAAATGTTAAACAACAAAATATCAAAAGATTAAAATATTATTAGTTATACAAAATAAGTTTTAAGTAAAGGTAATATTAACTTCAGAACATAATGACTTTATTACTGAAGATGATTTGGACTTTTTCCATAAAAATTCAGATCGTTTTGATTGCATTATAAGTGGAAAACATTAAGTTAATTTAATATTTTGTTAAACGAGGAAATAAGAAAACTTTTGTTATTACTAGTTTATCCCAAATTTGTTTTTCAATACCAATTACTACAGAAGCGATAAATAACTATTTTTTTTAATGTTAAACATTAAATTCTAAGCGTAAAGAATTACAGAGGGTTATAAAAGAAAAAGTAGTCGTTTATACTAATAAACGTATAAATGTATACATCACGTAATGTTTCATTACAAGAAAGGAAATATTCTAATATCACGTAGAGAATGAAATTTTACTGGCAAGGAAAGGAATATCAGACTGAAAAAATATGATTAATGATTTCAATACTTCAAAACAGGAAGAAAATAATAAATGTTATATTCAATAGGTAATACAGAGGGTGTTGCATAAAATGCAAGATGCAAACAACGGAAAAATTAAATACAAAATTCATACGTCTGAGATCTAAAGACTATCCATCTGGATATAGAAAATGTAAAAAAAAATAATGATGCAACATTAAAAGGAGGTTTCAGAAAATGATGCCTTGTGGAAATTAGGTATTGAAAATGTATATAAAAAGGACTTTCATCTGAAGATTATACAACATTTATATTCAATTTATATGGGAATTATGGAACCATGGAATCAATAAGAAGCATCAAAGATGAATTCTATCAAGTCTAAGGAAGTAAGAAAGTTATATTTCATAAAGATATTAAAATATATATTTTGGAAAGATAGAATCTAGAATTCGAATATTACATATCTTTCTTTGAAAACAAATCTAAATAAATGAAGGTTTTAACGTTGATTGATAACTTTTAATGTTTCATTCTTCCAAATCAAAATATAGAAAGGGATATGAAATGGGTGCGCTTAATGGGTTCAATGCAGGATGATGAAATGATATCAATGTTTACAACTGAATTCGTCAAAGGGCAACAAGGAAAGATTCTGACTAATTAAATATTAATAACACAGGAACGAATTTCATTTCATAAAATAGCAAGATTTTAAAATACACTGGTAATAAAACCAACAAACCTAAAAAATTTCAGCTCTAAAAATTACATAAATGACGTATTAATTAAATTTTGTATTTGCATACAATGGTAAAAATTCTTTAAAACAGATCGCAGAGGCTTCATGATATTGAAGTCGGGAAGGCAAGTAAGAAGTTTTACTCCACCTTCAAGTTCCTCAAACCCCGACTTAGCAGGTCTGGCCAATGGATAGGACCATTATCTCTTAAGAAATGTTATCATCCTACAGGAAATAATGTTTCTTACACGGGATGGACCTGGTTGTCTAAAATTTCAACACAGTTCTTCCCAGTCAATCTCCCTTTAAGGATTACAATAGGGCTAGCAGAAAACGCCCAAACCGTGACAGATATGGTCCTATGCTTGACAGTTTGCATGAAACAGTCACAATCATATGCTTGTGTAGATGTTCTCTAGACGTACGTGGATCCTCTAGTGGGGAAGAATGTAAATGATGATTTGTCTGACCAAATGACATTGTTTCACGTACCATTCCACCTGGATAGGTGCTCATGATACCACTTTAGACAATATTTTGAATTCATATCTGTTACAATTGGATTTGAAATTGCGTAAATATTTTATTTGGGAAGTTCCCTCCTATCGTTAGAGGATGATACTGGAGTCAGCAGATACATATTGAACTCTGTAGTCACTTTGGCTGCAGTTGGGTTGTTTATCTATGTCATAGTCTGTTTCAGTACCTGTCAGTCTCTATCCCTCAGATTTCTCTTCCGTTCTCTATGTTCGGCACTAGCCGACTCTATGCCACGTCTTGTTCCAGCAAATATACACTGCTGGTCACCCAAATTGCAACAGCAAGAAAGACAAGAGATATCACAACAAAATTTATTTTGTAGATAACATGTTGACCAAGTATCAAATGATTAAATTTATAGACTTCTGTGAAGTGTAGTTCCTGCCAAAATCAGTAGCCAGAGTAGCCGCCATTGTTGTAGATCACCGCTGCCACACGCCTCGGCATTGATTCAAAGAGACCTTGGATGAGTTCTTGGGGTACAGCAGACCAAGCAGCTTCCACACGTTGCCAAAGTTGATCTGCTGTGGCAGCTGGGGATGGAATCTGGGTCAATCGTAGAGCAACCATGGGCCACATGTTTTCTATCGGCGAAAGATCCGGAGAGCGAGACGGCCAGGGAAGCAATTCAATCTGGCGATTGACGAAGAACCGTTGGACAATGGGTGCCACGTGTGGTCGCGCATTATCCTGTTGAAATATGGCTGTGGGCAAGCCCTGAAGGTAAGGAAGGACAACTGGCTCCAACACCTCGGAGATATAGCGCTGGCTGTTTAAAGTACCGGCAATGCGTACTAGAGGTGTGCGAGAGTGATATCCAATACCGCCAAATACCATAATACCCGGTGCAGGACCAGTGTGGCGGTGCATAACGCAGATGTTCAGCATCCTCTCTTCACGGTGTCTCCAGACTCGAATGCGACCATCGTGGTGTTGCAGACAGAAGCGTGTCTCGTCAGTAAAGACAATTTCATTCCATTCTGCCGTCCACATCCTTCTGTCATCGCACCATTGTTGGCGGAGACGTCTGCGGTTCTGCGTCAAGGGTAGACAAAGCAATGGACGTCTTGCGGACAGACCACTCTGCTGTAAACGGCGTCGAATGGTACGCGCAGACACTGGATGATGCGTTACAGACTGCATGTGCTGTGCTATGGTTCGTGATGTGACTGAGCGATCCGTCACTGCCATGCGCACAATTTGCCTGTCATCACGTGAAGTGGTGCGCTGAGGTGGATGCGATCGAACACGCCAGTCCGTCGTACCCTCCTGCATCCAACGATCACATATCCGCATTACAGTTGTTTGGTTTCGTCCAACACGACTACCGATTTCCCTGAAAGATAATTCACAATCTCGGTAGGCCACTATCCTTCCTCTGTCGAACTCGGATACTTGATCAAAAGATGATCGCTGTTTTGACGAGGCATAGTTGATCGTTTTTTTGAAAAAAAAACACGAAAAACACAATTGCCGAACTTGAAATTGTCGAAATCTCCAATCCTTAAATAGCGCTTTGAAGTGGCGCCACAGGCGTGCGTGATGTGCGTCTGCGCTGAAATTCTAATCATTTGCATATCTCACTTCCGCTAATGCATGTTGTAAATTTCATGTTATTTGCATGTTTCCTTCAGGGCGTTGCATTTACAGTGGCCAGCAGTATATATATATATATGTGTGATACTACAGCGCTGGTTATTTCTATAGATACTTGGTAGACCAATTTCCGCATTATACTTCGTGGCACACAGTATCCCGGAGATATTCTCCCCAAACGGGCCTTTCAGAGCCCCAATCACACAGGAACACGCCATAACATACAACAAACTTCTTTATTCCGCCCTGAGAACTACATGTTGACTAGACGACGACAATCCCAGAAGTTCATACTTCTACATGACCCAGGGTCTTTTATAGACTGCTTGAGGTCACTCGTCATGTGATCTTGAATAGGAATAATAATTGGCTAGCTATGACTCTGGTGTCATAGGTGACGTTATATATGCGCGATTTTTTGCGATTTTGGAGGTGATGCTACGCAGATTCATTGTCTTTAAAATCGGAAACGCAATTAACTAAAATGCCCAAGGAAATTTAGAAGAAAATAGAATTTGAAAAGGATATAGGGTTTTTTAAGTTATATATACCAGGTGATCCAAAAGTCAGGACGAACTTTAAAAATGAATAATTCGAAAACGAATAAAGATAAAAAGATGTTGTTTGCACCAAACGGATGGAAAAGAAGCCGGGTTTTGTGTGGCAACGAAAAAAAATAGTTCTGTTGGCGACCAACAGATGGCGATATAGTTTTTTATTTCACCAAAAGATGATTTACAAATGAAAAAATGTTTACAAGATACAAGTCACAAGTCAGCTTAATTACAGTTAATTACAGTAAATGTTCAATGTGTTGTCCATCATTCAGAAGTACCGCTGTGAGACGAGTCACCACACCGTTCA
Source organism: Dolomedes plantarius (assembly GCA_907164885.2). Lineage (NCBI taxonomy): Eukaryota > Metazoa > Arthropoda > Arachnida > Araneae > Dolomedidae > Dolomedes > Dolomedes plantarius. The sequence goes on along the minus strand of OU015494.1, from coordinate 71,597,694 downwards.
CAGCATTGAGTAGAATTTCTTGCGCTATGGCAGACACATTTTGGCGGATGGCATCTTTCAGTGCTGCTAGTGATGCCGGTTGGTCGCGGTACACTTTTGACTTCAAGAATCCCCACAGCCAAAAGTAACAGGGTGTCAGATCGGGAAATATTGCAGGCCATGCGTGATTAAAGCATCGACTGATAATGCGATCCTCCCCAAATGTTGAGCGTAGCAGGCGTTGCACAGGCTGAGCAATATTAGGTGGCGCTCCATCTTGCATAAAGGTTTGGAGTGCCTGTCGCACTTGCAGTTCAGGATTACTGTTGTTCTGTAACAGTGTTGCATATCTCTGACCAGTGACATAAACTGTTTTGAAACCCGTCTTTGTAACTTCCTCGAAAAAAAAAATGGACCAATTATGAAATCAGCAGTGAAGCCATACCAGACTGTCACTTTAGGCTGTTGCAAGGGTACCTCAATAAATGCATGTGGATTTTCTGTGGTCCACACTCGACAATTGTGGGAGTTAACAGCGCCAGAGAGTGTGAAATGCGCTTCATCTGTCCAAAACACAGTGTGAAGCCAGTCGTGCTGCTCTTCTATCTTATTGAATACCAAATTTGCAAAATCTTGGCGAGAGTCGAAGTCAAGAGGTTTCAGTTCTTGGTTATGTTGCAACTTGTAGGGATACCGTTTCAGGGTTATTCGCAGTGTTCTCCAGACACTTACGTACGACACTCCTGTCTGCCTCGAAACTTCTCGAGCACTGCACTCTCCATGTGTAGAAACCGCCGACATGGATTGCACCGTCTGCTCCACTGTCGTGAGGGGCGTCCACTTCTTGGACGTGACGCCAAAGAACCTGTAGCTTCAAATTTCTTCATCATTTTGTTCAATGCAGAAGACGTTATTGGTCCTTTGCTATCTCGCATACCCGTCATGTAGCGATATGCTCGCAATATCGCAATGGCACTTTCCGAATTCTTATAATACAGTTTAACTAAGAGGGCTTTCTCAACTATGGACAGCATTTCGATGCATATAAGCTTCGACTACCATTACCTGCTGCACTTGCTCCTTTTTATATCGTTTGTTGCTTTGCATAATCCTATATCAGAAATCCGACAGCGCCATATGTTTGTCGCCAACAGAACTATTTTTTCGTTGCCACACAAAACTCGGCTTCTTTTCCATCCGTTTGGTGCAAACCGCATCTTCTTTTCTTTATTCGTTTTCGAATTATTCATTTTTGAAGTTCGTCCTGACTTTTGGATCACCCGGTATATATATATATATATATATATATATATATATATATATATATATATATATATGTGTGTGTGTGTGTGTGTGTGTGTGTGTGTGTGTGTGTGTGTGTGTGTGCGAGTAAGTAAGTGTAAGTAATATCGGTCCACTAACGCGTATTCTAAATCATTCTCTTTTCAATAAAGAACAATCCCTTTTTCCAAAGTGCGACCAACAAGTAAAAAATTAACTAACTAGTTTGTCCCTTAAGGCACGCACTGAAAGTCAGGCGACTGTGATTCAGGATGAATCAGAAACTCCGCGGCTTGCATTGCATGTCTGGAATCTAGAGTTATGACACGCGTGGTCAAGTCTGATGATCCGCTCTAGCACCTACTTTACACACCTAGCTATCCCTCTGAGCTACCTCCTTTAACACCTAGTTTAACGTTAGCACCCACATGGTTTAAAAGATGAGACAGAGGAAAATTTGCTTTCTGCTTCCTCGCTTCTCTTATTAACCTTCTCTTTCGCGCTGCTCCAATGCTCTCCAATACTAGGATGTAAAGTCTGCCTTATGAATACGTCCCGGCATTGTCCGGTGTCGTTACAATTGTGTGTGTCCAGCCGTAAACGTACTTGTGCTTTGCTGAATGTCTTCTGAATTATATAGTCGAGTTTTTTGAATAAATCAATTTAATGGATACCGTTCGTGCGTCACATCTCTGTTCTGCACGTCCCTTCAATGCCTGTTTTATCTGGTGTTTTTCCTCCCCGATGTGTCAACGACTGTCCTGGAATAGTAGTCTTCTCGTCATACTGGCTACGTCTACACTGTCCTGTTTCATCTCATCATTTTGCTTTAAGTTAAAGTTTATCATGCGTGTAAGTTCGTTTTATATATATATATATATATATATATATATATATAGTCAGAATTTAAGTGGGAAAAGAATGATTACCTTAAAATTAAAGGGGCTTGGGAATTAAATTATATTCGTGGCGTAATTCGCCTCTAATTGTTCGTATTTCAAGACGCGAATTGGGAAAGGGAAATTCCCCTTTTTATTATGTAATCTTGGCGCGCCTGTGGGTTCTGCGGTCGAGGAGGAAACATTACATTTATCCTTGAAAGATGTCTGGTTTGGGTTCTGCGCATGTGCAGGGAGAGTTGACGCGCGGAGATGCCTGCGAACTTTAGTGCGAACGCGGGATTTAATCGTTGATAGTGAACGCATGTCAGCTGGATCCACAATTTGAAAATGGCGAGCGCTCAAATATGTGCTACTTGGATCAGTGGTTGCTGGAAGGTGAAATAAATTGACTTGATTTAGTTGGAACTATGTTTGTTTATTGGATTTAGACTACTTACCACTTGCCACCAGTATTAAGATGATGACTGCAAATTAATGTGAGAACAGGCAAACCACACACCTGTCAGTAGCCGGCAAGGATGAAATCTACAGCAGGGGACTATGAACAAACAATGGAATAGCGCACAGGTGCGAAAATTTTTATAAAGAGTGTAACTAAGATAAAGTGATTTAATTTAAAATACGAAAAATTCAACGATGGCAACGACAAAAAATGAATAGGACTTAAAAGTGCAACTCATACACATGGATGACAGTTATGTGGAACAGACTTTGGCCCAAGACGAAACGAAGAGTGACGAAACAGAAACAAAACAAGAAAAAGATGACCAACAAGACGATGAAAAATATCAAAAAAATACCGAATGCAGAAGTACCGTAGCGGAAGTAAGATTCAAAAATACGAAAGAGTTGCTGCTTCCGAAATTTGACAACAGAACCATAAAAAACATTCTCCCTTGGGTAGAGTTATTTGAAAATAAGTGCCATACGTTTGGACTAGACGATACATGGAAAAAGGAAAATATATTGAAATATGTTGAGAATGACGTCCAAGAAACAATCATAGCCACTCAGTTATACAAAGAAGATTTTGAAGACATCAAAAAGAATTTGATATCAATTTATTCTAAAAGTAGGGAACAAATGGTCAATGAATATAGACATTTGAAGCTAGAAAAAAAACCGATTTATTTGCATATTATAAAACGAAGATAGAATTGGGAAAATCCCTAAATTATTCCGATCAAGAAATTATAGAAACGTTAACATTAGACTCAACCCCGCAAATGCGGACCTTACTTTCCTTGCAAGATATAAAGACACCATACCAATGGCTGACAATAGCCAAGAAAATACATATACCAAATTCAACGACGGAAATATGTGAGCAGAGAGATGGAAACTCGAATGCATCGACAAGACGACAACAATTTTATTCCCATCCAACAGATGATCGACGGCGATGGACAAATTATGACTCCCATTTCAGTGGCAGAGAGGATTATCATCAAAGAAGATACCAAAATCGTGATCAACACGACAGAATCAGGACATTCAACCACCAACATCAGAACTCGAACAGTTATCAGAACAGCTGCAGACGAGGGAATGATACACATGACCGAACATGACTAATAATCAAAGATCGGGTGAGTGACAAAATTTTTCCATGTGTTTTAGACAGTGGTTCGAAGGTAAATATTTTAAGTTCAAAATTCCTAAAATTAGTGACAAAATTTAATGAAAAAGAATGTAATAACGTATTAATAAAGCAGACTGTTGGTAATGTAATTGTGCAAAATTGAATAGAATGTGTAGTAAAAATAGAAAGTGTTAAAAGAAAAATTGAAATTCTAATAATTGAAAGTGACTTACCCTATTTGTTATTATGTTTAAAACATATTCAGTTACTTAAATTAGATGTAAATTTTAGAAATTTCAGAGTGTATCAATTTGGTTATGAGATAAAGTTGTATGATAATTATAAATTTTTAAGCCCTATTGCCTTTCATGTTCAAAATAAGAACTTTAAAAATTCTGATAAAAATTTGTATAATGAAAATAAGTATTATGCTGATAATTGTATGCATAAATTAAGAAGACTCAATAAGAATGTGTATAAAGGTAATAATTTTTATGGAACTAAGAATTCTTATAATGTAAAAAAATTTCCTAGAAGTAATTTTGAAAAGAGAAAAAAATTTTAAAATATTCACTCTCTTGAGCTTAATCCTAGAAATGTAAAAAAGAGAAATTATGTAAACCAAGGTATTGAAACTGTTTTAATTAATAAATGTGACACACTGATTTATGACCAAAGGAAGAGTATGAACAAATCTAATGTCAAATTTAAAAATTTTCAAAGTGTAAAAAATAATGAATGTGATGTTCTAAATTATAAGGAGGAATCAAGTATCCTTGATGGTACTCTGAATGCTCTTTTCAAAAGGCCCAGTGATGTTTTGGAAAGTTTGGCCCCAGAACAAATACCTGAGGACTGGTCAAAATTAGATTGCGTTTTAGGGAAATTTGATAAAGTATTTTCAAAAGATAAATATGATGTAGGAAAAATAAAATTAGAACCTCAAAGAGTTCACTTAACTTCAGAACTTCCAATAGCTCTTAGACCTTATCGTTCCTCACAAACTGAAAATTTAGAAATACAAAAACAAATAAATGAGTTGTTAAAAGCAGGATTTATTAAACCATCCCATTCACCATTTGCATCACCAGTGTGTTTAGTAAAAAAGAGAGGAGAAGGAAAAACTCGTTTATGCATAGATTATCGTAAATTAAATTCAATCATAAAATTTGATTCAGAACCTATTCCAAGAATAGATGACATCTTAGACCAACTAACACATGCAAAATACTTCTCAACACTTTACTTAACTTCGGGATATTGGCATATTGCAAAACATGACAAAGACTTTGAAAAATTAGCTTTTACTTCAAATTTTGGACTATATGAGTGGCTCAGGCTCCCCTTTGGTTGGAAGAATGCTCCCAGTGTTTTTCAACGAGCAATTAGACAAATTTTAAACAAGTATCAAATAAAATATGCACTAAATTACTTTGATGACATAATAAATTTTTCTCAAAATTTTAATGAACATATGCAACACTTAGAAGAAATTTTTCAAATCTGTAAACAAGAAAATAACAAACTAAAGAAATCAAAGTGTCAATTTGCAAAGAAGGAAATTAATTTCTTAGGTTATGAGGTGTCACAAGGACAATATTCTCCACAAAATACAAACATTGAGACAATAAAAAAATTGTTACCACCCAAAAATGTAAAAGAACTTCAATGATTTTTAGGTTCCATAAATGTATACCAAAGGTTCATTCAAGATTATGCAAAGTTAAGATTACCACTCAACAAATTATTAAAGAAAGATGTAAAATGGAACTGGTCTCCTGAATGTCAAATGTCATATCAAAAATTAAAAGATGAGTTGATTTCAAAACCAATTTTAACTTTATATAATCCAAATTATCCATGCCACTTGTAAGTTGATGCCAGTCAAGAAGCGATAGCTGCAGTTTTGAAACAAAAACATCCAAATGGACAATTACACCCAATAGCTTTTTATTCCAAACAATTAAGAAAACATGAGAAAAATTATGCCATAACAGAGCTTGAATGTTAAGCAATTGTTGATTCGATTGACAAATATCACTGTTATTTACATGGCCAGAAATTTACAATACATTCAGATCACTCTGCATTACAATATATAAAAAATGTAAAGAATTTAACTGACAGGCTATGTAGACGGTCATTAAAATTATCAATGTATGATTATGATATAGTGTATATTAAGGGAAAATGCAATCATGAGGCTGATATGTTATCCAGAAACCCTGTAAGTCATTTTGTTAATCAATATTGTTATTTCGTAAGCACAGATGAAATAATTAAATGACAGTGGGATGATAATATAAATACCATTAAGTATAAAATATATAATGGAGTCTTAACTGTAAAAAAGAAAAACTTAGTCAAAATTGTAGTTCCGCCATCAATAAGAGTAAAATTAATAAATTCAGCTCATGAAAAGTCACCCAGGTGTAAAAAAGATGTTAAAGTTAATTTCCCCAATTTACTATTGGCAAGACATAATTGTAGACATAGCAAATTTTGTTCGTTGTTGTGAAACCTGTCAAAAGAATAAAAAATCAACTCAGAAAAAATTTGGACTGATGGAGCAAGTGCCTGTGGCGAATGAACCATTTGACTTAATTTCAGTTGATACTGTTGGGGGTTTCAATTATTGCAATTCAACAAAAAAATATCTTCATCTTGTAATTGATCATGCAACCAGGTACATATGGACATTCCCCTCAAAGAGTGTAACCAGTGAAACTTACACAAACTTCTTGAGACAAGTTTTCAATATTAAGGTTCCAAAACAAATACTCAGTGACAGAAATGCTGCATTCACTTCTTCCAGATTTAAGAATTTTTTAAAGCATCACAATGTACGACAATTACTTACCAGTTCGCATAGACTTCAGACAAACGGGAAGAATGAAAGATGTAATCAAACAATAGTAGCAAAATTAAGATGTAAAGTAAATTCTTCAAAAAAAATTCCCCGGACAAAAATTTTAGAACAAGTAATTTCTGAATACAATAATCAACCCCATTCTGTGACTGGTTTTTCCCCAAACTACCTTTTATTTGGAATACTACCATATGACTCACCTTTGCCCAATACAACTTCATTAAATTACCCACCTGTTGAGGAAGCTAGGAAAATTGCAGTGCACAGAACTATTCAACACCATAAAATTAATAAACAAGGATATGATAAACATTTTGTTCAGTCAAATTTTAAAATTGGTGACTTAGTGATGTACGAAGAATTTAAATACCCAAATTCAAGAAAACTAGATCCACCTTATTCAGGCCTCTACACAATTTTAAATCAACTATCAAATGTAAATTTTGAAATTAACAGACCAAATCAATATACTGGAAAAGCCACCGACATTGTACATTCAACAAGATTAAGACATTTTCATCCACAAAATGAGTTTAAATTAAAATAAATTTCAGTTCCTGCAGCATTTCATGGGGGGAGGGAGGAAAATGAGGAAAGTTTTGTACTAATTGCAAATAAAATTGAAATTGTGAATTTTGAATGTTAATAATAAAACTATGAAAATTAAATTGTATTTCTGAAAGTAAGGAAAAGCTATAATATGATTTGTATTGATTTTTATTTGACTTTAACAATTGTATGATATGAGTTAAAATTTAAATAACTGTTGAAAGAACTTTTTCTAAATCTACAAAATCTGAGTATGTTGAAATGTTTATCACTAATTTATAATGTTTTGAATTGTCTTAAAGCTGAACTGTATGTGCTATTTGCCCAATTTTGACAAGTCTAATTCTTTTACCTTTTTAATTTCCCTCTTTCTTGAAGTCTATACTATCACCCACTTCTACCCACGCGTTGTAAGTCATCCCAATTACCAAATCACCTATATATAAGCAATTCTACGTGTCAGTCACTTTAGGTGCTGAGTTAATCCAAGATAAACAAAATAATGACCAAAGACAGGCTGTGGATTGACCGCTCCTTTGTCCTCCCTTTTCCTTCGGGTTTCTGTTGACTCATGTTTTCCCCATTGGAATTCATGAGTGAAAGGATTCCCCTTTTTCTCTTGGTTGGCTGGGTGTTAAATCCTTTCCTTTTTCTGGAGTCAGTGAGTGAATACTGATCTCTTTTGAGCCTTTCCCAACCTAGAGTTTCAGTGTCGTGCACTATACGCACCAATTTTTCACTCTAAATTTTGTTTAGAGTTGTCAGTTGTGGTTAAGACGGTGGGAAATTGCTGAACCTGCTCTCCTCTGACCCAACTAAGCACTTGTTCCCTCAACTACACAAACACACACAAACAAAAACATACACCTTGAATTAAACAGAATGTACACAGATGAAGGAGTGGTACGCCAGTACCAGAAGTGAATTGTTTTACATAATGAATCTATCATTATGAAATTTTAAGGTGAATGAAGTGTAAATTATTAAATGTTTGATAACTTTGAATTGTGATAAATTTGAATCAGAGTTTCTGTGTTATGGAAAAATTGTGAAGTATAAATAATATGTAGAGTATTTTGAATTTCATGTGTAATTTCATATGTTTGAATTTCATATGTAAGTCGAAGGTGTAAAAGAGCTCTAAATGAAAAATAAGTTACAGTTGAATTGATGTAAAAATTTTTGTGATATTCATTAAATAGAGGTAAATGAGAAAATTCCCATGGGAAAAAAGACAAAATGTTTATATTCTTTTTCAACCACTAATATGTTTTTGTCTTTGAGTCTTACAGGGACAAATGATTCCAGGAGGCCTCCAAGCAAAACGGTCGACCGAAGTTTTCTTTTTGTCTTTCATAATTGTTCTTTTCATACGTCCATTTTCATATTACCATAATCTGTGTAAATAAACTCAATATTTATAGAAATGTAAACTGGAAGTGTTGTAAACTAGAAGGTGAGTGGACAGCTTACAGGACTGTCAAACAATAACCACTCAAGAAAATGGTAAGCCATGATTAAGCCTGGACTTATTACAAAATGCTTACTGACAGTCCACGTTAATGGCTTGCAATTATTCTGTTAAATTCATTTAATAAAAAAAAATAAATGAAATGTTCCTGAAGGAAAATTAAAGTGATAATTTCAGGTGATGTTTTATCCATGTGATATATAGCAATTACGGTTGTGTAGGTATAATGTAGTAACTTTTAAGTGATATTTTTATTTTTATAATGATATATTTTGAGATAGTGTTGTAATATCTTCCTATTTTGTTTCAAGTCATCAGTAATAAAAATAATATACTGTACAACTCAAGAATATTTTTAATGTAATTTGTGAATAAATTGTAAACTGTGTATTTTTAAAACCACTACTCCAAGTCTTACAGAACAGAAAGAGATTATCCAGGGGTTGCTACGGGGGATTTGATTTTAATAATGGGGTTCACTGGGATCTTTGTTGTGTGGAGAGACGTCCCTACTCAGCATGTTTTCCAGTTGGCTGATTTGATGATTTTGCTCATCTGAGGTGTTGCCACATGGAATTAGCTACTTCTTGTGTGCGCGCCTTCAGGGGGATGGAGGGGGGAAGTTGTCAGAATTTAAGTGGAAAAAGAATGATTACCTTAAAATTAAAGGGGGCTTGGGAATTTAATTATATTCGTGGCGTAATTCGCCTCTAATTGTTCGTATTTCAAGACGCGAATTGGGAAACGGAAATTCCCCTTTTCATTATGTAATCTTGGCGCGCCTGTGGGTTCTACGGTCGAGGAGGAAACATTACATTTATCCTTGAAAGATGTCTGGTTTGGTCATGTGCAGGGAGAGTTTGCGGAGATGCCCGCGAATTTTAGTGAGAACGCGGGATTTAATCGTTGCTAGTGGACGCGTGTCAGCTGGATCCACAATTTGAAAATGGCGAGCGCTCAAATATGTGCTACTTGGATCAGTGGTTGCTGGAAGGTGAAATAAATTGACTTGATTTAGTTGGAACTATGTTTGTTTATTGGATTTAGACTACTTACCACTCGCCACCAGTATTAAGATGATGACTGCAAATTAATGTGAGAACAGGCAAACCACACGCCTGTCATATATATATGTATATATATATATATATATATATATATATATATATATATATATATATATATATATATATATATATATATATATATATATACCGGGTGGCCATAATTAAACTGACAGTGCTCACAGTGTTCTGTAGCGCGATCTATTTGCGAGAATGACGCCACATTTTATAGGAAGATTAAACAAGACGGGGGACGAAGGATTCCGCGAAAAATTAAATTAGTTCTAAAAGTCACCGCTAGCGGAATATATGGCGCTGTGTAATAGAAATTAGAGTGTTAACAAATGCAAATCAATACGGAAATTACCTTTTATTTTGCATTGAAATGAGATTCAATGTGGCTGCCGTTGTTGTAGACCACATATTGATTCTGTGCACAGTATGCACAACAGCAGAAAGTAACATGTTTGCAGGAAACTCCCGTACAGTCAGTGATATGTTATCCTTCAACGTAGCCAGGTCTTGGACCACTCCTTGATAGACCTTGGACTTAAGGTAACCCCATAGCCAGAAGTCGCATGGGGTAAGATCAGGCGACCGAGGTGGCCATGCAGTTGGAAAGTAGCGACTAATGACTCTTTATGTTGTGAATTTCTGTCGTAGCAACTGTTGCACCCGTACAGCAACGTGTGGAGAGGCTCCATCTTGCATGAAAAGGATTTCCCCCAGGCATTGTCTTTGCTGAAGTGCCGGAATGACAAAGCTGTTCAACATGTGGCGATATTTCTCTCCGGTAATAGAACAGGTTTCCGGTCCTGTCAGGGTAATGTTCTCATAGAAGAATGGACCTACGATAAATTCCGCTGTAAACCCACACCAAACAGTTATCTTTGGTGAATGTAAGGGAATTTCTGTGACTGCATGTGGTGATTTCTCATCCCAAATTCGGCAGTTCTGGGTATTCACAGTTCCATGCAGGTAAAAGTGGGCCTCGTCTCCCCATAAGATTTTCCACGGCCAAGCATCATCCACCTCCATTCTGGCAAGAAAGGTGAGAGCAAAAGTCAATCGCTTATCATGGTCGGGGTACAGTAACTCCTGTACACGGCTGATCTTGTACGGATAGAAGTTGATAATCTTTCGTAAGATTTTCCATACCGTACTGTAAGGCATATCCATATTTCGAGCTAATCCACGAGCGCTAGAGGTGGCAGCAATATTGTCTGGTCCTCTGTCGACAATCGCCTTGGCAACTGCTTCGATTGTATCCTGTGGTACAGGTTTTCGTCCTCTGCCTGACTGAACCTTCAGAGAACTTGTTTTCTCAAACGTCGCAACCACTGCTTTTAGCCCATTAACTGACACAGGACCGTTACCTTTACGCATTTTTTGTGCGTTCTAAAAGCACGAAGAGCGGCTGACGCGTTGCACTGGTTGAGGTAAAAGAATTTGACCAGTAACGCATGCTCGACTAAAGAAGGAGACATTGCACATAAACTTTCAATCCGATTGATTCGAAACGTAACACATTGCCTTTTAAAACCCAAGCAGCTGGCACTGTGCCAATGGATGTAAAGTGAAATTTGAATAAAGAACTTCTTCTTCTGCTCAGCGTACGTGATATTGCAGATGAGACTTTATCGGTGTTTATGTAGATTTTACGCTTTTTTAAAAGTGTTGCCATATTGCACTTGAACTAAATAAGAAAATGTGCATAATAAAAGGTAATTTTATTCCGTATTAATTTGCATTTGTTAACACTCTATTTTCTATTACACAGCGCCAAATATTCCCCTAGCGGTGACTTTTGGAACTAATTTATTTTTTCGCGGAATCCGTCGTCCCCCGTATTGTTTAACCCATTTATGACTGGTGTTGCGAAAACGCAACATTATTTTCTGTATTTTTTAAAGGCATGTTCAAAACTTTGTACGTCTGAAGTAACATTTTTATTTTATTCTCTATACTTCAATTGATCATAATAATTTTTTTGTTTCCTCATTTCCCCACTTTTAGCACTTGCAAAAAATTGTTTTTTTCTGGTGTTTTCAAAGGGAAGAAAATGACTATTTTGAAATAATAACCTTAGGTAGCAGCACATGATAAATTTCTAATTTGATGCTTGTTCCGAGTATACTAGAGACTAAAGAACAAAATGGCTGCAACAGATAAATCATAATTTTTGTTTTTATGTTTCTCAATTCATATTTTTAAAAATGTTGTGAAAACGCAACATCAGTCCAAAGTGTATTACTTTATTTCCAATGTGTTTTATTAGTGCTGACTAGTTTTTCATGCAGTAAATTGGCATTGTTTGCATTTCGGATAAGTTTGTCTCTAGAAAAAAGCGATTTTTGTCATTGGAAGAGACATTGGAGTATTTTCATGGGCTAGATGATGATATTTCAGAATCTTCCTCAACACAAGCTAATGAGGAACCATAATTCGCCATTATCCCTCCAGATCCGGATGATTTGACGGATGAAGAAGATATTGATGATAATATTTTATGTGAAAATGTCGAATCACCTAAAGACGTTGCAGATGAAATCGACATTTTTTTCCCTAATAAATGTAAAAGTAAGCAATATAGTAAGAAAAAGGAGCATATTGTATGGGAAAAAGGGAGACTCTACATGGATGCAATGAATTCTAAAATAAGTTTATTGGAGTTTAAGAGATCTATATCTTTGAGAGAGCCCTATCTTTGATAAAAAGGCTTGAAGAAATGCCAATGAATTCTGTTTTACCTGAAACTTCACATATTGGAAGACCATCTTCAATTCAAAATCTTATTCTCAACGAAACTCGGAAAAACCGTATAGGCCATATTATTACTAAAAATAGTAAAAATAAACAAAAAAAAGTAAACATTGCAAAAGTCAAACAATTTGTGTATGTAATAAGTGCTATGTACGTCTTCATGCTATATGTTTCAAAGATTTTAAATTTTTTTAAAATTTTTTTTAGAATTTAAAATTTTTATATTTTTAAAATTTTTATATCGCTTTGGACTGATGTTGCGAAAACGCAACATTTTGTAACTGTCGTAAAAATAAATTTAATTTTATGGAAACAACTTATTTGTGTAATTAATGTTCTAAGAAGTGTTAAAACACTGTTTGGTGCATTTCCAATAAAGGAAACATGGAGCGGTCCTAAATGGGTTAATCTTCCTATAAAATGTGACGTCATTCTCGCAAATAGATCGCGCTACAGAACACTGTGAGCACTGTCAGTTTAATTATGGCCACCCGGTATATATATATGAATACTACTTTTAATTTTACATATATTCAAACAAACTAAGGAATTAACTAGTCGAAGCTTAATCTACCGATGTAAGTTTTATAATAGTTACGGTGAAAAAGTGATTCTATATAAATTTCTTTCGTGATTTGCTTGGCAAAACTCCGAATGAAATGTTTTTTGATCCAAAGATCTATATGATATATGATCGATAGAAGAAAACAACAGTTTGTATTACGTTTGTAATTATTATAATAATGTTCACATTAGCTACAATAAAAAATATTTAGAATTTTCTGATCTCAATACAATTATTTCTTAGTAGTTGAGTAGAATTTACATTATCTTTTTTTAAAATAATAATCTTGAGAAGAAAAAGGCAAGTTTTCCAACTTAGTAGGTAAAAGAATACGCGAAAATAATTTCTTATGAAAGCTAAATTTTAAAAATATATTTTTAGTAAAATGTCCATATAAAGAAATCAATAAAATTGTGTTTTTGAAACTCCATCGTTTAAAAAAAATTAGAAGAATAGGAAGTAAACCCTGAAAATCTAATAAAGGATAAAATATATGTTCAAAAGATGATCCTGTTACAACAAATGTAACTCTGATATATCGTGAATGGGGAGATTTTACTAAGCTTCTTCCTTCAAGATTCAGTGAAAGTATAACTGAGTCACAGAAGTAAATTTCCTTAATAAAATATTAAATTTGAAACTTATTTATAAAGAAATGAAATATGGGGGAAAAGGAAGTCCTTAGAAAATTATACTAAAATCGTTGGATACTTTTCTTACAAACCTTAATTCATATATTGTATTCTTCTATACTTAAACAAGTGGTGACTTATTGAATCATTTATAAAAGGTTACTTCTTCGAGTTCTAGGAACCCCAATATTCCCATTTAAAAATAACACATTAACACTGATAGCTTGACCTTTTTATTGCTTCAAATATAACCATTGACATTTTGAATTTAAGGGATCAATCTCTATTCAAAATCAGAGAACATTGTAAGGACTTTGCCTTAAATAAAAGACTGCCAGCCTCTTTGTATTTAATGATTTAATTGCATTTGTTGACTAAATACAGGCTATTTACAATATATATAAAAAGATTAAATTCGTGGGTTCACAGTATCGACGAGGAAGGTCAGACTTGAGTTGTCGCTGCACTCATTCAAGTCTCTCTAGGTATCGCGACAGTATCTCCTTGTCTCCGGCTACAGCGTCACTTAATCTCTAGAATAACTTAATCTCTGAATCATTAACTGTAACCAGCGATCCCACGTTCGGCGACTTTATAAACCACTGCTGAACGTTCTCGAAATGTCTGGAAAGGCCGCATTTCTTTATTGAATCATTGTTCCCAGACGACTAGGAGCCTCCGAACTGCTTCGCTAGCTGTCGGAAGCACTTCCGGTCTTTATGTTGCCCAGACTGTCTGTCTCCAGATGTCAAAATTAATTATGTGTACAAACCGCGCGTTGGTTGGTCTTCCCGAAATTTCCACGCACAAAATATTCACTATTGTCGTTACAACATCCTCTTGTGTTTTTTGCTATTTCCTTACTTGGAAATTATCAAAAATTTAGGTAGATGGTTTTGATACAAGTATTTCTGACTAATGTTAAGCAAAATCCACCAATAATTTGAAAGGTTAAAACGGGGAAGGAATGATTTATGTGGTGTATGCATACTAGTAAATTTTAGGCCAGTTGCTGTACTTATGAATTGGTTCGTGTAAACCCATTTATCAACTATTATATATTATTCTATTTATGCAGTTGCATGATGCGAAGAAATTTTCTCAAATTACCAAAAGTATATTTGTAAACATTACTTTTAAGACAGTGTAAATATAAGAGAGAAGTTTTCAATCAAAGCACTTTCTTAGTACATATACCACAATTTTATAGTCTACCGGATACGAAAAGTTATAAACTGCCATTTATATTATTTTGGTTCAGAAATTTATTTAATAAGACAAAAGTATAAAATCTACTTACAATATTATTACAGACCATTAGTGTATAAACTCACAAGCGTTATTTAAACAGAAGCTATGTAAGATGAAGCAAAAACGTCGAGTAAACCTATATGAATGCAATGGATATATTTCTTTACACTCTGAACTAACGAATATCTTCACTAAAATTAAAACACAGACGTATTTTATAACTATTGATAAAAAATTATGTATATTAAAAGATGAAAGGGAAAGCGAAATACTTAACTATCACTTTTATGTTACATAAGATTAATATCTGAATGCCACAATAGTTTTTTGTTGGTCTCCAAAAATATTTACTTAAGATGGTTTTCATTATCTCTCGTATTATTAAATATCCGCGTAATTTATTTTTCATTTTTAAAGGTTTAATTAATATATATATATATATATATATATCTATATATATATATATATAGTTTATTATATATTTTCCTTTCTTTTTGGCACCATTTCCTAAACATTTTTAAATTATGGACTCAAAATTTAGTTAAAATTTTTTAATTTAAACTATTAAAATATTTGTTTTTACATCATATATGCTTCACTTTACTGCATGGAATCTATACAATAATATTACCTTACACATTTGAATAATAAAGACTCATATTTTCAAAAACAATTTCGTTCATAATTTATGGCTGTATAAATCATTAAAGCCCGGCTAAACTATGATACAGGAGTTTTCTCTTGCATTTTTAAAGAATTTTTATTTGAAATGATATATCAGTCTTGATGAAAAAATTTCCTTAACAGACCAAGAAAACTATTGGCCTGAGCTAATAACAATGCCTCATTTCTTTTTTCATTTAGTTGTGATCATTATTGGATAATGTTCTTGCAAGTCATTTATTCTATCATTTGTCATATTTTTCTTTCATTGTAAACTTATTGTTAGAGACAGATATTAATTAAATTAGGAAAGTTTCCTATTCAGGCGCTATCTTTGCTGCAAAATGGTACTTTCCTTCATCAAAATATGAACTGATTTCATGCATATTTATGCATGTACCATTCGAACCTCAGTATAACGCAAATTTCTTTCGTTATTTACATATGTTAATAATTAGGTTCTAATTTCCTGTTTATGTTGATCTACGTTAGTAATTTTTTCTCACCGTGAAACTCTTAGAATAGAAGCAATGTTTTCTTGCGTGACTGTAAAACAGCATATTTTAACGTGTCCTTTGATTTGAAATGCGCAAATACTCATAATACCTTTAATAAATATTTGTTAAGAAGATTTAGCGTAATATATATAATGCAATTTAATTAATATTATTCAAGATTAAGATCTAACATTATCAATAAAGATAATTACCGTGAGAATTAAATTACCACCATTAGACTTTACGAGAGATAATAATGTGAAATATTATAAGTTCAACTGGGCCTAGATGTCTATTTCTTATTAATAATGCATTAGAAGACATTTAATTGTTTTACAAAAACATTACAGCTGTGTAAAACGACTTTGAAATTTATAGGAAACTTAACTTAAAAAATCAAAATTCAACTTTCATATTTTGTCTTTAATCAAAAATTCTATTCATATTTTAATTAATATCTTTAAAAATATTTAATTTTTATTTGATTCAAGCTGATAAAGTGGGAACATTTTTATTGCATGTAACACTAACTTTAATGTTTGGCAGGCATCAAAATAATACTTCTTGTCCTCGGCAGTTTAGAAAACTGTAACTCTGCAGTACTAAAATGATTGTGGTGAAATTGCAAAGTTGATATCAGTTTTGTAATATTGATATTTCATCCTGCGTAGAAGGGAAATCACTGCATTATTTTTTTTTAAATCCAGTTTCTTGAAAAATACCATGGTAATAAATGATTTATTTCACCTATAGCAGTTATTTGTGTTGTTGTTGTTACTAATACCTCCTGATCTAGCGACGATAGATCAGGTCCATGAATCCATATATCCTCAGTAGGTCCATCAAATGGCTAGGATATGTAATAAAATACTGCCTAGAAAAGCTTAGACAAGTTAGGATGTGACCAGGAGTGGCCTGCTCATTATTACACTTTTTACAAATGGGAAACGATTTGCTTTGGGGATCAAATTTTAGGCACCTCAAGTGGCCACTCGCAGACCGAGAGATAACAGTCTGCTCAGATCTATCAACCTTGAAGGCAAGAGCTCTACCAGGGCAAACACCAATGTGCCAGGCATGGACCGGGGGAGATCTCCAAGTACTCTGGATAAAAGATTTCGTTACGGAATATTCCACCAGAAAAGTTAGAGCCGAAGAAGTTGATGAACGTTCAACGGTACCCTCTTTTGCCAGGATGTAAGCCATCTCATTGCCAAATAGGCCCATAAGAGAGGGGACCCACCGAAAAATGGATATCATGTTTCATAGAGAGACGATCCAGCTGGTGCAGAATTGGACGAGCTGACTCTGTCACCCACTCTAGTCCAGTTGCTAAAATGCTGAAGGGAACTGCGATTATCTGATAAAAGACTATCTGATCTCTACTATCTATCGTTGAAATCGACATCTTTTATAATAGATCTCAAACGCTCCAGTATGGCAATTAATTCATCGCGAAAAATGGAACATGAGTCTGGATTTCTAAATTTGATTTTAACTATATCATACGGGTATTTGATGAATATTCTACTACGAGCTCGATTCTGGTCATCCTTGCTACCATCCGTAAAAATCTGGCGATCATCCTCTGGAATGTTGTTTTCAACTCAGTTGCCAATTGTCATAGGTATTCGGGAATATGGGACTTTTTATTGGCGTAGGATAAAAGTTCAAGGTGAAAAACGATTCTAAGGATACCCTTCAATGGGTTCATGAAAGATTTAATGGAGCGGGCTACTTTATTCTCTTCCACAGTATTTAGCGAGAAAGCACACAAAAAAGGACTATCCTTTTTTAATCTGATTGTTTCTCCAGTTTTGCAGATAATCAGCAGTTCTATTTTGTATACCATAACTAAGTAGTTTGTTAAAATATTTCACAAGATTAATAATTCTTCTCATGCTTAGTGGCTGGAGGTCAGTCTCATATAAAACTATTTTGCTTGGGCAGCAGTTACGCAGGCCAGATATACGCGGCCCGCGCACATTTGAACTATCTCTGGCTTTTGAAGATTGGTGGTAGAAGCGCAAGAATAGACTTGGTAGCTGTATTTCAAGATAAGTCTAACTAGAGAAGTAAAAATTATAATGAGAGTGGTGGCATCTACTCCCCAGTCAAGTCCAGAAATATATTTAAGGATACCGAGCTGTTTTCTACTTCTGGTCTCCAAAGCTTCGATATACTTATTACACGTCATCTCTGGATCTAAAACGAAACCTAGATATTTGGGATGTTTCTCATAAGAAAGTGGATGGCCTTCCAGAAATATTTGATGGTTATAATGGTATATGAGTCTATTGGTTGTAAAGAAACTGATTAACAGTGGAGAGCCCGGTCCATGTACTGTAGTTACCACTACTCTTCCCGAAGCTCCTGAAGAAACTGATTACATACGTTGAGGTGTTAAAAGTCAACTTGTGGTCAGTGGCAAACTTGGTCACTCTAGAAAGGGACAGCTTGAGCTTCAGTTCTAATAAATAAATATCTGAGTTAGAGTCCCACAGCGCAATATCATAAGCAAACATACCAATCCTACAAGTCCCCAATTTCTCTTTCTCAACACCAAATAAAATTATTTTAATTATTTGTACCTTACTTTTATTGAATAATTATTTCTAGTTTACAGCATCACTTTCCAAGTGGTTGTGTCTGAGCTTTGAAATTCTTGCCTTGTCTCAATAACTTGAACGAGTGGCAAAATATTCACATACAGTTTGAATTCAATTATAATATCCTAAGTCATGCCGAAGACCGAAACTTAATAATATCTATTAGGTTTTTATATAAACTTTGTATATTTTCGAATTATGAGAAATAACAGCAGTTAATATATCAGGTGAATCCATATACCATCAAAATACCAAATGAAACACTTTTTTTCTTGTATTTTTGCTCTATTTTTGTTAGTTGAAATAGAGGAGATTTGTGCGTAATGTTTTACTTGATTACAAAGACAAGTAAGATAAACGGTAATTTCCATGACAAACTGCAATTTGACATATTCATTTTTTTTATTATTTTACTTTATACTTTACGAACACAGACACGCTCAAAGAAAAATAAATTATATTTTGTTAGCTTCAGTAAGTTCATTAAACCAGTGTATATTAATAATGACACACAAAAAGTTGTAAACCAAAAAAACCCCACACAAAAATAGATTTGCGAGACCCTGATTTAAATAAAAAAACGATAAAAATATTAAATAATATACTTAAGGCTCGCATGAATGCGTTACAATTTATAATCTACAACGCAATCTATAAAATACTTGTTCAAAAAAAGCATTTTTAAATATTGAAATTACAAAACATTGCTACATTAAATGTATTTTAACAGACATAAATATTATCGATATTTACTTAAAATTAACAGGTACACGTAAAAAAATTGTAATTTCCAATTATAAATTTGGCTTAAAGATATTTTTCGTAATATGAAAATATATGGTTCACTTTTTTCATATTAAAACATCAATTAAAAATGGCGCAAAATCATAAGATCAGTTTTTTCACTGCATTCAATAAATTAATATAAATTTTCTTTCATGTAATTAAATTTATTTTTGAGTGATTAGCAAGTGTCGTAAGTGACATAAATAAATTTAATAAGTCTTGCATAAATTTCAACATGCAAATTTTAAAAAAATCAACAAATTTATTTTTGCCCTTTTAATATTGAACAGGCTGTTTTTAGAGCCTATTTTTAAATCTTTATTCAAAGAGAATATAATATTCTAAGAAAAGTATATTTTATTTTATGACTTGACTGATTAGCGTAAAACTTTGTTTCAGTGCACTTTTTGTAGATGTTAATTTCTACAAATAAGTAGATGATTATACATAATTTTTTTATCTGTCTTGTTTTCCTTTTACTATGAATTTTATCATCACAATAGTAAAACTAAACATTTCATCACAGACTGCAATAAAAGCAAAGAAAAGAACTTTAAAAACCAGTGGCAAATTTTTGCTTTTTTTTGGGGGGGGGAGGGTTTCTGAAGTGTAATTCTAGACTTCTATCTTTGAAGAGTATATTCTTCATCTCTTGGGAGAAACTCTTCAGGAATTCAGTCAGTTATGTGAAACCCAGCTGTTTGAACAGTTTCCTCAATGATTCTTAGATCGATATTTACAGTTTCAGGAGAGGAAAAAAAAATGATTGCGTAAGACTCTGCTATTCTTTTAGCTGCAATCGAAACTAGGATCAAAAGAAATAAAGAGAAGTAATGCTGATTGCGTTTAATTTATCACTTTAGACCAAAATTCAGAACCAAAAGAATCGAATTTTTTTGTGTTCTTAGCACTTGACCGGGAGAAATTGTTCTTCGACAAAAGGTTTTACGGCAATTTATCGAATAGATGTACTTTTCTTTCATTGGTGTATAATGAACTTTATTCCCATCTGTTTACTTAATGAGCGTTTGAAAGGCAAAAAAAAACAAAAAGCTATTAAATACAAATAGCTTAAGAAGACATTTTAGTTTTATGCTATTGTTTTTAAATTAAGACTGAATTCGTGAATAATGAATTGTTACAGTTTTCGATAACAGCTTTGAGTTTCACAGGACAATGAAACAAATTGTCTTTTCTAGAGAGGGATTTTATTGTTTCGCCTTAAGAATCCATCACTGTTATTCTCACCACTCGACTGTCATGGCGTTTTGAAATATTCTCGTATCATTCATTTCCTGTTTTTATTAATATTCTTTATCTTCTTTATATTCAACACATCCTTATATATTTTCTGCAGTCCATTTACCGACATTTAAAGGGTTCGTTGCCAATACAATGACTTTCTGTGAACAGTAGTTTCTAAACTTACTACTAGACTTCGACTACTAGACAATACTGGGGATGTGATGAAATCTTAGATAGTGTCAACTAATAAGAAAATGTGTCATAGTGTGAATTAATTTCCTCATAAGTCATAGGTTATAAAACCGTTTTTATGATTCAATTGTATATATATATATATATATATATACAGTGGAATCGCGATCTATCGTTTTCGAAGGGACCGACTAAACTAAACAATGGATGCGGGAAAACGATAGGTGCTGGAACATACAAAAAAGTATTAACATACCTTAAAGTTTGATATCCCTAAAATATATTTACCCACATACATAAATGCATACATACCAGTAGTGTAACTGAAGATAAAATTATAAAGTTGCACTGAAATCCAAGATAATAATAATAAAAAAAGAAACAGAGGAACGTAGAAACAGAGGAATTTTGATTCGAATAAAAGTACTTAATCGTCGTTTGTTTTTTGGCGGTTTTCTCTCCATAAGTAAACAATATTTGTTTCGTGTTGCAAATTGCATTCTTTTCGGTATCGGTTATTGTATGAGATTATAAAGAAGCGGCAGCCGTGAATCGTTTGTAACTAGAACCATTCCATTGCACTCGATAGGGTCCGACATAAGACCACCAAGAAATTCTGCTTCCGGGTGAAACACTCATCGGCCAGTGTAGAACTGCAGTAATCAGAAACTTCTCACACACTAGGCCAAACACCAGGGCGCCTCCATCCCAAGGCCAACAAAAAAGCTGACTGTGAGCCATTTCTGATAAGAACAGAAATGTTGAATTGTCGGTGAATTTGGAATGAGTTGCCGAAAATAGGGTACTCCAGGGGCTAAATAATTAAGGAACACCAACGACGAACAAATAATGGGAGTGGTACAATAAAGCGAAACCAGGCTAAACAAGAGAGAACAAAATTACGAGACCGTGGATCTCAAATGTTCTGCTCTTTGTTTAATTAGAGCGTCATTCTAGCTCAATCCAGACATTTATATTTCAGGTTCAGTTATTATGAAAAAAACGATCGATGCGATAAATTAATGTAAAGCTGCGATATTCTGAACGAATATTGCGGGAAAACGATGGATCGAGGAACGATCCATGCGGTTTTTTTTGCTTGTTTTCTATGGAATTTATTCGGGACTGGGTGAAATAAACGATACATACGGGAAAACAATCGTTCGGGGAACGATCGATCGAGATTCCACTGTATGTATATATATATATATATATATATATATATATATAAAATATACGGTGGGATCTCGATCTATCTTTTTTCAAGGTACCGGCTGAATAGAACAATAAATGCGGGAAAACAACAGATGTGGGAACATAACAAAGCAATATGATCGTCAGGACTGGGTGAAATAAACGAAACCTGCGGGAAAATGATGATCCGATAATCGATCGATCGAGATTCCACTGTATATGTATATATATATATATATATATATATATATATATATATATATATATATATATATATATATATATATATATATATATATATATATATATATTTATATCTATATATATAGTTATAACTCCCACATATACACAGATAAACAGGTTCGATGCTTGGCCTGTGATTAACAGACGTTACAATCAGGCAACTCCTGATACTGCTCACACAATGGACGAAAACGAGTCCCCAAAATATTTTGTTAGAAGTGAGGTGGGATCAGAAACGAAATTCAGGCTTAATTGATAGTATAGGGAGACTGCACCTTTGCTTAAAATTATTTACAAATGTTTTCTTGATTTTCGTTGCTGCCAGATGAACTGAAATTTACCTTCGCTTCGTAACAGTTACGGTAACATGGATACATCACTTCAACGACAAACGAAAAAAAAACGTTAAAGCATCAAGTGAAATTGCACCAACGAAAGTGAAATAGATTCTCTCTGCAGAAATGATTGTGGCCATTGTGTTTTGGGGCGCCAATGCTATAAATTTATTGACTGCTTGGAAAAGGGCAAACCAATCCCCATAGCATACAATGCACCTTTACTAGATCGTTTAGAAAGGAAATTAAGAGAGGAAGGGCACATTAAGAGAAAAAATACAATTAATCTTTACTGGATATTTAACGAGTGGAATTAATAGAGCAAAGGGACATTAAGAGGGAAAAATGGATATTTTCCATCAAGACAATTTTCCGATACATTCATCTGTGATTGCGGTGGCGGAATTCTTAGAATTACGCTACGAAATTGCTCCCCATCATCTGTATTCTTAAGATTTGAACCCCGCTGATCCCTTTTTGTACCTGCTCCCGAATAGGAAAAAAAAATAAGAGCAGATATTTTCTTCAAATTCTGCAGTGATTAGTTAAATAAAGCCTTATTTTGCAAATTTGGACAAGTCTTATTTTATGAAGGGAATGAAAAGGCTTAAAAAGCATTGGATAAATTGTATCGATCTTATAGGAAATTATGTAGATAAATAAATGGAAAATTTTCACAACCGTTTCATTTTCATTATCTTTTCAAGAATGCTTACAACGAATCTCGGGCAGGCACACACACACACACACGTATATATATATATATATATATATATATATATATATATATATATATATATATATATATATATATATATATATATATATATATATATATATATATATATATATATATATACATATATATAAATATATATATATATATATATATATATATATATATATATATATATATATATATATATATATATATATATATATATATATATATATATATATATATATATATAAAGAGAGGGAGAGAGAGAGTATGTATATTATATATACTCTGTAATATAAAAATTGACTCCCGATGGATTTGTCAGATTGTAATGAAATTTTGTATGCAATAATGTTTCAACCAATCTTGCGGAGGATTAAAAATTGGTGTCCAATGAATGAATACCGCGAGCTCCAGCGCATGAGAGCTATATATAAGAGGCGATTCTATATCCGATGTTCAATCTGCTCTATTTTGACTGCGGACATACTATGCCGACAGTAACAATGCTTCGCTGAAGGATTCATGTTCGTTACGAGCATATTTAAGAGTTTGAAGGAGGTCATGTCATCGTACTGAAATAAGTTGGATTGGAAAATCGAAGAATCATCGGGCATTTGCGTTAAAGTGATGCAGAGATTAGGTGCTAGCAAGATTGGGTCAACAACGTCAGGTTTAAGCGTCAGGACGGCAACGCTCGACCTAGGTCCACAACAGAACGGGAAGTTAGAG
Source organism: Dolomedes plantarius (assembly GCA_907164885.2). Lineage (NCBI taxonomy): Eukaryota > Metazoa > Arthropoda > Arachnida > Araneae > Dolomedidae > Dolomedes > Dolomedes plantarius. Next base: position 71,573,569 of record OU015494.1, on the reverse strand, counting down.
CAATTGTCAGATCAGCTGTCACAGCACCGTATTCGTCGTTATGAACTATCCGATGTGTGGCCCCCACACAAATGTTCAACTTGACTATTGACAGATAGAGTGGACTGAGAGAGTGGAATCTACGCTCACGCCTACCGTTATGTCGCTTATCATTCGCACCTGTACACCATGGAGTCAAATTACAGTGGTGCTTAACTTAATCAACTTTGAACTGCACTGACTGGCGACGTATAGTATTTAGTGACAAGTTTCGTTTCCAACTATGTCCTAACGACCACAGAATACATGTCTGAAGACGTCCAGGGCAGCATGGGGATCCTGCCCTTACTATCGCACACCACAAAGGCCCACAACACGGCATTATGGCCTGGGGTACCACTCCCTTTGATAATCCTAACCCTTCGGTAGTCATTAGTGACATACTTACAGCACAGTGGTTCGTAGTAGACATTCTGCAACCCGTTTTGTTGCCTTTCCTCTTGTGACATCTCGGACTTACTTTTCTAGAAGATAATGCCAGGCCGCATACGGAACGTGTTGCTATGAATTATCTTCCAGCTTCCCGAACACTTTCTTTGCCACCAAGGTCGCCTGATTTGTCCCCCATAGACACCATTTGGGACTCGATGGGAAGGCGATTTCAACTATCCCGGATTGCTGCCGATTTAGCCCGGCAGTTGGCAAGAAATCCTGCAGGACACCATTGGGAACTTCATCAGTCTATGCCACGCCATGGGACTTGTTGCATCCTGGAGAGTGGTAGACCAAACCCATTCTGACCTACTCACTTTGCAATGGTCAAACTCAGGAATGAATGATTCAGTTGTTCTGAAATTTTAATTTTTTTCTTCTGTGCATGTTTATCCCATCCACCATTTTTTGTCGAAATCGGACAACTCATTTTCGGTGCTTCGATTTTTTTGTTATAGTGTACATACATACATATATATATATACACTGCTGGCCACTGTAAATGCAACACCCTGAAGGAAACATGCAAATAACATGAAATTTACAACATGCATTAGCGGAGGTGAGATATGCAAATGATTAGAATTTCAGCGCAGACGCACATCACGCGCGCCTGTGGCGCCACTTCAAAGCGCTATTTAAGGCTTGGAGATTTCGACGATTTCAAGTTCGGCAATTGTGTTTTTCTTGTCGTTTTTTCAAAAAAACGATCAATTATGCCTCGTCGAAAACAGCGATCATCTTTTGATCAAGTATCCGAGTTCGACAGAGGAAGGATAGCGGCCTACCGAGATTGTGGATTATCTTTCAGGGAAATCGGTAGTCGTGTTGGACGAAACCAAACAACTGTGATGCGGATGTGTGATCGTTGGATGCAGGAGGATACTATGGACCGGCGTGTTCGATCGCGTCCACCTCAGCGCACCACTTCACGTGATGACAGGCAAAATGTGCGCATGGCAGTGACGGATCGCTCAGTCACATCACGAACCATAGCACAGCACATGCAGTCTGTAACGGATCATCCAGTGTCTGCGCGTACCATTCGACGCCGTTTACAGTAGAGTGGTCTGTCCGCAAGACGTCCATTGCTTTGTCTACCCTTGACGTAGAACCACAGACGTCTCAGCCGCCAATGGTGCGATAACAGAAGCCTGTGGATGGCAGAATGGAATGAAATTGTCTTTACTGACGAGACACGCTTCTGTCTGCAACACCACGATGGTCGCATTCGAGTCTGGAGACACCGTGAAGAGAGGATGCTGAACAGCTGCGTTATGAACCGCCACACTGGTCCTGCACCGGGTATTATGGTATGGGGAGGTATTGGATATCACTCTCGCACACCTCTAGTACGCATTGCCGGTACTTTAAACAGCTAGCGCTACATCTCCGAGGTGTTGGAGCCAGTTGTCTTTCCTTACCTTCAGGGATTGCCCACAGCCATATTTCAACAGGATAATGTGCGACCACACGTGGCACGCATTGTTCAACGGTTCTTCGTCAATCTCCAGATTGAATTGCTTCCCTGGCCGCCTCGCTCTCCGGATCTTTCGCCGGTAGAAAACATGTGGTCCATGGTTGCTCTACGATTGACCCAGATTCCATCCCCAGCTGCCACAGCAGATGAACTTTGGCAACGTGTGGAAGCTGCTTGGTCTGCTGTACCCCAAGAACTCATCGAAAGTCTCTTTGAATCAATGCCGAGGCGTGTGGCAGCGGTGATCTCCAACAATGGCGGCTACTCTGGCTACTGATTTTGGCAGGAACCACACTTCACAGAAGTCTATAAATTTAATCATTTGATACTTGGTCAACATGTTGTCTACAAAATAAATTTTGTTGTGATATCTCTTGTCTTTCTTGGTGTTGCAATTTGGGTGGCCAGCAGTGTATATATATATATATATATATATATATATATATATATATATATATATATATATATATATATATGCATCAAACTATGTGTTAAATTATATTCTTTACAAAAAAAGTACATTTGCATTTATTTATGGGTGAAATACATTTATAAACTGAGGAGATGTCTCAAAAGCGTCTTTTTTGACATCAGTCGGCTTTTTGAATTTTAACTTGTGTCATTTATATCTCCAGTAATATTATGAGACTTTAAGGAGTGTTGTGGAGTATGCTTTCATAACAGACGCAAATAGATTGCCAGACATATATATACCTGATTTTTTAACCCATATCGTATAATAGTTTTGAAAACAATAATTTTTATTTATTAAATGCTAATAGACATAGATATGTAGAAAAAAATCTTATTAAAAATTGAGTACAATTTTAAGCATAAAAAATTATATTTCAAATTGTTTTCGAAGCAAGTATAATATTTCGATGGTTATTATTTGTTCCACCGGGCACTTCCTTCTGGACAACTTAAGTGTAAGTGAAAAAAAAAAGTTCTTTGTAAGAGTCGGTTGAGAAAGATTTATATAACTGTCCTCATTAAATGTAATATGGCTATTTTTTTAAAAGATTTTTGTAACTAAAAGAAGAAACATAAAAACCTTGATGTCTGTAATACTGCGAACTGGTTAGTCCAAAAGATAAAAGTTAAACATTTATATTTAGCATTTATTGCTCTCATAAATATATATAGGGTACACGACAATAAATTCAAAGCAATTTTTCTTAATAACATTGTAAACAGTATTACGAATCTTTAACTTATTGCGTGCGTGTAATACGGTATCTATTCAATATATTTCTTTAAATGACAACAGTGTAACAGTGACTTGTAATCTACAAAATAAATGAACAAAAATATTTAACTAGCAGAAGAAAGTAAAGTATTTATAATTTATCTTCAGTTTCTTTTTCAAAGTGTTTTTTCTTCCTATTTAACATTTTTTTCTGATTACTAGGGTCTCAAAAGAGCCTTATCACATGGAAAACAAATTTAAAAGGTACTGTAAAAATATAGTTAGACATAAAACATTTTGTTTAAAAAAGGGAAAAATGGGAGAGTATAACTCAATGCCATCATACTTTCAGCTTATCGTTTAAAGACCCGAGAGTTTGAGCAATGTTTAAGATGAGATTAAAATAAATCTCTTAAACTTATGGTATACGCGTGTGTGTATGTATTAAAAATTTATCTTACCCTTGCATTGCTTTCCTTTTTTTAAATAATTTTTTTCTTCAATTTTGTGTTTTCGCCAATATGATTTCACCAGAAAAAATTCCCCAATATGATAAGATCATTTTCTTTCAAAACACATGAAAAAATCAAAAAGAAGAGTCTTAATTTAAAAATTTATAAAAGCATATATACATTCAGTTTACCAGTTTTATTTAGTAACCAGTAGTTCCATGTAACCCTTCAACACGCATTTCAAATTATCAGTACTATTTGAGTCTATTTGAGTCATGTGCGTCGTTTATTTATAGCTCAGATAAAGCTAAATAACATAAGTTATATAACATGATAGTTTTATTATCTGGCTTGTAATATTTCTGGTATCTCGACACGGAAAATATTTTAAACATATTTACTCTTTAAATATAAATTTGTGTTCTCTTAAGCTAACATATAAAAAAAACTTTTTGTGAATTTCCAAATTTTGAAATATTATATTTATTTATATCTCAATTATATTTTATGAGTAGCGTAGGATAAAAATTGGCAATCTCCATTTTTTTCAAAACTGAGCTAAGGATACTTTTTTTATAGTATTTCATTCCGTGGAAAACGAAAACTTCCGGAAAATGACCTTCTAATTAAAAAGATGCAGTTCTTTGCCTTTTACCTAAATAAAAGGTCTGAAGAAGATTGCTAGTTTTGATCGTACACCACTCATATAAAGGATTTTTAGTTATAAAAATACATGCAGTACTTCATTTTAATATACAATCATGCAATATAATATACAATAATATATAATCATGCATATGCCATATGAGAAAATACTTTATAAATGTACGGCAAGTCATTTTTTTCCAACGTCGCTGGTACACTGCCCTGAGGATATTCATTCATCAACTCAACTAATATTTTGGTTAATTTATTTTGGAAGCCCGATTTAAGTAATACAACACTGTTCACTATAAGGGCTCAAGAACGTCCATGTTTTACTCAAGATTTTAAAAATAGCCTTCTTTGAGTAAGCTCGAGACGCTAACCATTATTCTCTAGTCTCAAAAAACTTACGTACAATCTTACGAACATACATAATACGAGCATAGTTATGTATGTTCTGGAATGCATACTTATGTATGCATTTCAGAAATACAACATAATATCAATATAGTTTAGTTACTTTTGAACAATTCAATGTGTTTACGTCTGAAAACTAATTTTGAATTAGATTACGAGAAGATCAAGTTGAAAATGCATTTAAATTATTCAAACACTTTTATCTTCTGTCACATGAATAAAATTATTTATAAAAAAACAATATTTTATTATTTATAATCTTATGCCTAATCTTTACCGAAACGTTTTTAATTATCTTTTTACTTAAATAAGAGATATCCCACTTTTTAAAATATGTTATAACTGTTCTAGTTTTTCCTCAGTTGAATTACACATTCACATACATAGCATCATGTAGGTTGCAGACACATTAATTCATTAACCCTCAATATTTTTTGTACATTCATGACCAATGCAGTTTCTATCTCATATCTTATATAATTTGAATCAGATTTCCTTCATTACATTCATTATTAGGTTGCTACGTAATTCGAGATAAATTTTTAATAAAACTTTTCATTTAGTTTCATGGGGTTTTGCGTATTATGGTAATTTCTTTTCAATAGAATCTCATAGCATATATTTTTAGATTAAAAAGCTCACTTATATGCCTTCCTAGGGTCATCTTTCAGGCAGTACAGAAATTATATATTATTACAGTTACAGGGATAATCAATATTAAAAATATCAACTTTTATTATCATTCCTCCAAAGAGAACCGTGGAAAGGATTTGGTGTATAGCAGTAAAACTGTTTTTAGATATTTGGTGATTGAAAGGGGGACTTTTTTTATTTATTTTTTATTTTTTTATTTTATTTTATTTTTTTCGTTATATATATATATATAATAAAGAGGAATATTTGGTTGAATTCAGTTTAGTTTTATTCCTCAAACATATTTATATATAACTGCAGAAAGTTGAAATTCATTTAATGGGGATAAATTTGTACTGGAGGTTGAAGATCATTTATCATTCACCATTTTCAGAACAAAAATAAAGCCAGCAAATACTAAACAAAAATAGCAGTGATAAGGCCATAAAGTCAAAAAATTGTGGCAAAGTTAAAAACTAACATATACCGTAACAGCAGGACATCATAACGCTCTTACATATGTTGCCTCTTTAGAAAAACGAGCATGAAAAGTACACATTTTACACAGTAATTAATTATCAGGGTAATTTCAACGGCAAAAATTAATCATTATCACTTTGCTGGTGATAAAAACTTGTCGTATAACTGTTTAGCCCTCGAGAAAACGTAGTCAAATGCTAGTATTGTCGTCTCGTATCGCCCCTTAATGTACACTGACAGCAATTCTATGATTGCTGTGACAAATGATGCATCTCTAACTAAAGCAATTGTAATGATAACAGATAAATCCACCGAGGAAAGTTCCTGGGCTTTCTACTTTTGTTGTCGATAGGTCTAAAGGATAACAATGTGTTGTACTGATGGTAATTATATATTTTTTTAAAAACCACAGTTGAAATTGCTTCGACTTAAATCACATCTTCATGTCTGCTTCCGAAAAATTCAACGACTGTTATGGTCGTTCGAATTGTCTTATGATACGAATTGACGTTGTCCTTTTTTAAGATAAAAAAGAATAGTAGCTCGCCCAAATGTGCGTAAATTTATCACTAGACGAATATAAATAAGCTGTATTCTTATAGGAAAATGCTACTTGGAAAAGAATCTTTTCAAAATGGAAATCAGAGTAGGAATAAGGGAAGAAAGGATTTAATGAAAAGAAAAAAAAATCTGTTGCCAGAATGCATGTTTTAAAAATTGATATAATTCGAACATAGAAACTAAGATGAAAAATAGAAAAATCAGCAGTCTTAACAGCAAAAGTATTCGGTGAACACATGCGACTTACCGATTGGGTCATAGACTATGGTGTGGTGACTGGCAATGAAATGTTAAACGTGGGAAATGACATAAGAATTAAATGAACACTTCTAATAAGGGTAAAATAGTAAACGGTTTGAAAGTGTTTATATTCGTATTTAATATAAACTAATAATGCAAAAGTATTTAAAAACCCAGTCAGAAACATTTCAAAGCTAAATCCCGAGGGGGATATTTAACAGAGGGCACGCCCGTGTACAAAGTGCAACATTTTCGTAATTTTGAATGGTTTGTTTTTACATGCAAGGTTTGAATGTTATAATCAGTTTCTATTTATAGCTACACCCTTTCTAATGCAGGTTTGATTTTCTGACCCTTGTATTCCTTTCCATTCATTGTTAGTCGGGATTGAACCGTGGAAAATCAGCGATTATACTGGATTACAATACGACAAAAGGAGAAGATGATGTAGTCCATCAAATGTTCAGCTATTACACGGTAACCCGCATATCACGAAGATGGACAATCTCATTGTTTTTTAGGTTTTTGGACATAATAGGAATCCATTTTCCAAGTTGTCCTTAGATCCAATTAACCGAAAAGTATTGAAATAAGGGGATTGTATCTACATTCTTTGGTCTTTAATTGAGAGGTTCACAACCATAGTGGACTAAGTCCGTATTTTTTAAAAATGGAGATAGTTCATGTTGGAGTAACTTATAAACATGTTCTATTCACTGCCATAGTGAATCAAGTGATTAATACGTTTTCACAAAAAACTTCGTTACACAAAACGTTACTTAAACGTTACACATACGTTACACAAAAACATCAAACATTGATTACTTCAATTTAGTTTAGATGGACTTGGTTCACTATGGTTGTGACACTCTCAATTATAAATATATCTCAATATTATCAACATTTTATATCTTGTCATAAAACGCAGAATTATTATTTTCAGTTTGAAAAAAAGATTTTTCCAAAAGGAATAATCAAGGTTGATAGTGACGTTGTACTCTGAGTCACGCGCGCCTGCTGGTGTTCTAAAAATTGCGCGCCCGCTGAAGGGTTAAATAAATGCTCAGTCGGGAAGTATTTAAATAGTATAACCAATTAAAATTTCAATAATATACACCTTAATGCTATAAAAAGTTTCCTTATTTATCTGTAACCATTTATTATAGTTAATATAGTAACTCTAACATTTAATAAATAATAAAAAAGATTAGTGTGTAACAATTTGATAATTATTCTCACGTCCTAATTTACTGTCCTCATTTAGAAAAAAAAAGAGAGACCAAAAAATTTTCGGTACTTAGTGGAGAAAGCTTTATTTTAGAGATTTTAAGAAAAAAGATATTTTGCAGGTTGCAAGGAATTTAAGAAATCTTCAATAAAGAGACTATTTTTGGAATTTCTGAATGTCCTTTAGAGTTTATTATCTCCTTTTCCTTAAGCATTTATGAACTGGGATTGAATTTCATAGAATATCTCTTTTTGTACAATATTATATCATGCAAGCTATTCATCTAGTGTAACAATGAGATGTTTCATAGTATACAAGTGATGAAGATATGATGGGATAGAGATATGAAGTGATGTTGTATAATATTCTAGTGTAGCATGAAGTGATGTTATACTAGTAGATGAAATAGAAAACAATATTAATTCAGAAACTGTTACAACTATTGCTTTAAATGAAAGTCAGATATTTTACAAGAACTGCAATAATTTTAATTTCACGTTAAATTAAGGATAAAATACAGAGCTTTTCATCGAAATTAAATGTCTCAGCTCGGGCAATTCCACTGTTCACTGATATTAATTATTTTGTTTTTAGTACTCATCGACGGAAAAGTTCAATTGGTTTAATATGTTTTTCGAAGATAGGGGACTTAACTTTAAATATTCATACTCACATAAAGTCCTTAATATTTCACTGTTAGCGTTCGGACTACTGAAAAATCACTAATTAACCATTAGAAAGCATATGACAAATATTTATAGGGGAAGCATCTAGTGTCGTCGAGAAGTAAATACATATAAAGAAAACTCGTTGCAGCCTAATATCCTTTTTTGTGGGACTTAAAAGGGACAGGAAGTATGCGAGGAATAGAATTCGAAAAATGAGAATTTTTAACCTTGCCGAAATAGACAGATTGTAAAACACTAGTCCCGACTTTTGAAATGACTTTTATAACTGGTTCTGACGAAAGGTTGATACAAAGAAAAACGGAATGTTTTACAAACAAGTAAAGAAAATAATAATCACAAGTTGTTAGTTTATACATGCTTGATATAATTCTCTTAATCCTCTCTCTATGCTCATTGCTCATGTCAAGAGGCAAATACTACTGTGTTTTAACATTACTTCGAGATTTTAGTTACGTTAAGAGGAATTTTTTTCCTTGCAAAGTCTATTTTCTTTTTGTTTTCTTATACAAAACCGATAATGCTCATCTTTTCACATTTTTAGGCTGGGGGGGGGGGAGATACTTCTAATCAAAAAATGCCTTTCGTTCAGAGTATGATCTCTCATTTAACATTCATTGCGAAAATTAACTCACCTCTTTTATCAAAAATCTGATAAAACTTTTTATCTTTTTTATGAGATTCCTTTTTATTATCATTTTCAGTAAAATCCCTTAGAGGCATGTTTTCAAAAAATTAGGAATTCTAGCTCTTCGAAATGGTGAAAGGAACAGTCAAGACATAAGTAAACTTTTCATTATAATGTGCTGATAATCCCATAGGGAAACTAGCCTCTAGCTTTCTTTTGGAGGTTCAACCAATTAAAAATTTATTTTTAAATCACATTTTTTGAGATTTCTTTTAATGTTGTGTTTGAAAGTTCTTAGAATTTTCTATATCTTAGAATTTTTCCTCATATGCCGGAATTATTCGATTAGGAAATATATGCATGTTTCAGAATAGTAGCTATTGTGTATCAATGATCAACACAGCTCAGTTGGTTGGTGGACTGAATAAAAAATTTAACTCGATTCATTCAACATCACAAAATTCATGCTTAAAAAAGCCACATGTTACACACACATCGGAGAGACACCTCACTGCTCGATATCGACTCTACTGGACAGGCAGAGTTGAGTTTTATGATTGGAGTTCCTTGACCAGTTGGTTTTATCTCCTGTCGCAAGATAGTAAGTAATCAATGTAAATGTGCTCAATATTTAAAATCATTAAGATAGTTAAAGTTTAAAGTTACAATCTACTTCAAAGAATAATAAAAATTAGTTTAAAACCTTCAAGAGTTGAAGGGTAAAATTAATTAATAATTAATATAATTAAGATTAAGTAAATTAAGTTTAAAGAGTAATAATAATTAATAAGAAGCTAATACAATGAAAAAATTAACAAGTTATGGTAAAGGTGGCCCTCAGCAAACTAGATGTTAAGTTTGCAAACGAAAGAAAAAAATAGGCCCTGTTCAGGATCATACAATTCGTAACGAGATGATTGCAGATTTCCGCGGGGGAAAAGTGGAAATATCAAGATAAGGAGATTCGAACTAAGCGACACCACCTAGACCCGAACCCACATCATAGGGTTTACCAGCTCAGCGCGATAGCACTGCGCTATGGAAGCACATAATTAGGTGAGCAAGATGGAAAGAGTATCGCGGTAAGGGAGTTAGCGTTAGCTCCTAAGGAGACACGCCGTAGACTACTTTTCACAGCTTCCCCCAACACCTCGTCACGTGATCAGTCTCGTGATAGGGCTGGGGGGGTCGATGCGTACCATGGTCAGTAGGAGGAGGGTCACGGCTCGTACAGCTATGTTTTCGAGTAAAGGCGACAATGGACCATGAAAAACGTTTTTTTTTATTTATCAACCAATTGTTATGAAATTTTGTATACTTATATCGTGTTGTTTAGAGATAAAAATTCCAAATAAAAAAAATAATCAGAATGTAATTAATTAAAATATTAATTAAAATCAAGTTGTTAATTACTCTATTTAAAAATGCTCCATGCGCATCAATTTTTGTCTCAGATATTCAATTTTATTTCTTAACACTCGATTACTAACCTTGTATCCATGAGATACACAGTAACTATTTTTGCTGACTGCAAGTCATTCCGTAGAGGGAGAGGCTGCTTCCCATGCCTATCTTCCTAGCTGGAGGGGTGCTAGATGTCAGTTTAACCCATTAGTGCCTAGCGTCCTTTTAAAAGGACGCTTATATAATAAGCTCTAAATCACTGAATTTTTTATTTTTTTTCGATCCAAATAGCAGAATATCATGATAAAGTGTTGTATTTCTTATTATCCATCAGTTGGTATCACTACATTAATGTCCTATTTCTGCTTTGAGGGTCTAAAATCAGAGTTAGTCGTTTTTTAGGTTTTCAAAAGAGCGTCACACAAAAAGTAAGTTTATTTTATTGTTTTTCAATGTCACAAGAATATTTTATACTGTTATCACAGTCAATACTCTTTTCTTAAATATGTATTTTTCAAAATTGTTAAAATTATTTTTTAACACTGTTATATTTTCTTTTGCGTAGCGTTCTATATATAGGACGCTAGGCACGAATGGGTACATGTTTTTCTGACCTGTTCCGCTATACGAATGCGTCTTTTTTCTGAATTTATGATGTTTTATTACCATAGAGAAAAGGAAATGCTATTTATTTTCAGAAAAATGTTATAAATTATTTTTATAAATAAAGATTATTGAGTATTCCTTATTTATGAAAATAATTTAAAAATAAATGTTCTGTAGATTAAGGAATGATTAAAAAAATTTCTTATTTAAGAGAAATATTAGCCTCTTGATAATGAAATGAACGTATTAACAAATTAGCCTCTTAAATACAAAAATTTTAATCAAAGGATGTGTTCTGTATTTAGTGATTTTAAAAAATAAAGAAAAAATACAAAGTACATAAGTAATTGTCTGGATTTTTTTAAAAATATGTGTATTTTAAATGTCTATAATTTAATAAATTTTAAGAATTTTGTCTTTTAATCCAAATTATATTTGATCTAAATATACTAAAATGAGCAATCGATAAGTTTTAAAGCTCTTATTTATATTTTTGTTTTTATTTTAAGTTTGACTGTGGAGAGGCATTAGCTTTAATGGCAGAGTTATCTGATAATGATACATTCCATGAAGCGGATATTTATTTGGACCCACCATCTAATGAAGTTACCGATGACTGGCACTATACGGGTTAATAGAACTAAAAATGTCCACTTGGCGATGTTAAATCTGTTAAAAAGAAGAGTAGGGGAAGTTTTGATTTTCAGAACAGCAAAAATTTTAAAATGGTTCAGTGAAATGACAATAGTGTCGTTACTGTGGCGTCTAACCATTATGGTATTGACCATGTAGCTCAGGCCAAACGCTGGTCGAATATTGATAAAAGATTTATAGAGATTGACCAACCGTATATTGTGTCTCAATATAATAAATTTATGGGAGGTACCGATCAAATGGATCAAAATCTGGCACAATACCAGTGTTCCATACGGTCTAAAAAATGGTGGTGGCCTCTGTTTTTGTTTAGCTTATAGAAGCATCAATCCAAAATGCGTGGCTATTGTACAGATTATGCCCTTCTAATGACAGTAATAGAATGGATCTCCTCCACTTTAGAAGAGAAATCTGTCAGACATATTTTTCTAAGTACAGTAAGAGACCAAATAACAGTCTGGCTGCAGGGAAACCAAAAAAACTTTCAAAAAGAGTGTCTGGTGATGTCCGGTATGGCGGAAAAGATACGTCTGTGAAGTTGGCCCCCCGACATTGAGATATCCAAATTTTAAAAACGGCATTCGTTTGAGCGTCGTTTGAGCGTGTTTGAGCGCCAAAAATTTTCGTTTGAGCGCAATTTTTAAAAAAGTTATGAGCATTTCATTTTTTGGCGGGAAAAACATCTAGCCCCCCCGACATTGAGATATTTAAATTTTGAAAACGGCATTCGTTTGAGCGTCGTTTGAGCGTGTTTGAGCGCCAAAAATTTTCGTTTGAGCGCAATTTTTAAAAAAGTTATGAGCATTTCATTTTTTGGCGGGAAAAACATCTAGCCCCCCCGACATTGAGATATTTAAATTTTGAAAACGGCATTCGTTTGAGCGTCGTTTGAGCGTGTTTGAGCGCCAAAAATTTTCGTTTGAGCGCAATTTTTAAAAAAGTTATGAGCATTTCATTTTTTGGCGGGAAAAACATCTAGCCCCCCCGACATTGAGATATTTAAATTTTGAAAACGGCATTCGTTTGAGCGTCATTTGAGCGTGTTTGAGCGCCAAAAATTTTCGTTTGAGCGCAATTTTTAAAAAAGTTATGAGCATTTCATTTTTGGGCGGGAAAAACACCTAGCCCTCCCCTCCCCTCACATTGAGATATTCAGAGAACGGGAAAAACAGAGCGGCATGAAATTTCGTGTCGGGGAAATGGCGAAAAAAAGGGGGGGGGGGGAAATTAGGTGTCTGCGAAACGGAAGGGACACCTCCAAATATGGCGGGTCCCATGGATAAGACATTGAAAGAGGCGCCAAAATGAGGCAGAGTAAAAATACCAAATTATCAACAAATAACGATAAAATATAATAGTAACTAATAATAGCAAATAGTTTCAAACTAGTTGATATAGTTTAGGCTTCAGACAACAGTGTTTAATGCATTTATGAAATTTTTCAATACATTCAAAAATCCATTGCTTCGTTCTTAATATTTCTTATACTTTAAAAAAGATGAACTTGAAGAAAGTTTTCGTATCTCTGTCCTGTATATATTTACTTATCTTTTTCTTTTTTCCTATATATATACCTAAAACTAAATACCCGTGCTTCACAACAGAATACATTACTACCACCAATCATGTAATCGGGTTCCATTAATTTAAATTAACTTCAGTAGTAAAGTGTTGTCATTTCTTTTGAGGAGTTAACCCTATAATTTAATGACGATCCAACATTAAATAAGGGTTTTTAGATTTATATTTATTTCTTAATTTTGGGGGCCTTATGGCCCTTCTGGATTTTTTAGCTTTCTTAGTACCTAGGGCTTTAGATGAGCCACTATGCAAAATTTCAGCTTCTTATGTCTTATGGTTCCAGAGATACAGTGATCAGTCAATCCGTGTTTAATTTTGAGGGTCCCTTTTCACATACTAAAAGTGTAGATTTTTTAAAAAATATTTCTTAAATGTTATTGTTAGGGAGAGCGGAAGTGCATCCACTATACAAATTTTCAACTTCCTAGAACTCATGGTTCGAGAGATACGGTGATCAGTGAGTGAGTGGTATTTGGATTTTATATACAGGGTGTCCGGGCTAAAAGTATTTTTTATATAGAGAATGATAAACGCTACCCAAGGACTTTTTAAATCTTCAAATTCCAATAAATACATCAAGAAAAATATAGGAGCAGTAAAATTACGGCAAGAATTCTGTCAGCTGTAAATTACTTTCAACTACGTAATGCAATTGCTTGATGCACTTCCATAATTTGAACTTTTACAACTTTCTAACACTGTAACACAATTATTGTAAATATGGCAAAAGCAAAGATTATTTTAATGAGGAAGGATATGTCAAACTGTCTGCCAGACCATAAATGTAGTGCCAGTGACATCTAGTTAACTGTACCTTTTCTAAACACTATATAAACGCCGGTAAGTTTATCGCAATATTCTGTTGAATACATTTCTTTTCTTATATCGACTATTTTTATTTAGCAACTGATTGCACTCACATAGTTATCTTATACAATGTTTGACCAGAAATCTTATGGTATATTTTGGATTTTAAAATTATTTTTTTTCCTTCGATACATATACATATCGAACTATTAGATTTATGAATCTAAACTATACAAATATCAAAATATTAACTTTATTTACCTAAAATATATAAATATAAAAATATTACAATTTAAGATAGAAGCTGATTAATGTAAAATAAATTAGCCACTTTTGAACAAAAATGACTGACTATCAGCAGTGCTGAAATGCATCAATTTACAAAATTCCTCATAACCAATTCTGAATATATATACATAAATAAATTGCTTAAAACACAAAAACAATAATCGTAACCATCTCTACTTTATAAACACATTATGAAAGTGCTATACGCACATAAATGATTAGAAAAATAAAACTGTGATTGCCGTGACACTCACTCAAAATATGTATTTACAAAAATTAAGTATAAAACTTGATGCACACTTGAATACTACAATAAAATATAACTGCATTAAGAATCCCAATTTCAGAATTATAATATACAATAAATAAAATGTTTTGTGTCTCGTATAGAACGGAGCAAAAGATTAACATTATAATAGAATTATTAAGAGTTTGCATAAGTTGCATATCATGAATTATCGTAAAAAGTTAAATATGGTAATTACAGTGGCGTAGTGAGCATAACTAGCGCCCGGAGCACATTACCTTTTTGGCGCCCCTCGTGGTCTTGGGGACCAAAGGGTCCAATGGTCTTAGGTTGCATTTGGCGCCCGGGGCATGATAGACCACCTTGCCCCCCTCTCGCTACGCCACTGGGTAATTAAAATATTCCACATTGAAGTCAGGTAATTAAAAACAAATGGTTCCAATAGTTAGTTGATCGTTAAAACGTTTCCAATTTTAAGATTATGTTGACAGCAAATATAGCTCAAACACGCTCAAACGAATGCCGTTTTCAAAAATCGTAATATCTCAATGTTGGAGGGGGGGGGGGCTAGGAGTTTTTGCCCGCTAAAAATTAAAATGCTCGTAACTCTTTTACAAATGGCACTCAAACGAAAATTTTTGGCTCTCAAACACGCTCAAACGAATGCCGTTCTCAAAATTTCAATATCTCTTAGGCCCTAGGTACTAAGAAAGCTAAAAAATCCAGAAGGGTCATAAGGCCCCCAAAATTAAGAAATAAATATAAATCTAAAAACCCTTATTTAATGTTGGATCGTCATTAAATTATAGGGTTAACTCCTCAAAAGAAATGACAACACTTTACTACTGAAGTTAATTTAAATTAATGGAACCCGATTACATGATTGGTGGTAGTAATGTATTCTGTTGTGAAGCATGGGTATTTAGTTTTAGGTATATATATAGGGAAAAAGAAAAAGGTAAGTAAATATATACAGGACAGAGATACGAAAACTTTCTTTCAAGTTCATCTTTTTTAAAGTATAAGAAATATTAAGAACGAATCAATGGATTTTTGAATGTATTGAAAAATTTCATAAATGCATTAAACACTGTTGTCTGAGTCCTAAACTATATCAACTAGTTTGAAACTATTTGCTATTATTAGTTACTATTATATTTTATCGTTATTTGTTGATAATTTGGTATTTTTACTCTGCCTCATTTTGGCGCCTCTTTCAATGTCTTATCCATGGGACCCGCCATATTTGGAGGTGTCCCTTCCGTTTCGCAGACACCTAATTCCCCCCCCCCCCTTTTTTCGCCATTTCCCCGACACGAAATTTCATGCCGCTCTGTTTTTCCCGTTCTCTGAATATCTCAATGTGAGGGGAGGGGAGGGCTAGGTGTTTTTCCCGCCCAAAAATGAAATGCTCATAACTTTTTTAAAAATTGCGCTCAAACGAAAATTTTTGGCGCTCAAACACGCTCAAATGACGCTCAAACGAATGCCGTTTTCAAAATTTAAATATCTCAATGTCGGGGGGGCTAGATGTTTTTCCCGCCAAAAAATGAAATGCTCATAACTTTTTTAAAAATTGCGCTCAAACGAAAATTTTTGGCGCTCAAACACGCTCAAACGACGCTCAAACGAATGCCGTTTTCAAAATTTAAATATCTCAATGTCGGGGGGGCTAGATGTTTTTCCCGCCAAAAAATGAAATGCTCATAACTTTTTTAAAAATTGCGCTCAAACGAAAATTTTTGGCGCTCAAACACGCTCAAACGACGCTCAAACGAATGCCGTTTTCAAAATTTAAATATCTCAATGTCGGGGGGGCTAGATGTTTTTCCCGCCAAAAAATGAAATGCTCATAACTTTTTTAAAAATTGCGCTCAAACGAAAATTTTTGGCGCTCAAACACGCTCAAACGACGCTCAAACGAATGCCGTTCTCAAAATTTAAATATCTCAATGTCGGGGGGGGCTAGATGTTTTTCCCGCCAAAAAATGAAATGCTCATAACTTTTTTAAAAATTGCGCTCAAACGAAAATTTTTGGCGCTCAAACACGCTCAAACGACGCTCAAACGAATGCCGTTTTCAAAATTTGGATATCTCAATGTCGGGGGGCCAACTTCACAGACGTGGAAAAGATCATTTAATCGTTGTGAATCCAAAACAGATAAGATGCTCCTACTGTGGCAAAAAATCCACAAGAAAATGCAATAAATGTTTAGTTGGATTGCATGATAAATGCTTTGAAATCTTCAGCACAAAATAGCTTGTATATAAATTGTGTAAAAAAAAAATTGCGAATAGCTTTTTTCATTATTTTGTATTTTAATAAGCCCCTTTTATATGTAAATTTAAATATAAAAGTGTGTAAAATTTATCATAAGACATAATTTATTAAATTTGTGCCTTTTAAGGTATTATTTTTTACATTTTCAGCTTTTTAAATTGTTTTGATTTCTTTTAAATGATTAAAATACAATTTAAAAACCATGTGTTTATTTTATTATGCATTTTTTCGCAGAGTTCCATTGGTTTCATGCATTTATTTATCTAAAAACGACATTAAAAGGAATAGTTTTAGAAAATCTAAGGGTTGAAGTGATTGTGTAAAACCTGTACCCTCCCGTGCCTAGCGTCCTTTTTATAGGACGGTAACATTATTTTGAATAAAAATTAAAATTTTAATGCAGGAATTTTTTTATTATTTTTTCAGTTCATTTTACACCTGTACGAACATAATTAGGTAAAGAAAATTAAAGAATTCGATGTTGGGCATTAATGGGTTAATTTTCGTTCTTATAAAGTATAGGTTATTGACATCACAAGCCTTTTATCTCTCAGATACGTCGACAGCAGATTCGTAAGTATTTTTGATGAATCTGATTTTTTGTTTTGTAGCTGTATTTTTGTGGATTGCTGTTGATTCCAAAATGTTTCATTCAACTAATTTGGAAGTTTATGCGGGATTTAGCAAACGGATGGGCCATACCAATTGAGCAACAAGAGCACGGACATAGTAGAAAGATTGATTACTCCCATCTCTAACACCGGACGTAATGTCACTGCTGATAATTGGTTCAGTGATGTCTCTCAGCTCCAAACCTTAAAAGAAAATTTTTAAGTAAATAAAAAGCAAAACAATGCATACCTCTAGTTATTTACCCCTCTTTCCCTTGAAATAATAGCGTAAAAATTGATATATCATGGTTTTTATGTCATGTATCTCACAGATACGACGACAGCAATGACGTAACTTTTTTTAGGATAATAATGGAGTGTTAAGCTAGCTTTAGTGCCGGTGCACACTAGCGGCAAAAGTAATCGGGACGCTACGTCATTTTCAATCCGATAAGAAGAAATGCAGAGCAACTGCTGTTGGGATTCACACGTGCCGCCGATTCATATCTGCCGCCGGCGTCACTCACGATAGGTATCGAGGTTGCCGCAGGTTTCAGTGGGACGCGCATCGCATTCTTGTAACCCTATAGCTGGTAGTACTCATTCGGTCTACAGTCTACAGGGTAGGGATGCGACATCGACAATAAAGCATCGATGTTTTGAAACATCGATATTCAATATTAAGACATCGATGCTAGTAAAACATCGCCCCAAAACCATCGATGTTTTTAAACATCGATGTTTTAGAACATCCATTTCTTAAAACTGGTTTAGTAAGCTCTAACATTAATTCTTACTTCGGTTAGTCGTGGGAAGGGGGGAGGTAATTTAATTTTACTCTCTGATTGGGCTAACACAGATGAAAAGAATTGGTTACTAGAGTCAGCGCATATCACAGAATTTCCATGGTGGATTTTATTATTGTTACCAGAAAATTGAGGAAGAAATTATTTCTATAAAAACAATTGATAGGATGAAAGCCATAAAGAAAAATCAGTGATGCTTTCTAATTAAAATTGATTGAATGTGAAAACATATCCTCATATTTATTTACAAGTTGGAGAATAATTTACTTCCCAGAAGCTTAAATAATTTAGTAAAAAAAAATTCTGAAGTTCATGACTTATCACAAGACAAAAGGATTGGTTTCATATCTATAGAGTATAAGGCAAAACCATTTAAAAGAATTTTGAGTTTGGTTCAACAGAGTTTAATATAAAAAAAATAAGAAGAACAATTTATTAACAAATATTTTATTTTGTTAATAAATTGTTCTTATTATTATATAATATTAAAGTTAACTTATATAAAACTAGAACAAAACAAAAACGTAAATGGCTGCTCTCGTGTTTATACTATTCATAAAATAAAACCCCATGGAAGGTTCTGGAGTGTCAAGAATATTCCAAGAGCTCTGACTGGTTCATCGGCTGTTGATTGCCATTTATCTCGTTGCTAGGGTATTGTTCCCCATTTTGTATTCATCCTTTTCAGAATTCACTTTACATTTACTGAGTGTGAAAATTATGCTTCGTGGTTAATTTTTTATTATGGTAGTTTTTCATTAGAAAAAAAACATCGAGACAACGTAAAACATCGAGCACAAAACATCGATGTTAAAAAAACATCAGCTTCAATAAATCGATGTTTAGAACATAGATGTTTTGAAAGCATCGACATCGATGTCGCATGCCTACTACAGGGGAGTACACATCTGCCGCAGCGTCTTATCTCCTATCGAGTTTGTGAAGTCTCTTTACACAATGTCTGATGAAAATGTGGATGTCGAACTTTTCATCGACGAAGTAAAATCTCCCCCGGTAATTTGGGATGTTAGTCATGAGGACTATAGAGACCGAATAAAAACACAGTCTACTTGGGAAAATATTTGTGAAACCATAATTGAGAGCTTCAGCCAAAAAACGGAGAATAAAAAAAAAGCAACCAGTGAGTATAATTTTTTACAACTTTTATTAAAATAAGTACATTCGATAAGAAAACTTTTAGACGGTCAAGTATTTAAGTTTTTTAAGTGAATCGTAGTCCTTATAATAATATTGAACTAAAATGATTGAAAATGGGCTTCTGAGAATAAAAACTTGTCTAGAAGAACAAAAAGACAAGTTTTTTGCCCTGAGAAACCCATTATCAAGGTACTTCTCTAGAAGTGGAACAGATATATAGAGGAAGTGGCGGAATATGTGCTCAACCGCAATTCTTCTTACTAAATCTCAGCTGATTCTCAAACAACAATTAAGTTGATAAATAAATGAAGCAATTTAAAATTAAAATAAAATAACCGAATTTTATTGGGGCCCACATTTGACTTTCATAACAGCAAACAATAATTAGCGTTAACCAATAATTATTTAGTTAAAAAATAATTTGAAATAAATGAGAAAAAATTACATGAAATTTCGTTTTTATGCAAAACAAACAAAAATTATTTATTATTATTAAAAACTCTATTATTATTAATAATATTTTACCCTTTTTTAAATTTGTAAACTCTAGACACAAATAAGAAAATTACTGAAGGAATTAGCCTTTTCTGAGGGAACAATAACAATTGTATGATAACTTTTACTTCATAGAATCAATGTTTAATATACACTGGTGTAAGAAATTAAGAGAATTTGACGACTTGGTCGATTATCTCTAGAACTACTGTACCAATTTTAATGAAATTTGATATGTACATACATTGATACAATACAAAACAAATAACCATTCAATAATTGTAATACACAAGCATGATCGTCCGTAACACTCGTTGGAGTCGGAAGGTACGAAACAGCGGTTTCAGAATAAACAAAAAAAAATTGGTTAATAGATGGATTAATAGGGGGTATGGTCTCCTCTTACGGATATATTACGGATATATAATCTCGCAGCGTGATTCCATACTTGAAATAAGGCACTTTATCATTTCCTGGGGCAATTGGTCCCACTCGTTCAGCAACGCTGTTTTCATTCCCTGGATGGTTCTCGGAGGGGGGTTGCAAGTTGCAACTGCCCTCCCCAGAGCGCCCCAGACATGCTCTATAGGATTAAGGTCTGGAGATCTGGCTGGCCAATCCATCCGGCGAATATCCTCACTCTCTAGAAATTCGTCGACCGGAAGAGCTCTATGTGGAATCACGTTATCGTCTATTAAAATGAACTCAGTGCCAACTGCACCCCAGAAAAGGCGAACATAGGGCTCCAATACCTCATCCCTATACCTCACACCAGTCACAGTGCCTCTTTCAAAGACATGGAGAGGTGTGCGGCCATCCAACATGATTCCTGCGCAGACCATTAAACCTCCTCCGCCAGAATGGTCGATTTCGCGGACATTGGAGTGTGAGTAGCGGGTCCCTGGTTCCCTCCATATGAACGTACGGCAAGAGTCGGTGTTTAGGCTTAACCGGGACTTATCAGTGAAGAGAACGGTCGGCCATTGATCCATACTCCAAAATCTATGCTCTCTGCACCATGATAAACAGATTTTCCTGTTCGTAGAAGTGAGCGGGACGCAAACAGCAGGTCTTTTTGCAAACAACCCTCTCTTATGAAGTCTTCTGGAACCAGTCACCCTTGATACACGAGTTCCTGTAGCTGCATACAAGTCACGAGAAAGCTGAGAAGCTGTAGCACTCCTGTTACGCTTCACTATAATCGACAAATGGCGATCTTCTCTGGCCGTCGTGGCTCTTGGACGACCTTGCCCAGGCTTTCTCACGATGGATCCGGTATCCTGGAACTGTTTCCATAAGTTACACATGACGCTGGGCGTTAAATTGAACTCTCTACAAATTTGGACTTGAGATTGGCCTGCTTCTAGCCTCCCCACAATTCGCCACCTCATTCCATCATCTAAACGTTAGTGGTTACTCATTTTTACTGTTACAATTTGAAATTAACCGATTGCTGCAAAATAACACCATCTATTAACCCATTTTTTTTTTTATTCTGCAACTGCTGTTTCATATCTTCCGTCTCCAACGAGTGTCACGCACGATCCTGCGTGTGTATTACAATTATTGAATGGTTATTTGTTTTGTATTGTATCAATGTATGTACATATCAAATTTCATTAAAATCGGTACAGTAGTTCTAGAGATAATCGACCGAGTCTGAAAATTCTCTTAATTTCTTACACCAGTGTATATTGAAATAAAATTGAAATTGAAAAATGTTAACTTTTAGTATAATGGCTGATGGAAAAAACAACTATTTAAAATTATTGAATTAAAATGTGTCTACTAGTTTTATTTATGTAAAATTATCTTGCCAATGACTCGACCAGCTACACTCACAAAGTAGTTTGCAAATTCATTTCTCATAGCAAATGGATGAATCCAGTGCTTCCTTTATCTAATTCTATTTTCACGTTTAACATGCCTGTACACTAAGTAAGAAAAACAACTTTATTCTTAAATAATTAGGCGCGTACGATCCATCTCGGTTGGTGGCAAACGAGAGACTGCCTCTGATGCCTATCACCGCGAAAGTGTGCACTGGAACGCCGATAAGACGCAGATTGAAATGACGCAGCGTCCCGATTACTAGTTATAAAGTTACTAGCAATATTTGATTTACAGTCATATTCATAAAACCTAGAAAAGAAATTGATAAAAATAGGTTATTTCAGGCAAATTTTATCAAGAAATTTTTTTGATTATAAAAATTTTAATTTGTTTTAACCTTCTTACGTTGTTGCAATGTAGCATACACCTAAGGTGTTCGGGTCAAAAATGACCCAAGGCGTAATCTTCAATTTTGCTGTATTATAGTCACATTTTATTTATATTAGTAAATTAATAATTTATTGAATTATCATTTTATCTACACTTTTATGTATTTGTATATCATTTAAGATAGTTTTTCAGGTAAGTTTTCATAACCATAAGGAAGCTTGAATTTAATGAACCACTCTGTATTTATAAAATAAAAATGCTGTAATTCAATCCTACACCCCTGAAAATTACTGTAAACTTTCAAATGCAATACAATGTAGCACGGATTTTTAATATATTTATTCCATATATTTTTTTACATTCGTTTGATAAAACAAGAAAGTTCGCACCTGGGTATATTTGTTTATTTTCGGAAGTAAAATTACAAATTAACGAAAAATTTATGAAACATTTAGCTTACATCCAACAACACAATTTTGGACGCTTGAAAAATCAATGAAGGAAAGTCATAAAAAATTTGTAAATTCGTTAGCCTCTAAGGTGTTCTGTTTATATACAATTGTCACACAGTTGAATGTAATGTTTCTTACAAGTCTTTGAGTCTGTATCTGCTAACTTTCTGTGATGGTGAAAAGTACACTGGAGGACTACGCACTTGTGTCTGTACTGGCTATACGGCTGTATGTTCCAGACATAATTGGTAACGTTGTCAATGTTTCTTCTGTGTACCCAAAATTTTATGACGTACTTGGCTGGTTTGCTGGGCATGTACCGGAGGAAGGGGAACTTTCCTCGGAAAGCTACCAGTTGTTCATCCACAGTAA
>OU015494.1:70169446-70241946 GCA_907164885.2 Dolomedes plantarius | reverse complement strand
GCATAGAGATTGGAGTATGGATCAATGGGCGACCGTTCTCTTCACTGATGAGTACCGGTTAAGCCTAAACACCGATTCTCGCCGTACGTTCATATGGAGAGAACCAGGGCCCCGCTACCTACTCTCCAATATCCGTGAAATCGACCATTATAGCGGAGGAGGTTTAATGGTCTGGGCAGGCATCATGTTGGATGGCCGCACACCTCTCCATGTCTTTGAAAGAGGTACTGTGACTGGTGTGAGGTATAGAGATGAGGTCTTGGAGCCCTATAATCTCCTTTTCAGGGGTGCAGTTGGCCCTGAGTTCATTTTAATGGCGATAACGCGAGGCCACATAGAGCTCTTCTGGTCCACGAATTTCTAGAGAGTGACGATATTCGACGGATGGATTAGCCAGCCAGATCTCCAGACCTTAACCCTATAGAGCATGTCTGGGACGCTCTGGGGAGGGCAATTGCAACTCGCAACCCCCTTCCGAGAACCATCCAGGGAATAAAACAGCGTTTCTGAACGAGTGGAACCAATTGCCACAGGAAATGATAAACTGCCTTATTTCAAGTATGAAATCACGCTGCGAGACCTTTATATCTGTAAGAGAGGACCATACCTCCTATTAACCCATCTATTAACCCATTTTTGTTTATTCTGCAACCGCTGTTTCATACCTTCCGACTCCAACGAGTGTTACGTACGATCATGCGTGTGTATTATAATTATTTAATGGTTATTTGTTTTGTATTGTATCAATGTATGTACATATCAAATTTCATTAAAATCGGTACCGTAGTTCTAGAGATAATCGACAAAGTCTGCAAATTCTCTTAATTTCTTACCTCAGTGTATGTACAACTTCATCCTCGTACCATGCGAAATCTTCTAATCTTTTATTTTCAAATATCATATGCGTCATCTTATCAAGTCTATACATGCATGCTTAAAGACAGACATACACACACACACACACACACACACACGCACACACACACACACACATATATATATATATATATATATATATATATATATATATATATATATATATATATATTCTGTTACGATGTTTTATTACGATATGCCGGTTGTGGAAAAAATGCGAATAAATATATTAGACATTTTGAATATTTATTGGGTCATTTAATACTTTTTTTAAAAATAACTATTGAAATGAAGGAGGCACATATACCATCAAAACGATATATAACTAGTCAAAATACCCGGCTCGAATATTTTTCCGTACGAAACATGTCCTTCATGCCATCAAACTTTTAGAATGAATGGATATAAAATCTTTATTTCTCTGTTATCTATGTATTGATCCATCTTATCGTAAATTCTCGGTGAGCTGTAAAATCTAAGATGTGGGAACGGAAAAATATTGTATTGATTTAATATTTCATTTCTCCCCTTCAGCCTATATATATATATATATATATATATATATATATATATTTATTTATTTATTTTTTTATTTATTCACTTGATTATAACTTTAATGATCTGAGAGATATAAATTAAGTTTTACACGGTTTCATTGATTTATTGCATTTATAACACTGAGCATTGAAACAGGTAGCATAGTTAATTTTTAATGTGATGTAATCTGTAATATAAAAGTCTTAATCTGGTATCCAATACGAAATAGAGTATAATTTTAGAGAACAAGATTTTCCATACGAATTTTGCCCGAATAATCCTTTCATAAAATTGCAAAAAAAAAGTTTCATTAGAAATCTTTGTAAAATTATTTTACCTTAATCCTCACAACCTTTGGTTTAACTAAGATCCTGTGTCAAAATTAAGATCCGGGACGATTTAACATGGATTTGAAGAAAAATATTAACCATGATCTTAACACTCAACAAGATTTTTATCTCATGTGTCAAGATGAGAAAAGCCCTTTTATTGTTTCTAATTCAATAGCTACAACTTTATGATGTTTAAGGGATTACTTCGCTTATTGTAAGACGGCAGAATTCAAAATCTTTTGTTTGATTCGGATGTTCGAAAACCACTGAAAATCCTAGATAAAATAAAAAGTCACACTATCCCAAACGATTAGGCCTGAAATTTCTTAACAATGATTTCGATGCTGGCTCAGAATTTAAACACAACATGGTACGTTACACAGACTGTGGAATATTATGTAAAGACTGGTAACACCATCGTTGTTTCTTATAACTATGGCTGGCGCTTAATTCTGTCATCTCCACTAAACAATCTCTTATGATTTAGTTTTGATAAGGAGGATGGTTTGCATTTTCAGCCAAGACGAGCTATTCGTTATTTGTGCATCCGATTGTACAAAAACACTCAAGTAGTATATATATATATATATATATATTCTTGATGGACTGTATCTCTTTATTAACAACACATTATCAATTGAAGACCGAACACTCTGGTCGGCCTGTATTTCACAATAAAAGCAATTGAGGCCCGATCACTGTGGTCGGCCTGTATTTTATTATAAAATTAATTTAGAACTGATCTCTTTGGTCAGTCCGTACACCATTTTCCTTTCTTTTACTCTGACCCACGCTACCGTTTCAAAACAAGGCGCGCTGATAAAAGTGCCACCACACATTTGAAAGCTACATAAGTTCGGGCTTCATAGGGCGCCACACAGACACACACTTTCATACATAAGATCGGACTTAACCCTTTGCAACTCGGTGAGCCCAGTGCGGGGACACCTTCGTGATTGCCTCTTCAGACCTCGAAAAAAAAACGGAAATACCTGAAAAACTGGTCTATTAGTTAGTTTTCACCCTTTTTTATACTAGATGGCAGCACGACACAAGCCGATCAATAATTTCGAGATATAATACGTTTCTGAAAACTCTGATTTTTCAATGAAATGTTTCAAATTATTTTTTAAGTATAAAAAATATCAATGAAAAAAAATTCTACGTAATTTTGTAGTTTGTAGGCTAATCTATCTATTCTGTATTATTTTTAAATTTTTACGTTGGAAGGTTGCCTAATATCAGGCGATATATACTCGGTGTGCCCACAGTGGGCTTACTGCATCACATGGCAGTGAGCTTTCACCGCGAAGAGCACTGCGTCATTGGAATGTTGATGTCGTTTTGACGCGAGACGGCGAGTGTTGTATTTGTACGTTATCTGTTTTTATTTTTATTCTGTTTTTATTTTTATTTCTGTTTTTATTTTTACACGTATCCCAATTTGATGCAGCAGTGATAAATAGCTACGTATTGCACAAAATGCTAACAGCCAGGGAAATAAACACTGCTAAACAATTCCGTTTAGCTCTAATTTATTCTCTATGCAAAATGGGGAAAGTTACTTAGGGGCTTGAAGAAACGTTTCTTCAAGCCCCTAAGATGCTCCCCGCTATAAAGTGCGTGTTTCAGAAGAAAAACGTTTCACCAATGTGGAACACATGCCGGTGAAAGGAGCACGAAGAAGATGCGCGTACTGCAGCACTAAGCAGAAGCCCCATAGGTCGCGGTACATGTGCAAAACTTGCAACGTAGGATTATGTTTTATGAAAAGTGGTTCTACATGCTTCGAAAAATACCCCGAGAAGCAAAAATAGAGGAATGTGCTAATATAAAGATCTCATAGACTAGATTCATTTTTTACCCATATGCATATATTCAAGAAGCTCGTGTAATTTTTTTTCAATTTTTTTTCATTTTTTTCGGGGGGGGGGAGGTGTAGAGTAGCAGGCCTCCCTTAGGTGCACCCTGCGTAATGCTAAATCTGCTACGGAGATCAGATTCTTGTGTATTTTAATCATAGGCAATAACTTTTACTCTGTTGCGCGCTTCACTGCAATGCTCGCCTCACCATGCCGTTCGAAGCTCGTTTGACTCGGTGAGCCCGCTTCGGGCACACCCATAAAATTAAAACCGTTAGTGCAATCTTCACAAAATTATACTTGCGTACCCTTCTAGGCATAAACAGACTGCCTATAATTTTTTTTGTTAAAATTCCAACTTTAAAGAGTAGCGTGCCGAAAGGGTTAAACATTCCGCCCGCCTTGACATGTTTTTATAGAAACATTCAACAATAAATTTTAAAAAATTACACTTAAGGAAATTGAATCAAGATAAATATATAACACAAACAAGAAAAAATGTTGTCATTAAATGAAGTTACAAATATAAACATGAATATAAACAAAATTACTGGTCATTTATAGGGAGAATGCAGATTTTACTGATAGATCTTTTTAACACACAATTTGATGTCTGCACACTCACCACTCTTACTTTACTATCTGTCCCTGGATGAACATCCTTAATTCTACCTAACGCCCATTTACATACAGGCAGGTTGTCCTCCTTTATAATTACTAACGATCCTATTTTTACATTTGATTTTTCAAACATCCACTTTGACCTTTGCTGTAAGGTACTTAGATAGTCTCTATGCCATCTTTTCCAAAAGTGTTGAATAGTCTTTGTTGTGTTCTTCCATCTACTCAGTCTGTTATCATTTAAATCAATCAGTTCTGGCCAACTAGAGAATTAATTGGTCTGCCTATCAAGAAATGACCTGGTGTTAATTCTTCAAAATAAGTCTCCATCCGTGGACAAAGGAGTGATTGGACGCGACTTTAATATGCCTTCTACCTGAATGGTTATGGTTTCAAACTCCTCATATGTAAAACCAGAATTTCTCATAACACGTCTTAGATGGTGTTTAAAAGATTTAACACCTGCCTCACAAAGGCCACCAAAGTTTGGGGCTCTGGGAGGAAGGAGACTCCATTCAATACCCTCTGACGCAAAGTAACCTGCTAAATTTTCATTTGGGTTTCTAACCAAGTTTTGAAGTTTCTTAATCTCCGAGTTAGTACCGACGAAATTTGTTGCATTGTCGGAAAATATCTTGCTACATTTACCTACTAAAAAATCGTTTTAAGGCCGCTATGAAAGACTCAGAGATGAGATCGACGACAACTTCAAGGTGTACAGCACGAGTAATGAAACACACAAATATAGCTACATATACTTTGTTTATTACAGGCTTTCTCTGCCTTTTATATTTTAACTTAAATGGTCCACAAAAGTCTACACCAGAAATATTAAAGGGAAATGTCTGTCTTACGCGTTCTGGTGGTAGGTCACCCATGATTTGCTCAACAGTTACCGGGTTAGCTCTGAAACAAGTTGAACATTTGCGCACAACACTGCGACACAAATATCTGCCATTAATCGGCCAAAATTTTTGCCTGACAAAGCACAACAAAGATTTGGGACCAACATGTAAGTTTTTTTATGAAAATGCTCAACAATAATTTTAGTTAAATTACATTTATCTGGCAAAATAACTGGATGTTTACCTTGAAAATCAAAATCAAAATTTTTAAGTCGACCACCTACTCTTAGAACTTGGTTGTCATCTATTAAGGCATTTAAAAACCTTAACTTACTTTTGTTAGGGATAGGATTACCCTTCTTCAGGTTTAACATTTCTTCGCAAAAATATTCGTTTTGAACAGACCTTATTAACAGTATTTCACCCTTTGCTAACTCTTTAGTGGTTAAATGACCTACCAATTTTTCAGTTGGGTGTCTTGCATTATGATAAAACCTGAAAATAAAACTAACAATACGAAGAATTTAAACAAAATTGTTACTCTGATTAATAATGTCACTCATAAATGAACAAGTATGCATTAAGGATAAGGAAATAGTCCCAGTTTGTTCAGTATCAGAATGTCATTTCAGCTCGCAGGTATACTCTTCCTTCTCTAAGACAGTATCCGTACCGACATCACAGGGAAAGTCATCTTGTCTCAGGAAGGCTGGGCCATTCCACCAAAGTGTCATGGATTACGACATATAAAAAAATAGAAAAGGTGCAGACAAACCATTTAAGGCGAACAAACGGGACTGAAAATGAAACAATGAAATGACGCCAGACGATACAAGAAGAATGTCGTGGGGGTACGGTATGTTAGAAGTTCGAAAAGAGCAGACAAGCCAATTAAATCGAACAAACGGGGGTAAAATGAAAAAAGTGAAATGGCGCCTGCCTGTAGAAAAGACCGGATGAAGAAGAAGGAATTGAAAAGCAGAAGTTAAGAGACAAAGCAGCGAGGGGGCTACATGGAGGGGACATTGAGACGAAAAGGGAATTGTTGGCAAAGAGAAGATGACCCCACACATAGGAGATGTTCTGGGAAAACATGATCCCTAGAAAGGCAGGGGTGAGTCGAAGGCGGAATTGTTTTAATATGAAACGCTCCTCACTCTGAATGGTTTAAAGAAATAATTAGGTGGTAAAAATTAGCGAATCGAAGTGGAAGTGAGAGAAAAAGATGAACATGAGTGACGAATGAAAATGAAAATATCGGGGCGTTGAGAAGATAAAAAACAGAGAGAGTGAGAATATTAAAAAAGATATGATTGATTTTGGCTCTCAGACTCAGTACACGGAATAGAGTAGTAGCCTCGTAAGCGAGAAGTTTAAAAAGAGTATATGGGAGATTGCGCCCAGACTTAGCGCATCGCTATAAGCCTGCAAGCAAACGATGAGAGGAGAATAGATGAATAGTGGAGCCGAGAGATTGCCTGACCCCTGCAAGCTAGCGATGAGAGGAGCATAGAGGAACTTCGGAGCCAAGATAGATTGCCTGACCCCTACAAGCCAAAGATGGAGAACCGATCCTTCCCGCACCATACAGCGATTTCGATGACTGCATTCTCCAGTGAAAAGTGAATCCCGATGAAAGATACCACAATCGATGCAAGTGAATTCGCCGGCGAATGTTTCCCCTGCAGTCTGCAAAAATGGAGGTAACCTTTCATTACCTATTGCCAAAAGTCAATAAATCCCCGAATCCTATAATATAGGCTAAAGTTAAGAAATAATATATATTGCGTACTGAGAATGAAATCAATTTAAATAAGTGAAATAGTATAATTAAATAATCCCTTGATATAATGAGTGTTTCTTTAGGTTGATAATTATCAGTAATATAATTGAATGTGTACTCATATATGTGTTATGTTAATAAATCAATGTATTGTTTAGAATTCAGAGTAATGGTATCATTGCCTACTACTATACTAAATCACGACCACCCAATTAACTCTACCACACAAATTTCGTTGTAGAGAATTTTCCTTGGATCTATTCCTTGGGAAACCAGGTCAGCCGGATTTTGCTCGGAACACACATGATGTCATTTGTAAGATCCAGTAAGATCGTGTTTTGTAGTCCCACGGTTGGCAACAAAGGGCTTTAGCACATGTGGACTATTCCTCAGCCATGCGAGCAAAATCCTTGAATCTGAAAACAGGTGAACATCCGAAATATCTAATCGCAAACACTTCAGAACACGTAGTATAAGCTGAGCTACTAACACAGTGCCACAGAGCTCCAGACGAGGGATTGTGATACGTAATTGGCGCTACTCTCGATTTACTGCACAGCAGATATACAATAACTTCACCAGATGATGAAATGGATTTGATATAAACTGCAGCACCGAATGCCTTTTAAGAGGCGTCAGCAAACCCGTGAATCTGTACCTGCACAGGATTTTGTATTAAAATACATCTTCTCACAGCGACGTTATTTATTGATTTCATGGAGGATACGAATTCTTGCCATTATCGTGATTCAGTCTCAGGAAGTGGATCATTCCAATCAATATGTAAAAGCCACATCCTTTGCATAAATATTTTGGCTCGTGTGATTACAGGACTAATAAGACCTAGTGGATCAAAGATTTTAGCAATGGTGGAAAGAACTGTACGATTAGTGTAAACCTCTCTATGTTCCACTTTCACATTAAACCAAATTTCATCATTCTGATGGTTCCACATGATTCCTAAGGGCTTTATTTCGTTTGCTGTTGTAAACGAATAACTTTGAATGACTGAAGCACTGTTGTTTAAAAGCTGTGGTTCGCTCGATGCCCACTTGTGTAATTTCATTCCACCCTTTTCTAGCAACAAAGTCAATTGTGTTTGTAATTCCCTGGCAATCTCTAAATCTGAACTACCAGTGACCACGTCATCCATGTAGAAGTCATTCTTCGTGACTACAGCTGCTACAGGAAAGTTCTCTTCTTCATACAAGGCTAATTGCTTTAATGTTCGGGTAGCTAAAAACGGCGCACTAGTGGTTCCGTATGTTATTGTGGAAATCCTATAAGTTTTAATTGGTTCGTTGATTCTTTCTTTCTAAACAATCCGCTGTAAATCTCTTTGCCTTGGTTCAATAGATATCATTCTATACATTTGTTTTATGTCAGCTATGAAAGCCACATAATGCTTTCGAAATCGAAGCAGAATTGCAAATAAGTCATCTTTGATGACTCCACCATTGTATTGTACAGAATTTAATGATACTCCTATAGATGACAATTGTGACGCATTAAATACAACTGTTAAGGGTGTACTACTGCTTTCCGGACGGAATACTCCGTGATGGGGCAAGTAATACGTAACTTCAGGTTCAGATTTCTCATTTACTAATTCCATGTGCTTTAAATTTTCGTACTCGTGTATAAAGTTTATGTAAAGATTCAGATATTCCGGATCCCTCTCTAAACGCTTCCAAAGAGAATTTAATCTATTCACGGCAGTGGTTTTAGACTCACCAATGCAAGAAGTATCTTCCTTAAATGGAATTTGCACAGTATACTTCCCCGTTTTATCTCTACTATCTCTTCACAAAATTTTCTTCACTGATAATCTCCTCCATATTCTTATTTTTTCAGCTAGTTTCATCATAAGAATTCTCAATTTCCCAAAATTTCTTAACTAACGTATTTAAGTCTTCTTCTACTTTACAACTTAAGCCACAATAAGTTGATTGTACAGAATCAAATTCAGATATACTGCCTGTTGCAATAAAACCAAACACCGAATCTTGAAACATTATCGATGGATTTGCTAAACACACTCGATCAGGCTTAAGAATATCATAAAAACACTGTACTCCTAATATAACTTGTATCCTTTTCTGTTTATTAAAGTGTGGGTCAGCTAACTTTATTTTCTCTGGAATCTGTGAAAATGGAAACCGAAAATATTTCCCTTTAACATCATCATTTATTTTTGGAACAACAAGAAAATCTAATGTTGTTGCGTAATCCCTGTTGTTTGAAATCTCCGCTGTTACCTTCGATTTAACATTTAGAGACACTGCAGACAGGCCCGAAACAGAAATGTTTATTCTTTCTTTTTTAATTCCCAAGTTATTAGCAAGATCACTCGAAACATAACACGATTGACTTCCCGAATCTAGTAAACAAGTTGCGGGAATCATTTTGCCATACACATCCTTCATATAAATAACTGCAGTAGATAACAAATTATGTTTTGCGTTTAATTGGGTATCATTAATGCAAGTACCAACAAATTCATTGCTCATGCACTTTGATTCAAAACATTTAGCATCCACATTGAGATCAGAATTTTCAACGTGAGAAGAATTAGCCGAAAAAGCTTTCGCTTGTGTCAGCGGCGTTGACGCCACAAACTCACAACTGTCTTCATTCTGTCCCTCAAGATGTAGCAATGAATTATGACGTTTTGAACAATATCTACAAACAAATTTTGCTTTACAGTTTCTCGCAGAGTGATTGCTGAAGTTAGAAAGGCAATTATAGCAAATCTTATATTTTTTCACAAATTCAACACGATCTGGGACACTCATGCTTTTAAATGTAGAATATTTATACAAATTATGAGATTCATTAGAATTGCAACACATACATTTTGAACTAGAATTTCTTACACTTGAGGTCAGAGTTGTGACCCTTTGTATCTGTTGATACCTTTTTGAACTCGTAGCATTATAATTCGTTTTAGAAGCTTGAAGAGTTCCAGCATAATTTTTCAGAAACATAATAAGCTCAGTATACTTAGGCAATTCGTCTTTTTTCGATTCGCGTTCCCACCAAAGTTTAGTAGATGAATCTAATTTCTGGAGCAGAATATAAGCCAATATTACTTCGGAAAACCCCTCTACCTTTTGTTCTAGAATTTCTAGAGATCTAGCACATTCATTTGCAGTATTCACAAATTTTAATATAGAAAAGGGGTTTCACTTTGAACAGGAGGAATAGCCATAAATCGCTTTAAATGGACAAATACTTGATCTTTTATATTGGAATAACTATCTTTTAAGAAATCCCAAGTAATTTCATAATTAGCATCAGATATGGCAATTGATTGCACAATTTTAAAGCCATCACCCTTCAGCGATGATTTTAAATATTGCAGTTTCTGACCGTTTGATAAAGTCGTGTTATTATGTACTGAGGCTTTAAACAAATCCGAGAAAGCCAGCCACTCATGTACATTACCACTAAACATTGGTAACATTAATTTTGGTAATTTGATACTTTCTAATGTATTCAGTTCTGTTTTCAAACAGTTCAAAGAATTTTCAGAATTTGAGTTTTTGTTTGCAATATCTTTATTTACCTTTAACAATAACTCATCAATTAAATTTTGAATTGTATCTTGCTCCTCTAAATACATATCTACGTCTTTTTGTTCACAGGTATCATAAATTTGATTAAATGCTTCTGAGAGATCTTTTGAAAATTTCTGACATTTTTGCTTACATAAATCTTCACTTCAGTTTCACTGTTAAATGCATTAATTTTTTCTTTTAATTTAGTTAGCTGTCCTTTCACTACTCTCTTACGTGTTAAAACAGTTTTATCAGCCATGTTTTTAAAAAGGAATATACAAGTTAAATTAAGTGAATTTCAATCACTCACCCAGACTTTCTGAAGAAATCCTAGTTAATGGAATCCGGATTATGCTTGCCACAACAATAAAAGTTCAAATAGTCACTTATCACAAAATCGATAGCACTCGTTTCTTTCAGGATGCCAGTTATAACGTTTTCAAACACAATACACAACCAAATTAATCAATAGTTTGCAACTCCGGCTCGACGGACCACTAATAATCGTTATTTGTGCATCCTATTGTACAAAAACACACAAGTAATATACACTCATGGACAAAAAAATTAGCGCACCAAGAAGGAGTCGTCAAAATGAAACGAAATTTTACATACGTAATGACTACTTTGATATAAGTAAATGATAAGAAAATCAAAGAAAAAGGCTAATTTATTTCAGAGAAAAAGGCAAAAGAACGGAGGAGTTAATACTCCGTTGGACCCCCTCTAGCGCGAATGCACGATGAGATACGATCGAGCATTGAGTCATACAAGTTCTGTATGATGTCTTGAGACATTACGTTCCATATTTGCTGTAACCTTGCCTCTAGTTCGTTCAAACTCGTGGGATGCCCAACTCGTCGTCCCAAATGATCCCAGATATGCTCGATTGGAGACAAATCTGGGGATCGGGAAGGTCAAGGAAGGGTAGTAACAGTGCGGAGACAGTCTTGTGACACCCTTGCCGTATGAGGCCGAGCATTGTCTTGTTGAAAAATGGCACCTGGGAGCCGTTGCATGAGTGGCAACACATGTGGTTGCAGGATTTCATGAACATACCGCTGGGCTGTCATGGTGCCACGGAACAATACTAGGGGTGACTGTGTATTATAGGCAATGGCACCCCATACCATCACACCAGCTGTGGGAGCGATGTGTCGCTGTACAGCAAAGGCAGGATTGAAGCGTTGACCGCTGCAGTCCAGTTTCCTCGTGCGCTGCAAAACTCCAAACGGAGGCGTCGATGGGTGGGCGTCAAGGGCAGCACACGTAATGGGCGCCGCGATACCAACTGTCCTTCAGCCAAGAGCCTTCGGATGGTTCGAGAAGACACAGAGGCCCCTAGTGAAGGTGCTACCTGTGCCTGGATGGCGGCCGATGAAGCAGTTGGCTGTACGCGTGAATTTGTTACGATGTGGCGGTCTTCTCGACGACTGGTCTGTCGAGGGCGTCCTGAGCCTGGTCTTCGTGTACATGACATCTCTCGGGTCCACTGGTCCCAACACCTCCTCAAAACACAATCAGAGCGGCCTATTTGACGAGCTACTCGCCTAGCTGACTACCCAGCTTCCATCATCCCGACGATTCTCCCCGTCTCAAACTGCGACAACTGCTTATATTGTCTTCGAACACGGCGTAATGGCATGTCTATCTCAGCTCTTCCTTTGTAAATGATTCAGCACACTCAAACAAGCTTTGGTTACCTGTTTTATACTCCACAGATTACGATGTTCAACGCCCTCTACCGGCTATACGTAATGCGCAATCACGCTGCATTTCTAATCATTTGCATATCTCCCCGACATCTACCTTCATTGCAAGTTTCGTTACGATCCCGCAATTATTTCTTGGTGCGCTAATTTTTTTGTCCATGAGTGTATAAAGAAATCAATAGATCTTTTAAAAAAGAAATAACTATTCCCTAATATACGCAATAGCATGAAATGTATGTTCTATTTATTTCTCACTCGCCATTGCATGGGAAAGTT
Source organism: Dolomedes plantarius (assembly GCA_907164885.2). NCBI lineage: Eukaryota > Metazoa > Arthropoda > Arachnida > Araneae > Dolomedidae > Dolomedes > Dolomedes plantarius. Next base: position 70,229,542 of record OU015494.1, on the reverse strand, counting down.
TTCATAGTTTCCCGATGACTAGTTTAAATTTAAGCTCTAACTCGAACTTCAGTTGATAAATTCCGCATTCATAACTTTATTTTTACATCCGAGATATTTCTGTGTGTCATTATGTGAAAATAGCAATAAATATTTGGCACGGGTGCGAATACGGAATGACACAGACTCGCCAACACATTTCCAGCTGTCACTCAACGTTTTATTAAAAAGTCAGAATATTATCGGCATATATCTTCCGAAGTTAAATTTATCTCATATCACATTTCAAAACTTTTACTTTATAAAATATATTTAAATTTTATTGCTTTCGTATGATGGTTATCTGAAAATAATCTCAGAGATAGATTTTTTCTAGTCTGAATACAAAAGTCACTCTTATGTAAAGGTTGTAGGAAAGAAGCAAATGAAGAAATTAGAATTTGAAATTATGAGTTATTTATGTTCATTGGTTTGAAAATACTCCTGCTTGTTAATACTTAAAAAAATAAAACTCTGACAGAGTATGCGAAATGAATATATATAGAAATAGTCTTTGGACTTTTTATAAAATGGGATAACTGTCTATACAGAGCTCAAAGTCTTAATAAAAATCATTCAGATTGCTACTATTTTTGTTTCTTTATCTAGAGCGCGAATTGTTAAAGCTGGTAGGAAATAACTAATTTGGAGAGCTTATTAAAACTACTGTAGTTAATTCAATCCTTCGAAATTACAGATTGCTCTTCGAAGGTATTAGGTTGGAATGTGTGAAAAATTTACGAGAATACTTTTAAAAATGCACACTTGATATTTTTACCAACCACATGACAGGAAGCTTCAAATTTATGTATTAGTATTGTTCATTCTTAGAGTTAAAGCTAATTTTAACCATATGACGAATTCAATAATAGGATAAACTCTCTTAGTCACTGAACGTATATTGCGATAGTCTTATAATTAATGAATATTTACTTAAAAATGTATATGCTTAGTTAATTCTTGAGATTTAAATTAGTATATAATTATTTTGATGTTTTAATACTTATGTAATACACCTGTTTACATCAAATGTTTAAGCTATTGCAAAGATTTCTTTAAAATACTGTTAATAATCACAAAATTTCATCAATTTTTTTTTTTTTTTTTTTTTTGGGGGGGGGGGGTTGTTAACGGATTGAATTGCCTGAAGTTTATTTTCTTTCTACCCGTCTCTCTAGCCTCTCCTTTTCCTAGCAGATGTTATTTTTTTTAAAGCAACATGGTCTCTGCCATCATAAGGATATAAAGACTAGCTTCCAGTTACCAATGGCTCTAGTTTCTCTAAGGCAGGGGTATCCAACCAGCGGCCCGCCTGCCGCATACGACCCAAAGAAAGTATTATTGCGGCCCAGAGAGAGAGAGAACTCAAAGCGAAAAAAATATTAATAGCCTGCCTGGATTTAAAAAGTAAAGCTTGAAATTTTAAGCTTTATTCTTTGTCGATGGATGAAAGTACTGACGCTACTGACACGGCTCAATTTGCCTTTTTATTAGACGTATAAATGACGAGTTTATTGTAACTGAAGAAGTGGCTTCTTTAGTACCGTTAAAAGACACGACAATCTAGAGAGTTTATATGAAGCAATGAAGAAAACATTGGCACGATTCTCATTGTTGTTGCTCCTAATGCCTCCAGGCCGGAAGTCCCAGATCATGTCCATATAGGATTCGGGCTGAGTACTGCGGCCCCGGTTTATAATAGCACAACAAGGGTCGGAGTCCGACTTTGCTGGGTGCCACCACAATTTTGACCGAGCATCTCCAGGGGCGACCTCTGGGGGATCGTACCTTCCCCTTTCACAGACCTTATAGAAGAACTTTCCGATCTACGGATTTAATGTGCCCATATCCGGCCTAGACACGAAACGCGACTCTCATTAACACTTGTCTACATATCTGGTATAGTTACTTATGGTGCCCCAGCTATGATAAGGAAAAAAGAGGGACTTATGCGATTTATAGAAGAAGATGCCATTGCTATTGAAAATTCTCGTTTGATGAAGAACCATTGCATAACAGACAAGGAAAATTTATTCTGAAAAGGCATTCAAAATGGACGATGTTATGTAAATCATTGTCAAAAGGGTGAATTTTATGATGGTTCAGGGATTGAATCATTGCCGGTTTCGGGAGTTTCTTAAAAGCTTTGATGCTGAATATGGCGATATCGTATACTTTAAAGAAATAATGTGGCTCAGTGGAGACAATATTAAAAAGTCTTAAAAAGATTTTATAGCGTACTTGGTGAAATCAAATTGCTTATGATATTGAAAAATAACCTGTGACAGAACTCGATAACTGTCGTGCAGATTTTGCAAGTTTTGATACATTTGAATGCCCATTTAAAAAACTCAAATACCCACCTTCAATGCAAAAACCAACTTATCAATCCAATGTTTCAAACCATAATCGCGTTCCATATGAAATTGAAACTATGGCAAGCCCAATTTAATGTTAATAATTTTTTTGCATTTCGAGACGCTGACCAAGCAAAATTCTAAAAATGGTATAAAATACGCAGCCTTACTTTCCGATTTAGTACAAGAATTAAAAAATTGACTTCAGGACTTTTGGAAAAATAAAAAAATGTTTTGCATTTTTGCTACTCTATTTATAGTCAGTATAGATATAATGCTAGCAAATTTTCAAATGGAACGCATAGAGTTGCAATCTGACATCTAACTTAAAGAGAAATTCAATCAAGTCTCTTTGTTGTACTCATAAATCATACCTGCCCAGATATGAATATAACTCACTGCATAGTCATTAGGTATTCTGGTCATCAATGTTTAGAACCACGTACATCTGTGAACAACTATTTTCAAGAGTGAATTGCACTAAGAGTCAAATTAGAACCAAAATATCGGATGAACATCTTAACAACTCCATGAGAATTGCACCCACTTCAATTGACTCAGATATTGAAACTTTAGTTTCTTAAATTCAATACCAAATATCACATTATTTTTATGACTCCTATAGTTATCTTAATAAATAAAATTTATAATGAAATAAAGATGTATGTTAACTATACATTATACTTTTTTTACTCAACTATTTTTAATGTTAGGTACATTTTTGTGTAGCCCAAGACAATTCGTATTCTTTCAATTTGGCCCAAGGAAGCTAAAAGGTTGGACACCCCTGCTCTAAGGTGTTACTTTTCACCCAGAGAGAGAATAAGGCCTTATTCAGATTGCTTCGGTAGAGGTTGTTTGGTTGGTTGAAGTTTAATGGCGCAAGGTCCACATAGGACAAACACATCGCACTTCTGCTAGAAGAGTGTTACATCTCAAAATAGCCATATTTTCAGGAAGAGCCATTAAATTTCTTCTTTAGCTCTTCCTGAATATATGTCTATTTTGAGATGTAACACTCTTCCAACAGAGGACTTCTGCTAGAAGAGTGTTACATCACAAAATAGCCATATTTTCAGGAAGAGCTAAAGAATAAATGAAATGTTTCTTCCTGTAAATATGGCCATTTTGAGATGTAACACTCTAACAGAGTTCTAGATGTTCTAGATGTCTCTAGATGTTCTAGCAGAGGTGCGACATTTGAAAAGCAGAACCGGGACACTTCGGTAGAGGAGCAGAGCGCAAGCGATAAAAATTTGAACCAATCACTTAGTTGACTGCACTGATCACGGGATATATCAAACCAATCACAGGTCCTGTCAACAATCTTGGGTTCAACGGAGGAACGCAACGCTATGCTAAGGGAGCAAGTGAATAAGGGTTCATTGAACATGGTCTCAATCATTGACTGGGTTTTGGAATCAACAAGTTGGTGGAGAAAAATAGGAGCGGGAGGATAAGTACGCTAATGGCGAGGCACCAAAATTGTTTAGCTTTACCTTGCTCTTGTCTTTGGACTTCGGAATGGAAATCATTTTTCGAATCTTTGGTGATAGTGGGCTTAAGATGTCTTTAACATTTGGAACCAAAGAACTGATATGGATGGGTTTCAGCAAGAAACAAGAAGACTTGCTTTTGTTGCATGTTTGGCTATGAGATTAGGAATTCAGTTACATTAAAAGAAGAAGGTACATCCATAATCATCAAGCAAGAGAACCGCATGCATTTTCATTTGTTTATTTTTTACACTCTTTTTTTCTTTATTAGTCAACCTACTAATTATGTGGGACGACTCATTAAAATAATGATTCCTTTAAACATAAATAAGGGTTTATTTCCTTTATGTGGTATTAGTTACTTTGAATGCTGATAATATCTCCAGAGTCTCAAATATTTTTTTTAGTGTGATGATTGTACTACAGTGCATTGCCATTTTTTACCACACGGTTATATAAATTAATATAGGTTCGGTTTTGTAACTGGGAAAGTATAAATTTCTGTCTCGCCAAGTACTTGATGAATTTTAATTTTAACTAATATTTACGATGTTTTTCCTTATTACAAATACTGGAGTTCTGGATATTTTAAAATTAAATAAGAATATTTTTAATATTTATTTTAGCAGCATATTAGATTTGGCAGTCTATGCTTCAATTTATTTTTTTTTATTTCTATTGTTTATATTTTACATCAGTAATACATTTCAGTGTAAATGATGAGCGAATCAAATGTATATATTAGTTAAACTAACAGAAAATAAATAGAGATTAATATTTCAGTAAGATTTCTATGTTTAACACATGATATGTGGTCTTCATTACGGCGACTAAAATTAAAACAGCTGTTAAAGTTTATTTCTTTATAATTCAGAGAAATTTCTCATGCTATTTCACTTACGGCAAAAATTTTAAATTTTACGCAAGCTAATAACCAAAAATATCATTAATTTCACATTTACGTGAATGAAATCGTAAAGGGTGTCAAATGCAAACGTTTTATAAATACCCTTTGCCTGAACCATGGGGTACCATTGGGAAGAAACTGCGAACAATCTCATTCATTACTGAGTAATAGCAACGCTATCGATTCCATTGTCTATAAAGGTTCTTTCCAGTAAAATAATTCAAGGCATAAATTTTATTAACAGCCTTCTCAGGACTACTATAGGAAATTTTAATGCATTTCTGGTATATATATATATATATATATATATATATATATATATATATATATATATATATATATATATATATATATATATATATATATATATATATATAAACTCATGGAGAAAAAAAATTAGCGCACCAATAAATAATTGCGGGATCGTACCGAAACTTGCAATGAAGGTACATGTCGGGGAGATATGCAAATGATTAGAAATGCAGCGTGATTGCGCATTACGTATAGCCGGTAGAGGGCGTTGAACATCGTACTCTGTGGAGTATAAAACAGGTAACCAAACCTTCTTTGAGTGTGCTGAATCACTTACGAAGTAAGAGCTGAGATAGCCATGCCATTACGCCGTGTTCAAAGACAATATAAGCAGTTGTCGCAGTTTGAGAGGGGGAGAATCGTCGGGATGATGGAAGCTGGGTGGTCAGCTAGGCGAGTAGCTCTTCAATTAGGCCGCTCTGATTGTGTTGTGAGGAGGTGTTGGGACCAGTGGACCCGAGAGATGTCATGTACAAGAAGACCAGGCTCAGGACGCCCTCGACAGACCAGTCGTCGAGAAGACCGCCACATCGTAAGAAATGCACACGTACAGCCAACTGCTTCATCGGCCGCCATCCAGGCACAGGTAGCACCTTCACTAGGGGCCTCTGTGTCTTCTCGAACCATACGAAGGCGCCTGGCTGAAGGACAGTTGGTATCGCGGCGCCCATTACGTGTGCTGCCCTTGACGCCCACCCATCGACGCCTCCGTTTGGAGTTTTGCCGCGCACGAGGAAACTGGACTGCAGCGGAATGGAACCAGGTCGTCTTTAGCGACGAATCCAGATTCAATCTCGGCAGTGATGACAATCGTGTTCGTGTGTGGAGAGCCCGTGGTGAACACTTCAATCCTGCCTTTGCTGTACAGCGACACATCGCTCCCACAGCTGGTGTGATGGTATGGGGTGCCATTGCCTACAATACACGGTCACCCCTAGTATTGTTCCGTGGAACCATGACAGCCCTGCGGTATGTTCATGAAATCCTGCAACCACATGTGTTGCCACTCATGCAACGGCTCCCAGGAGCCATTTTTCAACAAGACAATGCTCGGCCTCATACGGCAAGGGTGTCACAAGACTGTCTAAATTATCCTTTTTCTTTGATTTTCTTATCATTTACTTATATCAAAGTAGTCATTAAGTATGTAAAATTTCGTTTCATTTTGACGACTCCTTCTTGGTGCGCTAATTTTTTTGTCCATGAGTGTATATGTCTCAGGCACATGAAACTAAATGTAACATTTAGGTTGTATCTTTTCCTGGTTTTTATGAACCCCTTTATCGCTGCCGTTCGACATATCTAAGATGCCCAGCGCCTAAGGTAAGGATTTGAAAGCTGGAGTCCAATGGTTTCTTTTATATAGTCAAGACGTTTAAAATGCGCAAAAATTACAAGTATAGATATTGTTTTTAATTCTGGAGATACAGCGATTAATGAATTTTCAAGAATTGGGGAAAAATAAATCACAATAAAATCAGAAATTGTATGAAAAATTGTTGTAAAATTTATTTTTCTCTTCTAATTTGTTACTAATCTAGATATGATAAATTTAGAGCTCCTTAAAACGTGTCTCTATTTAACAAGTTAAGTTCTGACAAATAAAAATTTAGATGTCAGTCATGGAACAGGGAGAATATTTGTAAATAGTCAAAACTGGGTGATATTGTATTACTTCAGTTGAGTAGAAACACGTAAGGAAACATACATTCTTAAGCAGATATTGAGGTAAACAATAAAAATATGCTAAAAGTCTTTAAAAACTTCTTTTCAATGCCTTTTATACGACATATTGAGAACTATATATGCTTTAACTCCTTTTGTTCTGCATAAAATAGCTGAACAATATAATGTACAAGAGTGTATTTGTCTAAAGCAGGAGTTTCATTTAATCATCTCACTATCTAAACACAAAGAATTGATTTGAACTTCAAACTTTTAAACTGCACGTTTTCCACTTCCATGGTTTTAGCTAGGGAATGATTTTTCAATAAAACATTGAAAACCGATTTTCAACCTTACGGGTTACAATTACGGCAAAAAAATAAAAACTTTTTTACAAAGTAAAGCTTTAAAATTATTTTTGCAATGCAGCAAAATGTTGAATTTTATGGATTTAAAAGTTTGCGATTTTTCCATCAAGAATATGCGATTTTTAAAATTTTTCTTTATTATTTTAGCGTGCTGCTGTTGCTAATGTTACCATAAAGCACAGAATTATAGGGAATAATATTTTGTTTTAAACATTTAATAATTTTACAACCATTTAAATACTCAGCATGTACTGAGAAAAATATTGAACTTCCTATGTGTTTGTGTGTGTTAAAAAACATTATTTCTACACTAAATTTTAAATTTTGATACTTTAATGCATATAATACATACTACGTTACGCTACAGCTGATTGTTTTCCTTCCCCTTTTTTCCTCTTTAGCTGCGTTTACATGGACAACAATAATACCCAGGATTTACCCGCTAACAGGGAAATCCTTTGAAGTCCGTTTAAACGGGTCTACATTTTCGTCCTGCTTTTACCCGTCTTACCGGAAGTAAAGGCCATCACATGACTCGGTGGATGTGATTATCATACACCAACATTCCTTGTAAATCACGTTGTGGGTTCGACCCCAGTCGGTGTCGTACTTTTCCAAATTCACTCTTTTGCTATTTTTAGCTTTCCCCCTTCGAACTCCGCATTTATCTCATTACAAAGTGTATCGTCCTGGGGAGGGCCTTTTATTTTTTCAATTGCTGTTCTTTTGACCTCGTATTCTTAAATTTTAAAAATAACAAAAAAAAATCATAAAACTTTAAAAATACAAAAAAAAATGAAAAAACTTACAAAAATATTTTTTGTATTCTTATGATATCTGCTTTTCTGGGCCTCTTAACGTTATTACTTTTTTATTTTCCGTGGATCATTAGTCTTATCTAATTTTTCTTCTAAATTTTCTTAACTTGTAACTCTATATTTTTTCTCTTAAAATTAAATTTTTTTCTTTAATTTAACTTTACTGTTAAATTTGTTTTCCTTTTACCCGCGTTATTTTTACCCTAATAATTTTAATTCATGGCTTAAAATTTTAACTGAGCACTCCCACCTTGATTACATATATCTTGCTTACAGGAGATAAAGTCGACACGACGAAGGTACTCCTCTTCTAAAACACAATTATATCTGCGTCTATTTATTATTTAAATGCAGCACATGTCAGACGCTGTTGATAATCATGGAACGCTTATGATTTTTTCTGTTGTTTTTAAAAAGAAATTTAGAAAATAGATTGGAAAAAAGGAATATAAGAACTAGAAGATTGTTGCTGAGCATTGGCATGTATGATGCCGGAAGAAAACAAGTGGACTTTACTTGACAAAACACTGGCGTTTATTGCAGCAATACATGTGTACAAATGATGATAAAGTAATACAACTGAGTACGTTCGTACTCTAAGGCCGTCAGCACACGGAGCGACTCAAAGGAAACTGAACTGGTTAGCGACTGAAATTGCTTATCGGTTGCAAACTTGTTAGTGATGCGGCTCCGCACACGGGCCGACTCAAAAGTGATTCAAATCAATAGTTTGCGACCTGTCATGGAAAGAAGAACATCATTATTCCGGGCATTATTTTTAGCTAAATTATTATCAGAAATTAATTTATTTTAAAAAATCGTCACAATAGATAGTCTTTGATCAATCGTTTAAAAATGGACTGTATATATGGGCGCACATATTCCATACAACAAAAAACGTTAAAATTTCATTTCATCGCTTGGCAGAAGTCACGTGACTCGTGTACGTCATTTGGCAGCTTGCCAAAAGAGCGGCTGTAACATAGATTGTGTAATAACACGCACAACGCAAGTGAAACTGGCGACTGAAGTTGCTAGCGACTCGACACGTTGAGTTGCCTGCGACTGATTACAAACGCGTTGCTGACGGGTTTGTAACCAGTTGCGCCGTGTACGTGGCTCCATTCAATTACATAGGTTACGACTCATCACGGTCTGGTTTGTGATTGGAGTCGGTTATCTGTTTCTTTTGATTTTCTCCGTGTGCGGACGGCCTAAGCGTGCTGAATGGCAAAAAACCACCGTGATCGTTCTTAGTTGGCGAAAGGCCAAAATCGAATGAATGAATACTGCGAATGAGCGTGCACCGCTTAAATGCGAATTCGCCATTTCGGGTTTGCGCAGAACAAAAAAAAGATGCAAATAAAAATTGGAATGCTAAGGAACGATCGCGGATATAGGAATCGAATATGCCACCTTGAAATATATCATTTCCAAACATAACATTGCAAATGAAATAGAATATTTAACAAATTTAAAAATTGTATTATTACAGTTCTAGTGGTAACCTTGATAATTTTACAATTGGCCTCTTCACTAAGCCATCTGCAGTTTTGACTGATACGACTCGAACACAGTTGTCCTTGCCTGGAAATACTTCGGCGATTTGTCCCGTCCGCCATTTCATTGGTGGTAGGTTGACCTCTTTGATCAATACTAGATCTCCCACTTGTAGGTTGGGCTGCCGGGTTAACCACGACCCAAGTGGGGTCGTTGTTGTACACGAGAGAGATATTCCGACTGCCAACGCTTCCAGAAGTGCTGTAAAAGTCTTTGGGTTAGCTGCCACCTAGAAAGACGATTGATTTTGGAAGATGTAAAATCTGTCTCTGGAACAACAGTAAGAGGACTTCCAATAAGAAAGTGACCAGGTGTTAGTACAGCGAGATCACTTGGATCACTGGACATTGGGGATATGGGTGCGAATTCAAACAAGCTTCTACTTGAGTTATGATGGTATACAGCTCTTCAAAGGTCAAGATGATGTTAGTTAATATTCGCTTGAGATGAAATTTAACCGATTTGATTCCTACTTCCCAGATGCCTCCCATAGGAGGTACAGCAGGGTTAAAATGCCAATTGATACCTTCATCAGACAAGTTACGACTAATAATCTCGTTGTGCCTGTGAGACTTTGTGAGAGCAGTAAAATCTTTAAGCTTTTTGTTAGCACCAACGAAATTAGTGTCACAGTCACTATATACACTCATGGACAAAAAAATTAGCGCACCAAGAAATAATTGCGGGATCGTAACGAAACTTGCAATGAAGGTACATTTCGGTGAGATATGCAAATGATTAGAAATGCAGCGTGATTGCGCATTACGTATAGCCGGTAGAGGGCGTTGAACATCGTACTCTGTGGAGTATAAAACAGGTAACCAAAGCTTGTTTGAGTGTGCTGAATCACTTACAAAGGAAGAGCTGAGATAGACATGCCATTACGCCGTGTTCGAAGACAATATAAGCAGTTGTCGCAGTTTGAGAGGGGGAGAATCGTCGGGATGATGGAAGCTGGGTGGTCAGCTAGGCGAGTAGCTCGTGAATTAGGCCGCTCTGATTGTGTTGTGAGGAGGTGTTGGGACAAGTGGACCCGAGAGATGTCATGTACACGAAGACCAGGCTCAGGACGCCCTCGACAGACCAGTCGTCGAGAAGACCGCCACATCGTAAGAAATGCACGCGTACAGCCAACTGCTTCATCGGCCGTCAGGACGAGGCTTGCAATAACGAAAACGCCTTTATTTTACATCTACGTACAAATTCTTAAGGTGTTATTAAATGGAAACTTAACATCCAAGACATCTGTTTACAAAAGAATACTTGAAGTCCAAATCAAATTTCTACTAAATGCAGCTGGTAATCCCCCTGAAAAGGCATGGTCATCAGTAGTCTTAGTAACGTATGACCAAACCTTGATTATGAACTCTGACAGTACGGCTTTGGCGAATTCCCTTTCAAAGAAGTGGTCACAAAACTGTTCTTCCGCTGCTTTAAATTGAGAAGGCCTATGCGTAGCCAATGTACGTCACTCCGGAGTCATGGGCTTCGGAAATTTGCATTTTCGCCTTGCGCATCAACACACACACACACACACACACACACACACACACACACACACATATATATATATATATATATATATATATATATATATATATTCATTCAAAATACTGGAGCTGCTGTCGTAGTCATGAATTTGCATTTTGATGTTTTACTTGCCTTTTATGCAAATTCTCGGGTGTGCCTACAACAGCGCCATGCCGTCCCCTATCGGCGAATTTTGGAACTATTTTTCCTCTTCCACGGAAATTTTTTCCTATGTCGTCCTTAGTCCCTCTATCAATTTTAGTGGAATTTCAACTGATAGGTCGCTCTACAGATGGCTCTGAGTAGTGTCATCCTGTATATATATATATATATATATAAATAAAAATGTAACTGTTCGTTTGTTCAAAACCTCAAATCTCCGAAAGTTCATCACCGATTTCTTTGAAATTTTGACACAAAGTTGCATTTGCATACTTGAGTGTTTTTATTTACCTATTATAAAGATGCCACACCTGTGACAGGTATAAACATGCTTTTTTGAAACAAACGCTATACTAAGTATTTTACCGAAAACGAGATATGTCTTTCCCTTTCTCCCCAGAACAGAAATTTGTCACGGTTGGGTGCGACCCCACTATGAGCTGTCCCCACAGGTCGTAAAGTACGGAGATTTCGTTCTAGACAATAAAAGACGATCGAAGAGATAAGAGTACCAATGTTCGGTGTTCGACTGATTTTCATTTGAATTCAAATTATATCGTGAAACTGGCCTCTTCGGAGTGATTTCTTACAGCAGATTGAAATATTTCGTTTCGCATTGGGTTGGAATTGAGCTGTGTCATTTACCATAGCGTTCATTTCGTGAGTATAGTTTATTTATTTTTATTTATTTATTTTCTTTTTTTAAGGTTTTGCAAATTTATATGTTTTTGTTATAACTTTTTTTTCAGTGCAATTGATCTTCTTTAGTGGCCTTCAGAAGGTATATTATTTCGTTTGTAATTGCGTTGTAATTGAATTGTGCCTTTTACCATAGCGTTTATTTCGTGAGTATAGTTTATTTTTTTATTTTTTCATTGTTTTTCATTACGTTTTTTAACAGTTTTTCTTATTTTTCTGTGCAATTGTCGATGGAATTGAGCTGTATCGATTGATTTTCATTTGAATTCAAATTATATCGGAAATTGACCTCTTCGGTGTGATTTCTTCGAACGGATTGAAATATTTCGTTTCTCATTGCGTTAGAATTGAGTTCTGTCGGTTAATCTGCATTTGAATTGAAATATTTCGTTAGTATTTAATCTTTTTTTGTTGTTGTTTTGACTTTGTTTTTTAGTTCATGTGTTTTCCTTTTTTAATGTTTTGCCATGTTATATGTTTTTGTTAAAATTGTCTTTCAGCTTTTTCAGTGCAATCGATCTGCTTTAGTGGCCTTCAGAAGGTAAATTATTTCTTTTGTCACTGAGTTGGAATTGAATTGTGACGTTTACCATAGCGTTCATTTCGTGAGTATATAATTTATTGTTTTATATTTTTTCATTGTTTTTCATTTCTTTCTTTATAACGGTCTTCTGATCTTTCTGTGCAATTGGAGGTGGAATTGATTTGTGTCGATTCATTTTCATTTTAATTCAAATTATACGGTGAAATTGACCTCTTCGGAGTGATTTCTTCGTGCGGATTGAAATATTTCGTTTCTTATTGCGTTAGAATTTGAGCCGTGTCGGTTGATCTGCGTTTAAATTGAAATATTTCGTTAGAATTTTATATTTTTGTTGTTGTTGTATTGTCTTTGTTTTTTAGTTCGTGTTTTTTGCTTTTTTTAATGTTCTGCAATTTTATCAGTTTTTGTTATAATTTTATTTCTTCTTTTTCAGTGGAATTTATCTGCTTTAGTTCATCAACATAATGCCTCGCAGAAAATCAAACTTAGGTCGTCGTAATCGTAGAGCGGAATCAGTGCGACGAGTAATTGCAAATCAAACTCAGGTAGAACGGGCATTAGCGAACGAGCGAAACAAATAATGGTTGAAATACGTGCCGAGGAAGCAGCAGAGCGACGTGCAGCCAGACTTGAGGATGCACGGTTGCAATCACGGCGATCGCGTTCTGCAGCTTCAGATCTGCTTCGTTTGCAACAGAATGAACGTGACAGGCTAAGAATGTCTGAAAGACGTCAACGAGAAACTGCAGATCAGCGTCAAACACGACTCCGTGCTCAGCAATCACGCGATTACAATCGCCTTGCATTCCGGTTTCAAACACAAATTCGTGCGTTGTTTGAAATCATATTGACCACCTGCTCTCCTTCATCTCCAACAGAGTTATGGAAGAAATATAAATCGCACATGGCTGAAGATATTTTCCATCGAATACGCGAAGAAAATCCAAATATGAACAAGGATTTCACAGCAGAAATCTACAACGAAGCGTTGATAATGATTGAAGATTTGTGCTTAGAAATCGCGAACAAAGTTCTCAATCAATTGGGAATGCCACCACCGAATCGATCTGATGATGCTTCGTTCGATGTAGAATTGCGTCGTGAACAAAATTACAACACGGGTGATCTTTTGTCATATGTGCAATCAAATATTCCTAAGCTAACGCTTGAGCAAAAAGGCATTTACGATCAACTAATGCAAACTGTCAATAAGGGTTGGAGAAATCTTCTTAGATGCGCCAGGAGGAACTGGTAAAACGTTCCTAATTAGATTGATTCTGGCAGAACTTCGATCCCAAAATGACATAGCCTTAGCTCTTGTGTCGTCCGGAATAGCAGCGACATTGCTACCAAGTGGAAGAACTGCACATTCAGCTTTGAAATTGCTATTGTAGATGCAATTCACTGAAACTTCCACGTGCAACATTTCCAAAGCATCCGTCATGGGAAAAGTATTGCAGAAATGCAAACTTATTGTTTGGGATGAATGTACAATGGCACACAAAAATTCGCTAGAGGCTCTTGATCGATCATTGCAAGATTTGCGAGGAAACATCAGACCATTTGGGAACGCATTAATATTGCTTGCAGGAGATTTCAGGCAAACATTAACTATAATTCCTAGATCACACCAGCGGATGAAATAAATGCTTGCCTGAAATACTCTATTTTGTGGCGACACGTAAAGACATTAAAATTATCTACAAATATGCGTGTCCATCTGCAAAACGATCGATCAGCTGAGTTATTCTCACATCAATTGCTGGAAATTGGGAAAGGAAAGGTGCCGGTTGATTTGACATCAGGACGAATTTCATTGCCTCATAACTTCTGCAATTTAGTATCGTCAAAAGAAGAATTGGTTGAAAAAGTATTTCCCAATATTCAAACCAATTATAAGAATCATGATTGGCTGAGTGAACGAGCTATTCTTGCCGCCAAGAACAAAGACGTCTACGGACTTAACAACATCATTCAGTATAACATTCAAAGCGAGGCAGTCACATACAAGTCCGTCGACATTGTTGTGGAAGCAGATGAATCGGTTCATTATCCAACAGAATTTTTCAATTCACTCGATTTGCCAGGGATGCCACCGCACGTACTGCAATTGAAAATCGGCGTGTCAATTATAATGTTGCGAAATGTCAACCAACCAAAGCTTTGAAACGGCACGCGGCTTGCAGTAAAAAAATTACTGAGCAACGTCGTAGAAGGAACGATCTTCACAGGACCATTCAAAGGTGAAGATGTCCTCATTCCTCGAATTCCCATGATTCCGACAGATATGCAATTTAAATTTAAGAGATTGCAATTCCCAATTCAATTGGCGTTTGCAATCACCATCAATAAAGCTCAGGGCCAATCTTCACAATTGTGCGGGTTAGATTTAGACACGGATTGCTTCTCACATGGACAATTATATGTTGCGTGTTCTAGAGTCGGCAAACCAGACAATCTATATATCTGCACAGACAATGGAACGACAAAAAATATTGTGTACCCACAAGTATTGCAAAATTAAGCATTTTTAATTTTTTTTTCCAATGCAGCGGGTGAAAGGGAACACAATTTTTTCGCCAATATATTGCATAAAGCAAGCAAGTACTAAAAACTGAACTATAAAATATGTTGGTGGGTAACATTACTCGCGTTCGTAGCATACTTTAAGCTACATGTGCCCTCTGGGTAGTGCTAAATGAGTAACAGTTTTGCAGCCTTTATAAATTAAACATATTAGAAGCGTGCTTTCTCTTTTCTTCCTATTCCATTTAACCAGACTGAGCCACAGAAACGCGTGGCCGGGTACAGCTAGTATATATATATAATACTAATTAAATAATTTAAAATTTCTTCTTTTCTTTCATATATCGATCCTGATCAAGAAATTGCCTCTTTTAACTAATATATATCTTCTAACTAAAGTGTATGTGCATGTGTGTATATTTTCTCTTAAAAGTTCTCTATAGAAACGGGCGTGTACTCAATTTCTTTCATAGGCGGGGAATCTGATGCTCATACATGCCCCCAAAGACTCCTCTTTGCATGAATGCCAGGGAAAAAATCTCATAAATTTACATTTTTAGTACTGCGATAGAGCAGAGGCGTGTGGAAACTTTGTACAGATGTCTCATGTCGGAGAGTGTGGCAAAAAAGGAAATGGCTAAAAGTTTATAGAGTTTCTATGCTCACTTCTACCCAGACTTGGGTGTATATAATTTGAAGTGGCACTCTATTTGAATTTGAAACAAACACAGTTTATACATGAAACAATGTTTGTTGAATTCGTTGCACATATAATTGGCTTTTACAGCAATAAGCATGCGTACTACTTGTACGGAATGTATAAACACAGCTTTCAAGAACAATATATTTTTATACTCACGAACAGTAAGTCAAACCAGCAGTACTGCCATGTAAACTTCTGGCCCGCTAAGCACTAGCGCAGGATAACACCTTTTCAACCTTAACAACCTCCCGTTTTTTATTAATGACGCTGCGTGGTATTTATACTAAGCGCGTATGCCGAAATTAGCATATCTAAAGCAGCTTCTTTAATTCACTCAAAAGTTCGATTCTTGTGAATCGAATCTTGTGTATACCTTACAAGTTGAGTGGAAAAATAAAAGACTTTGGTTCTTTGATGAATATGCTGTAGTCGCTTTATTTATTTATTTTGTTATGAGTACAAAATAAAATAAACATTACTGCGTAGCATTTCACACACACACGCATATATATATATATAGGTTATCAAAATAATGGAAACACTAAGAAACATGATGAAAACCTTTATTAATACGGCGCATGATCACGTTTGTCATGTCATACCACCTGATTCACCTTGAAATTGGATTATACAAGTCATGAATAGTGGTTAAGAATAAATTATACCATTCTTCAGGAAATAATAGTGAAAGTTCCTGTAGAGATGCTGTGGTGGATATTGATACCTGGCTCTATCCACTTCTACAGATCACGGTGGTTGGATGATATATAGTCGGGTGCATTGTACAGGGCAAGATAAGATATTTGACTTCTTTTCATGCTATTAAAACCAGTACTTGATGGATTTAGCTGTATGTATAGGGGAATTATTATCCTGGAGAACGCCATCTCCTGCAAGAAACAATGTTTGCACCATAGGATAGACCAGTGAGCTAAAATTTTGACATATTCCTTCCCATTCATTCTCCGTTTTAGGATTACAATAGGGCCTGAAGAAAACCATGAAATGCTATCCCAAACCTTGATAGATCTATGATGACCCTAATAGATCTACCATGATTGACAGTTGAGATGAGACAGCCAGAATCTTACACTTGTGTAGGTGTTCTTCAGACATACGCACTTCCTGTTGTGAGGAACAATGTGAACAATGATTCGTCGGACCAAATGCCGTTTTTCTACATATTACCCGAACAGGATTTGTGCTCGGGGCACCATTGTGAACGATATTTTTAATTGGCATCTATTACAAGTGGCTTGGGAATAGCTACTCTTCCGTAAATGCTTTGTTTATGAAGTTCCCTTCTACTTCTAATGGTTGATACCAGAACATGCCGATGCCTATTGAACTCTTCGGTAATTTTGGTTGCAATCGTTTTCTTTCTTCATGTCACAATCTGCTTCAATACCTCGTCCATCTCTTTCACTCAGCTCTCCCTTTCGTTCCCTATTCTGTACGGCAAAGGTTGTTTTTCCGTGCATTCTGTATGCTATCATGACTTTGTATACCATTGCTCGAATAATACCCATTAGCCTGGTGGTTGCAGTAACAGATACTCCTATTTTAAACGCGCTCCAACAATTTTCAAGATCTGCAAGATTTGACATTTTACGATGTTCCCCCCAAAAGCACGATGCCCTTAGCTTCATTGCTGCTACCTGACAGTAGAATGATACATACACTATATTAGACAAAAAATACCGGTGGCCAGACTCTTTTTTTAAGGAATTCGAAGCACATTCATAAACATCACTAATATTGATAGGTGTTTCCATTATTTTCATAACCACCTTTATGTCATTCCACATTCTGTCCTTTGTTGTACTTCTGAACATAAATAAATGTTAAAAAATAATAATTGTCATAGCTTTCATTCACACATTTCCTTATCTGGGAACTTATCTTACAAGGCACACAAATACTTTACGAGGGCATTTAAGATTTTTAGAATCACAGGATAAAGGACGAATATATATATATATATATATATATATATATATATATATATATATATATATATATATAGAAAATAATATATTTGTAAATAATCGAACATAAGTCATAATTAAATATGGCACTTTAGCTTTAAAAATTATAAATGACTAAAACCTAAAGAATATTTAACTGGATTATAAGAAGAGTCCAGGACTAACTGGATAATAGCAATAAGTTTTAATGACTTGTTAATGCCCCTTCGATATCTAAAGTATCGAGAAAAATTGCCGTTTGATGTCTTTAGTTCTGTATCTCTCAGTATTTAACACTTACTTGTTGATTTAACCTTTTTTTATTTTTTTGAATTCAGGCATCATTATATAATTTCTTTGAAGCATTCAAATATTTTCCCAACAAACACAGAGGCATCGGGCCGGGAACGGAAGGTCCCGGACAGCCGATTTCTCCAGTGCCGGGCCGGCGCATTAGGTCAGTATCGTTTCCGTCACGGCTGTGTCCTCTCGCCCGCGACTAACCCGTCGAGTGCTGGGCCGCTTCCGGTAGGAATCGAGCCATCGTTCATCCGACTGCGAACCGTGAAGCAGCCGCGAGTAAGCCATCGATGGGGACAGATAGCCGCCGCGTAACCGAAGGTTGACGGGCCGGTTACGGGAGCAATAATTGGTGTCGACATACCGTCATCTACCCATCTCGTAAACAGCAATCTGCCGTAGGTCCGGGCATCATGCCAGCATTCTACCAGAATCGGACCGCCGGCATTTTTCCAAAGTTTTGCGTAGGACCCTTTCATTTATATGCTTATTTTTATTATCTATTACATTGACGAATAACCTCTGATATCAACCTTTTCACTTTTATTATTATTTTTTTGACTTCATATTTCTAGTATTCTTTCCAGTTTTGCTTTACGTATTTTTAGGTATTACCAAATACTGATCTTTGTTATTACCTAAAAATTTGCATATGAATCACAAGTTTGCTTGTTAGAACAAAACCTCTTTTTGTATTAAGATACATTTACCCAAATTTGAAAGTTAAGATAACATTAATACCAACCATTAAAGCTAAATCATCTTTAAATTCGATCTAAGGTTCCCGTTTGTTTGTTTTTAATTTAGAATGAGATTATAGTATGTAAAACAGTACTACTTTAATAATTAACCCAAAGAATTTGTACTTCCCCAGTATAAAATTTATTAACATAATTTGATAAATTTATAAACATAAATTTGATACATTCATTTTTCAAAACTTGAGTAATGTGTAGTGTGAATGATGAAACCCATCTTTGTGAGCTTATGAAAACTTGCTCAGAAGAATTTATTTAAATTATTTTTTGGTGTAGAGTTAATAAATGCTCTACAGATAAGAAAATTATTTTTTGCATAGTTTTGTGAATTAAAGAGTAATTCATTAAATTCTTAGAAGTCATTTTTAAAAAATATTTTCTTTTATATTATATTGGACATTCAATATCCAACACTTGATAGTACTATTTTTGAGAAATATTACTATCATAGTACTATTTCTCAAAAATAGTACTATCAAGTGTTGGATATAGAATGTCCAATATAATGTAAAAGAAAATATTTTTTAAAAATGACTTATAAGAATTTAATGAATTACTCTTTAATTCACAAAACTATGCAAAACAAAAGATAATTATAGAAACACATGTTTTTAAATACAGAAAAGAGCTGGTTTAAAGTAAAAATAATTTATTTAGAAAGTACATAGCACATTTACACAATTTTTTTCTATATATTTTAACAAAACAGGATCCTTTCGCTGTAGCTCTGTTCCATCTGTACAGCATCTAGGGAAAAAAAAGAAAGAAAATCAGTTCATAAATTTATGTGAAAGGAAAATGACTCCCATCCCCTGATATAATTTATGAATCAAAAGAAGAATTTATTTAAATTTTTTTTTGATGTAGAGTTAGTGAATGCTCTGCAGATAAGAAAATTATTTTTAGCATAGTTTTGTACATTAAAGGGTAATTTATTGTTGTAAAAATAGTTGATTGTTGAAATCAGTTGAAAAAATTCATTGTTGATAAAGGAGAATTAAATAAATCCAATTAGGAAATATAAATTCTGAGACAGGGATTTAAAAAAAACTTGATATAAAACAGCACCCAACACATGAGTGCAGTTTTAAATCTGTTGTCATTTTATTGATAACTACTTCCAAGAAGTAAATTCCTACCACATTTTTTTGTAAAACTAATTACATACTGTGAAAACTACATCATGTAATAAATATTTACTTGATTAAATAAATATACTAATAGAAAATATTTATAAAATATTTTTTAAAGAGAATTCCCCTTTTCACTAAATTTCTCTCTGTACAGTAGAAAATCCAACCATGTCGATTAATTTGTTATTATAGATATAAATAAAATAGGGTAGATTGCATTGATAAAAGAACAATAATAAGTTTTTAATGTTGAGCATAATTTCAGCTCAACATTGAAAGCTGAATCAGAGACTTGTCTAGAATGACACCAAAATTTCCTCTTCACTATTGACAATAATGCTGTTGAAAGTAGAGAAACACAAGAATAAAAATTGAATGCTAAGTAAAACATTAGCCTACAAAATCCTAAATTTCTAAATTTGATTACAACATGCCATAGAGAGCATTAATACAGATGCTGGGTCAGATTTAGAAATTTAGGATTTTATATGCTAACATTTTATTTAGTATTCAATCTTCATTCTTGTGTTTCTTTACTTTCAATGTGAGAGTGATTCTCGATATTGAAGAGAAAATTTTGTTGTCATTCTAAACAAGTCTCTCTGTCAGCTTTCAATTATTGCACTCTATCAAGGCATTCTAATCTATTTTATTTATATCTGTAATAACTAATCATTTAATTGACAGGATTGAATGTCTTACTGTACTCAGAAATTTAGTGAAAAGGGTGAATACTCTTTAACAACAAATCTATTACTATAATAATGAATAAAGTAAACATTTATTATATGATGTAGCTTTCACAGTAATTGGTTTTACAAAAAATGTGGTAGAAAGTAATTTGGGATACTAACTTCTGCATATTATTTTAATAGAGCATATCTTTTGTTACTTAATTGTCAAATTATGGTGGAGATCTGTGTATAAAATATTTTTTATTTGTGAGCAGCTGTTATTAGGGATAACCACAGTAAGAATTCAAAATATACTATTTAGATTCAGTAATTACTAAACAATTGTTATGATATATTGTTTGATTAGTCTAGGTTAATTTGAAAAATGAGGTGGATAATATTGACTAGCTGTCATTGTTGAGTGAAATGGCATAGATTATATTATAAAGCGTGAAGAAACACTTAGACTTTTTGAACCAAGCTTCTAACCCAAATTTAAATTTTCAAAAAAATATTTTGCTAATGATAGTATTTTCACAGATCTTAACAATGGAATAGGAAACCCGTATAATCAACAAATTCATGGATAAACGATTCAGTTCTAAAAGCAAAAAGCCTGGTTTCTGTATACTGTTGTAACATGATTATTATAAAAGTATACAGAAACCAGTCCTTTTGCTTTTAGGGCTGCATCTTTTATCCATGACTTAGTAGACCATACATGTGTTATGTTCAATTCTTTAGATCCATGAAAATATTTTCAATTTTAAAAGTTTTATAAAATTTTTTTTTAAATTCTGGTTAGAAGTTCGGTTTGAAAAGTTAAAAGTATTTTATTGCACTTTGTAAAATAATCTATGCCACTGCACCCAACATTGACAGCCAGTCAATCTTTGTATGCTTGCATCATTTTTCAACTTAACTTAGATAAACCAAATAATACACCATAAAAAAACCGACACACTTGCAAACATAACCTTATTATAGTCAACAATTGTTTAATAATTAACTGAACCTAAATAATATATTTTGGAATATTGTTTTACTGCCCTTATCCTTACACTTTATAATAACAGCTGCTCACAAAAATATATTTTATGTGACAGATCGCCACCAAAATTTGACAATGAAATAATAAAAAAATTAAATACTAGGCAGAAGTTAGTATTCCAAATGACATTCAATTACCTATTAGCTCATCAACGAATGATCTAATACATCTAAAAGCAATATTATTATTATTATTACTTCTGTAAGGAATTATGAATGAACCTCTAACTACTTCTCATGACATTCTGATAATTAAATTAAAAATTTTTTAACATTAAATATCAAGAGTAAGATAACCCTTGGCATTTTATATCTTTATAATATAAAAATATAAAATTTTTTTGGGTAAGCAGTTATGATAAAAGACTTTCACAAGAGTCATGGTTAACTGAAGTCCCTGAACTGCACTTTCGGACATACCTAATACTTTAATAACAGGCTTGCCAGTTAAAAATATAATGAATAAAGGAAATCAATATCAATCCACAAATTACTGCAACCAAAGTTTATGAGAATGTTCGGATTAGCGTATAAAATATACAAAGAGAAATTTGGAAATTTGAGTTGTTTATTAATTAAGAATTATGTAATAAAAATATTTTTTATGGTTTTTCATAGAAAAATTCAAATTTAAGTACAAAAATTAAATTTTAAAAAAATATATTCACAATTTTGTAATTTGCCCACAAGTTGACTGCTGAAAAAAAAGGATATCTAGAGAATAAAAAAAACAATGGGTTCAGTGAGGTTCAAATGTACTTACAGATTATGATTCGAGCACACTGCCAAGTGACAAATGGAAATTTTTGAAGGAAATCACAATGAGGTGAAGATGGATTCCAGTTTCAGAATTCTGTAAAGAAACCAATATTTTCTTATAATGCCATAATAAAAATTAGAGTGATTTGTGACACCAAGAAGCATTGAAAAGCAGAGTTCATTATAAATTTGCTTATCAGTGAAATAAAAAGGTAGTATGACCCCCTTACAAGTATACTTTGGACCATAGGCGTAGCGTGCTTCTAACATTTGGGACGGATACAAATTGAATTCAGCTAGGGCCCTTCTCAGCGCATTGACTACCGATCGATCCTTAAAATTTGAAATATTAATTTTTTTGAAATTGAGTAACAATAGAATTGATGTTTGAGTAGTATTCAAAAAGTTATACAATGAGAAAAATAAATGTAATATAAATAAAAGAAGAAAAAAAATGTAGCATCGAATTTTTCTTATGGATCATATCATTGTTAAAAACTATGTTAGGGCTAAAGACATAATAGGTATTTTCAGTTTCACAGTTTGAAAAAATGGGAAAAAACCAACTTTCTTAAAAGTTTTCTACAATTTTCTGATTTAACTGAACTTCTATTAACATTTTAATTTATTTCAAGTTAAGTTGGGGGGGGGGGGACACGTCTATGCTTTGGACCAGTAA
The DNA here is from genome assembly GCA_907164885.2 of Dolomedes plantarius. Taxonomy (NCBI): domain Eukaryota; kingdom Metazoa; phylum Arthropoda; class Arachnida; order Araneae; family Dolomedidae; genus Dolomedes; species Dolomedes plantarius. The sequence goes on along the minus strand of OU015494.1, from coordinate 70,206,557 downwards.
GTTCTTATTTATTTTGCACAACATGATAACCAAATACTCTCTAAAAGTGTTGAAAACAAATAGCTTATAAATGAGTTATTGAGGAAATTCTCACATTTTTAATGAAGATTTTACAAATGACACACACAGAATGCAAAAGTTTACCTAAAGTTTTAATAAAAATCTAGTTTTATAAACAAACTTTGTCCATGAACAGATTTTATATTTTCTAAATAAACCTTGGCATTTTATACTTTTATAATATAAACCTCTTTTTCGGCAAGAGTTAAAAAGACTTTCACAAGAGTCATGTTAACCGAAATCCCTGGACTGCACTTTCTCACTCACCTAAATTCTTAACAAGCTTCACAGTTAAAAAAGAATAAATAAAGGAAATCAATATTCAATCCACAAATTATTGAGACCAAAATTTATGAGAAAGTTGAGATTAGCATATAAGTTAAAAAAATTAATTTGAAATTTTTAGATCTTTAATAAATATTTTTATAGTTTTTTCATAGAAAAATTTAAATTAAAGTTCAAAATAAATCTAAAAAATATTAAAAACAGTGATTTGGCCACGTGTCTACTGCTGAAAACAAAAGTATATGTCGAGAAAAAAAAAGTTAAACTTACACAAGTTATGAATTCAAGTCAGCTTTGGTCTTCCAAAACGACTGCGATCTGAAGCTAGATTCCACTTTTAAAATTCTTTAAAGAATCCAATATTTTCTTATAATGCCATAATAAAAATTGAAAGATTTATCAAACCAAGAAGTATTGAAAAGTAAAGTTCTTTATAAACTTGCTTATCACTAAAATAAAAAAGGGGAATATGACCCCTTTACATATAACTTTGTGCTAAGTTCTTATTTATTTTGAACAGAATGATACCTAAAGACTTTCTTAAAGTCTTTTGAAAACAGAGAGCTTATATAGACAGTTATTTAGAACATTATCACATTTTTAATAAAGATTTTACCAATGACACACACAGAATGCAAAAGTTTACCTAAAGTTTTAATAACAATCTAACATACATGATGTTATCTAAATAAATGTTCTCATCCTTGTTGGGTTCTTCAAGATTTTAAAGCTGAAACTAAGAAATAAAATTATATAAATGCACAATGACCAACAATTTAATAACTTAGGGATGAAAAATGGAATAACCTTTTGCTTCTATATATGATTAAGCAATAACAAAAAATAAAAACAATTATAATCATTAATATTCACATTTATACTGATATGTGCATGAGTATTTTGCCTCTTTTACGCACTCATGCATGCTGCATGATGGGGCATAAATTAGAACTATATGGTTTGTTGCGTTAAAAGTATGCATGATCTATAAGTATAAAATAAATAAAGTTCTGTTAGAATTTATAAAAATTATAGCATGAAATTGAACCTTCTTAGTTGGTATTGGGAAGTGTATATAAATATCCATAATATCCATATATATTCATACTACTAATTGTGTGGAAAAATATTTTTCTCTTAGTTTAGGGAATACTGCATTTATATATCAATAATAATTGAAAATATCAATATATTCAATAATTATATACATTATATATCAACAATTTTTAATATAAATAATATAACCACAAGTAATATTGGTTGCTTTTGACATTTTTTTAGATGACTTTAATTATAATTATTCCTAAAAAATAAATTATCTGTTATAAAAAACCTTCTAGAGAAAACTGGAATTCCTAAACAAAGTAACCTGTTTCAATTAAGGCTTTCCTAAGAAATTATTGCTTAAAAAGGTACTTATGTGTTCATGTTACTGTGAGATAGCTGTTAATGTAATTATAATCATGGATTACGCTTTAATATGATTATTCTCAATCTCTTCTTTCTCTGTGAATATGCTTTCTCTGAATTTCAAAGGGGGAGTTCTTAATTTGAGTTGGTATGTTTGTTAATAGGCTTATGAGCAATCTAATTCAGTGAATGAATAAATTTTGGAGTAAAATATCATAGAAACAAATGTCAATTACATTAAATTACATCATATGGATCATAATTATATTGTGCAATAATTTAACAATTATTAAAATTTAGATATCAAACTAATATTTCATTGATTTATCATACAATACATTGAACAGGATGAAAACTATCAAAGAAAATAATATAATATGATTTATAATGATGAACAAACCATTTACTTCCTTTGTCCATCTAAAATATTAACTGAAACACGAATCTTAAATTATTCCGAAACAAAATGTTTTTATTTATACATATGAAAGTGCTCGTAAGTGCCATAAGTATTGCTAATATAAGTATAAGTATTGCTAATTCAATACACTCAGTTCAGTAGAATTTGATCTGAAATATGGTGAATTCATATTATAACTTGGATTAAAACACTATCTTATAACAGTAATAGAATAATGTTCACTATGTAAGGGTGTTAAATAAAATCTAAAGGCAATAATTTAAGACTAACGAATGAAACTTACTTGTGGATTAATTTCAACCAACTTGTAAGCAATATTTAATGGCGCCTTTTCAATCACGTGCAACTGAATGTCCAATCAGATGACACTAGTGTATCGTAGTTCCCGGCCAAAGGCGAAGAAAAAGATGTTTTGGAATTTCAGTATGCTATAGCTTTCAAAAGCTGCCTTTTAGTATTGAATATAAAATTTTATTTGCTCTACTGAAATATTTTTCAGGTGCTTCAAAATACATATTTTTGTGAAAAGAGATAAAATTCTTTTTTTCTGTTTATTTTATGGTAATTAAAATAATAATATATATTTTTTGTAAATAAAATATTCAAAATATTTTTACAGGAAACTTAGGTATTTCTAAGTATTTCTAATTTTTAGATGTCATTACAGAACACCTGATTTTGTAGAATTTAGCAATTTTCATCATCTTAATTTTACAGTAGTATATTCTTATAATACACATTGGAATGAAAAAAAACAATTTTTAATTAACGGACCTTAGTTAAAATAAACAAATCACATTTATTTAGAAAAATATTAATGTAAAGTCTTTAAAGGCAAAGTGTTATTTTGAAATAAACATTCATATTTTTCAAAAGTCCATACTATTCATACATGGTTTGCTTTACTTATTTCACTGACACATTGAATTGCTTTCTGTTTGTCATCAGAAATATGCCTCTTCATAGTACCCCGGTCAAAATAGACCCGATTTTGACGAATGGCTAAAAAAAATATGAAAGTTTTGAAATTTGGTGGAGATGTTTGTTTAAGCATGCTAATGAACATACTAAAAGTCCCCACCGATCAGACCTGAGCTTTCGCCGCCATCTTGGAAAATGTGTACACTTTTTTGGTTTTTTGGAAATATCTTTAAAAAATTGATTTTAAAAAAAATAATTTAATACAAAAATTAAAGAGCATTAAATTATGAACAAAAAACATTCATAATTTTTTTTTATATGTCTAAGAGGAACAAAGATAATTGACTTTCAAAAGAGCGCACTATCACACCTGGGACGCGCAAGCGCGGTTCCCCATCGCGGTGGGGGGAAATACCCGCGCATGTGCATACCATAATTAGCCAAATTAGTTTTACACTAAATGGGAAGGTTTTTTGTATTTTTTCAAATAACTAGGGAAATATTAACTTTACGTAAAAAAAGTTTATTTCAAAAATTAAAAAACATTAAATTATGTGCAAAAACGATTTTATACATTTTTTTCGTAAACCTAACAGGAACGAAGATATTGACTATAAAATGAGCATTGATAATGGCGGTAGCTTCTACAAAAAACATATATTATATTTTTTTATAAGTCTAACTCGAACAAAGATAATTGACTTTGGAAAGAGCGTACTATCACACTAGGGACGCGCATGCGTGGGTGCCCATCGCGATGGCTGGAAGACACGCGCATGGGCATACCGTATACGCCAATTCGGTCTTACCCTAGTATTTTCCTAGCCGGTTAATAGTTAGTCACCGTTCCGTGTGCGTCTATGAACAATGGCTGATACGGAACTATGCTTTATATGTAAAAAATGAATGTCAAATGATGATTTCGTGAATGTAGTAGAAAAGGGGATCGACGCTTTAAAAGAGATAGTGTCCAAAGAAAGACAATAAGCATGAGCAGTTGGAACATTTAAAATCTGTTTCGGTTCATTCGTTGTGTCGGAGATATTACACCAGACCAGGAAGTATAAAAGTTGATTTAAAAAGAAATACAGAAATTGCGTCAACATCCCAAAGAGAAGAGCGCGCGGTAAGTTTACGATCTTTTTTACCTCAGTTCGAATTTCGAACAAAATGTTTCTTTTGTACAGCAGTGATAGACGAAGAATTCAAAGCAAGACAAAAGAAAAAAACAACTGACAGGCGAAGAACTATATACGAAGTTAGGAGTCTCGAAATGAAAAACAAAGTTCTTGAAGCTTCAGAGAATAGACATGACCAGTGGGGAGAGGAAGTTCAGTGTCGTATAATAAACGTTGCTGATTTAGTTGAAGCTGATGCGATTTATCACCAAGATTGCTTCATGACTTTTTTCTACACACTGCACCAATCAGAAAGAGAGGGCGACGTGAGTCGGATTACGTCTCAGCAGCTGTAGACGAAATATCCTTCTTCCTTGATAATAATGACGGCTGTCGATTCTCACTACCCGAACTCAAATCTCAAATTACAGGGCTAGTTCCAGACGACATCACTTTGAGAAATAAGTTGAAACAAAAATACGGGGATGGCATTATTTTTGCTTCAAACTCCAAAAACGTTACTGTCATATGTTTACGTAATACTGGAATGAAAGTCTTATCAGACTCTTGGTACGACAAAAGGATACGAAATGATCGTGAGGAGCGTCTACGAATAGTACAAACTGCTGCAGCCATAATAAAAGAAGATATCCAGACACCAGTTTATGACACTCATTGCTACCCTCCACGTGATAACTTTTTCAGAGATGTGAACAAGGGTATTCCAGAAAGCCTAAAATCTTTTTGGAGCACTTGATTATTAAAAAAAAGACTGCTAAGGCCGAAAAAAAGTCACTTTAATAGCTCACGTCATTATATCAGCGCTAAGGCCACGATCATTTATGTCTCCTCTGCTCAATGGTCTTGTTTATTTTTGAACAAAAAGTACTGTTCCATGAATTTAATAACAATGCTCTCGAATTTCGGATTTTGTTCTTCTTACTATGAAGCCCAAACACTTGAGATGTCAGCCATAAATCATAAGCAACACCAAATGCGCGAGGGATCATTCTGAGTATTCGTATTTGACAATGCAGATTTCAATGTGTCGACAATCGATGGCCTGAATACGTTTCATAGCATGGGGGGGGTATTGCTTGTTTTACTCCAGAGTCAGCAGTGGAACCCGGGACGAAGATAAAAAAATTAACCGAACTTACATCCGCATCGACCGTACGCAAAATGGGAATCATTCCTCTGGAAACGTTTGAAAATTTTCGAGGGCCTGGGTTACTAACAATTACAAGAAGATTTGAATGTCGTAAATCCTTTAGCGGAAAATTTACCACTGCCTAAGCCATCTGATATCTCCTGGATGTGTGCTAAGTGGTTAGGTCTTCCACAGATACCTGAATTGAAAGGATTTTTCCATTGTATAACCAGAAACCAGCCTTGTGAAAAGACCAAAGTAATACCCCTTCCCTTTGTTAATTCACCACCAAGCAAGTATGGCACCATTTTCACTGTGCTGAAATATGCTGCCCAACAGTGTGTTAAAATGCACCAAAAGTCTTGCATACTCACGTTTGACCAACCACTGTATATTAAAGCTCTAGAGATAGTTGCAGCAACATCCAATTCATTATTATTAAGTTGTATTGTGAGGCTTGGTGGATTCCATCCTTTAATGTCATTCTTAGGCTGCATTGGGTACATAATGTCTGGAAGTGGGTTAAAAGAAATACTCACTTTGATTTATGCACCTGCGTCAGTAGAAAAAATATTGCCTGGCCATACATACGCTAGGGCCGTCCGAGCTCATTTATTGACCCAAGCAGCTTTAGCAAAAATAATTTTTGACAGCATGGACATATCTGATTTGGATCGTTAAAATCTCCGTGAGTTGTTTCGAGATTTTGCTACTGAACCACCATCGCAAGAAACCTTAAACACACGCACTCAAATACGAGCCATCGAAATTAAAATGAGGAAGACTTTCGAGCACCTGAAAAAGAAAGGCCCAACTGCCTGTGGGACTGGAAGCGTCAAGAGAAAATTCTTGTGCCCATCACAACTATGGATGCAGTAGCTCCCGATTCAGTTTTAAACATGGTGTTTTTGCAACTGTAAGACTGACTGTGGAGTAAGATTCGGATGTCGGAAAGCAGGCATCAACTGCACAACGGCCTGCAATAATTGCAATGGGGTATGTCAGAATGGCATCAGCCCTGTTGATGATGACGATCGAATGAAAGAAGTTGATGAATGGGCCGATGCTAGCGAATCCATAGACGATCTATACATGCCTGACGAAGGGGAGAATCCCGTACCGAAAAAAGCACGTAAATCCTGAAGTAGGTAAGCTTTACATTATTCGCAATGGAAATCTGATAGTGAATACCCCAAGTTACTGCATTCATGTATAAAATTAATAATGATTAATTATCTACATAGCCAAAAACATTAAATTCTTTTTTCTTGTGTTCAAAGAATGCCGAAATGTGGGAGAGGTTAGAAATTCAAAGAAGAGCGCCTGCAACGAGACTTTAAAGCTACCTCCATTATCAACGCGCATTTTATAGTCAATATCTTCGTTCCTGTTAGGTTTACGACAAAAATGTGTAAAATCGTTTTTGTACATAATTTAATGTTTTTTTTAATTTTTGAAATAAACTTTTTTACGTAAAGTTAATATTTCCCTAGTTATTTGAAAAAATACAAAAAAAACCTTCCCATTTAGTGTAAAACTCATTTGGCTAATTATGGTATGCACATGCGCGGGATTTCCGCCCACCGCGATGGGGAACCGCGCTTGCGCGTCCCAGGTGTGAACAGTGGCGCTCTTTTCAAAGTCAATTGTCTTTGTTCCTGTTAGACATATATAAAAAATGTTATGAATGATTTTTATTCATAATTTAATGATCTTTAATTTTTGTATTTAATTATTTTTTATAAAATCAAAATTTTTAAAGTTATTGCCAAAAAACCAAAAAAGTGTACACATTTTCCAAGATGGCGGCGAAAGCTCAAGTCTGATCGGTGGGGACTTTTAGTATGTTCATTAGCATGCCTATACAAACATCTCCACTAATTTTCAAAACTTTCATATTTTTTTTAGCCATAAAACCTATTTTGACTGAGCTATAGGAAGTCCTGTTACTTTAACATCATTCCATTCAATCATATCACTATAATCCTTGGCATCAAAGTTTATACGTTGAAATAAAAACTTTTTGATGCCACCTTCATTTTCAGTCCTTGCTTTTAGATTCCAAGGTAATGACTGTGACCATCTGATATCATACAAAGGACGAGGTTTTCAGAAGCAGATTTCTGGCACTGGAAAATGTATATAAGATAGCATAATAGCATTTTTCAATGGAAACAACCAGATTTAAACATTACTGTAATGTAATGGATGGAACTGCCGTGAACACTGGATGAATAATGGTGTGGTTCGTTTATTTGAAAAGGAATTAAGAAGGCCAATGCAGTGGTTGATTTGTCTATTTCATGGAAATGAACTGCGCCTACGTCCTAATTTGGAGGAGAAATAGGTAAACAACTAGAAAACTGCTATGAAGTTCCAGTAATTGAATTATCACCTATTGAAAATGGCATTCCATTACTAGAAATTAAGGATAATTTAAGTGTGGACCCAAAATATTTGTTAGAAATGTCTAATGCAATCTCTGTTGGAAGGTGCTCTTCTGATTTGTCTATGAGAAAACCAGGAAAACTCTGTTGTTCATGATAGCTTACATTAGCAAACCGAATACTTCACTTGAATGTGGGAACAGAATGTACTGCAAAAAAAAATCTCCGAATACTGACTGAGTACATTTTGTAAGTATATGCATCTGTTTCGTTTCACATAAAGCTGAAACTATCTTATATCCATGGATCGAAGCACTTGTGGAAACTTGTAAGCTATTCACGCTACCTCCATCAGAGTCTTAAAAATGTAATTGACCCAGTCATTCAAAGAAATTCGTACTTTGCTGCTTCTGAAAATCTCCTCCTATGTATGATATCAGTTGATCGCAGCCACGTAAGAGAGCTTGGATTACGACGGATTCTAAAAGCAAGGACTGAAAAATGAAGGGGGCATTAGAAAGTTTTAAATTCAACGTATAAACTTTGATGCCAAGGATTATATTGATATGATTGTACGTAAAGATGTTAAAGTAACAGAACGAGGCATATTTCTGATTACAAACTAAAGCAGTTTCTAAAGGAAGCAAAATAATCTGATCAGGAGAGTCAACGTACTAACTTCAGCAATTTTTCATGTCACACACAAGCAGTAGAAAGGATTGTTAAATTCGTTACCGAGTCACCCTTACCCTTCTGTGGCACTTCTGCAAGAGTTGCATTGATAAAAACGAAAATTCATTTTCAAAAGATAATGCCAAAATTTAATAATAAAAAACAAAACAAAACACAATTCAATGTGTCAGTGAAATAAGTAATTGAAACCATATGTGATTACTATGGACTTTTGAAAAACATGATTTTTTTTTTTAAATAACGTTTAACATCCCCAATCTCAAAGAACTTTCTAATCTTATGCACAGTAACAGTGCGTTTAAATTTTCTTCTACACCCACTTTTGATTATATTCCTAAATCTGAAAAAGTTAAACCTCTGAATCAGGCTGATGAGCTTAAAGCAGGGTGTTTAACCTTTTGCAGCATCTGGGCCACATGGTAAATTTTTTCAAGGCAGGCCGGCCGCATAAAAAAGTCAACTACATTCAAAAGTTCAGTTTTATTATGAAAATGAAAAATACATTGTATATGTAATGTATAAAATATTATAATCTTGGTATGCAATGTGATGTGGTAATTTTGAACGAAATCGAACATAATGTGATTTTTTAAATTGGTGTTGGTCTGAAGCGAATTGCTGTCGACTCTAACTTAACTAGCATTATGATCAAATCCCTCTCTCAACCAATTTTCTGTCCTAGGAAACTGTCTTAAATCCGGAGGAAAGAAATTCCCGCTGCTAATGATGAATTTCCTGTTAGGCGGGAAACCAAACCTGAGCCATGTTTTTTTTTTAATGGCGGAAGGGTACAAAGATACCCTCAACAAAATGTACAACCTAGTCAAAATTCAATATCCCAAATCAATTTCATGAAACTTTGTCAAATCTTATCTGAAAACATTACTGCAATTGGATTAATATCGGACCTTTCAAAATTACTTATTTACTTACGCATTGAATTTTTTGGGAAAAAAAAAATCCCAAAACCGAACGGCCACTTAAAATCCTTTTTAAGGAATCCTTACCGACACTTTGGCTGTGGAAGTCGAAGGCGAATTAATTATTTTAGGCTTACGTCACTGTAAAAACCGGTAACCAGTTTGGTACCAAACTTCCAATACTCTTTCATACAGCTAAGCTCTTAAAAATAATTTAAATCTCTCGTCTAGCAAACCTATTCAAAATTTACAACACAACAATGTATAATCTAGGTGTACACTAAATAAATTTATCAAAATCCGCGATGTGTTAGCTGAAATTAAAAATTTATGTTCCGATCTTAATATTTCAAATCTTACCCAGTCCATTAATTGTTCACATGTTAATGACAGTGTTTAACATTTTTCATTTATTTTTCTGTTCCATGCCAGGCAGTTTCCTCTTATTGAAGTTCCACACTTGACAATCTGTCAAGGAATGCTGGTGTGTGGCGTCCGTTTTTGCTTCCTCCGTCCTGGGTTAGATCCCGCAAAGTGCAGTTCTGTTTTCTGTACTCGCGGATGTTCAAACCTGCCAATTTAATTTATTAAATATAACTTACTTATTATTTTAAACTTAATTGCCTTATTTTTTATTTCTAACATTTATTTAAACTAATTTTTTGGCCTTTTTTTTCTTATTGTAAATATTATTTCTCGTATCCTGATTCAATTACAAAAAAAACAATGTAATATATATTCTTCAATGTACGTACTGAGGATAAAGGGTCTTATTTTTTTTATCTTTTTTGGTGTCTCATGACATCTACTGTCTATGTCTCTGACATTACATTACATTAATATTTTTCTAAATATGTGTGATTTGTTTATTTTAACTAAGGTCTGTAAATTTAAAATTCTTTTCTTTCATTCAAATGTCTATTATAAGAATACTAGCCGCTGCGCAACCAGCATGGTCGCCTTTAGTTTTATATTTTCTTTTGCAAAACAACTCAACTGAAAGAAACGTATGTCTATTACATGTCATCATAAATATACGCCATTAAGTGGTAGTGCGATCTCAGCCAAAAAATTTATAATCATTGCAAAATTCTCTATAAGGATGATTCTAAAACATCATGATTAAAAAAATATGAATTTCCATTACTTCAGAAAAGAGTTAAAGATAAGACTGAGAAACCCAAGAACAAAGATTTTTAAAATTACATTCCACTCTGTATGTAATATTTTTCAAAATTAAGATATCTACACTTTATCATTACATCAAATAAGAAATTGTTAGAGACAAATTTTTTCATTAATAAAGAAGTAAAAATTCAGCAAGTACTAAAATATAGTGTGGATTACATCACTCTCTATATGTACTATTGTTCACAATTCAGATATCTACACTTAATCATACCAAATAAAAAATTGTTCCGAAAATTTCTTCACTTATAAAATGGAGTAAAAATTAAGCAAGTACTACTAAAAGTAGTGTAGACAATTAACTCTTACTTACTATTAAGATATTATAATGCAATTATTAATAATTTACTATGATATTCCTCAACTTCTTGATATACACAGTGAGTATTTCAGAAATAGGAGATACTACAGTGACAGAATCAAAAGAACGGACTCTAGATAAACCTATATACAATTGTCCCATGACTAAACACTGGATTTGATAGGCCTAAACATATATTGTTAAAAGTTTGTCCTCTTACATACATTTAGGAAAACCGATGGAACAAAATAAATTATCTCGTGAATAAATTAAAATTATTCACGTGTAAAATACAGCAATTAAATTGTACCAAATTGCGTGCTATCGTCAAACCACTACACACACACACAGTCGGCCGCTAATGTATACATCTGGTAGTTGCAGCCGTTGCCATTCGGAGTGTAGAAATATAGCCGATTTTTGTGCCGCATACCTACGCGTTATATATATATAGATGTTACTGTAAAATTAATACGATGAAATTCGAGAAAAAATTCTACAAAATCAGTTGTTTTATAATGGCATCTAACAATTAGAAATACTTAGAATATGTAAGTTTCCTGAAAAATATATTTTGAATATTTTATCTACAAAAATATATATTATTATTTTAATGTACTATAAAAGAAATTTAAAAAAATACAAATTTTATCACTATTTCCTCTCTTATAAATAAAGAGTGGTGAAACAAGGACCCATTTTTAAGTAGATATTTAATTTCTCCAGTAATATATAAAAATAAACAATGAAACTAATTTTCATCTGCTTTTATAAGCTTCTAGGGAGTTAAAAAGTACAAACACAGAATACAATCTTTACATACAAGGATAATTATGTGAATTTTCACATAATACAATTATACAATTTCACATAATACTTTTCACATAATACAATCTTTACATACAAGGAAAATTATGGGAATTTTCCGCGTAAAAGAAGTTTCACAACAATGAAATAAATATTTTTGAAAAGTCTCTTTAATTTAATCTTCCCCTTCCCTTTCAAATCCATATTTCTGATGCAGATATCTGTTACTTGTGGTTACGAATCGGAGGTGCAGTTCCTGGACGATAGAGGAAAAACGGTTTCGGCGCGATTCACATCAACCCATAACAGGCCCTGAAACACGTAAACGGAAAGCGTTTCCCCTTCGGAGGTTCGTAAACAACCCGCCAGCGGCCCCGAAAAATTCTCCCGTACTTGTCGTTCAACCGGCGCCTCCAGCATTGGCCCGATAAGCTGCCGTCAGTCCTGTGTTTGTTGGGTTCCTACTGTTAAAATGATAGCCGTAAAATCATGAAATACTATTATCGTATTATAGAATTTAAACATCTGGTTTAATGCATCTTAAATTTGTATTTTGGCTCTCCAGATATTTTGTTTTTCTCTCAGAGAAAGCCATTAAAGTAAAAGTATTCTTAATATGCAATGAAAATTCAAATAATTCGAATCAATTTTATTTAATCTTCAAGCGAAAAATTGCGTGAAGCATACCATGAAAAATTATGATTCTATTTGTGAAGTAATATTATTTTCAGATACCTTTTAATGTGGCAATTATGCATTCTCAAATGGCTTGAAATTCTTTTGGAAAAATTATCTAAAAGGACAACAAAAAACACGTGGAAAGCAAAATGCTTAAATGTTAGAACCACAATTTAATAAATGTTAAATTATTCACATGTGATTAAATATGCTGAGCTTTTAAAACATTACGTTAAGGATTGTTTAATTTACTATTCCAGGAACAGAGATTTAATATTCATGGTGATTAATTTATACATTCACCTGTGAAATTTCTTCCTATAAACATTGCTAGGAGTCTATTTAACAATTTTTATTATTTTTAAATTTTCCAGTTAAAATTTAAAAATCCTGGTTAATTTTCTAAATTAACCTTTATCCTGGTTAATTTTCTAAATTAATCAGGAATAAGCGTGTAATAATCTCTTTATAATTAAATTTTAAAAATTTAACCGAGTTTTTACCATCCTATAGGTACAGAATAGCATTATAATGTATATGATAATCTATCTATATATATATATATATATATATATATATAACAGTTCCGTAACTTACTGACTGACTGACAGACAACGCACAGGCCGAAACCTCTGGACCTAAAGGGCAGAAATTTGCATGGCGATTCTTCTTATAGTGTAGGAGTGCCCTAAGAAAGATTTTGAAACAATTCTTCTTAGATTTTTTGAATAATATTTTAAGCTGTTTTAAGTAACTTGTTTTTAAGTTTGCCTTTAAAATAGTATTTGAGGGTTATAAAATTTATATCACGAGCACAAATCATAAAAATTCCTTTAAAATGAAATCTTTTTCGAATCTTACCTCCATTTCTGATTTTTGGTGGAATTTTTAAAGATTAATTTTTAGAATTTATTTATTACATGCTGATCACGTGATTTCCTTTTCTGGTACTTTAAATTAATTTAAAGTCACGTGCATAACAACGAAATAGAGAAAATATATATTTTTTTGCTTGCTAATGCGACAAACGATAGGAAATTATCCAAAAACATATTAAAATACAGTAAAAGATATGTTTCTCAAACTGTACTATATTAACTGTACTATACTCTTTAGTATGTTCAATTAGATTTAATTTGAATATTTTCTTCTACATTATTTTGTCTATAAAAATAACAGCTATGATATTTTTATAAATATATTTTTTGTCTTTTTACATCAATTGCATACATTGATCGTTGTATTTATTAAATATATTTATACATATTTTTGGCATTAATTGCATACATTGATCGTTGTATTTATTAAATATATTTATACATATTTTTGGCATTAATTGCATACATTGACCGTTATATTTAATCTGAATGTACTCCGAAACGAAGTGCAGGTTTGCAGCTAGTGATATGATATATAGAATAGTGTATCTTCTAATATGTAATGACATCTTATATTTTATTATTGCTGTGATCAGAGTTCATTATTATGATCTATATATCTTCAAGGGGTGTTAATTAAATGCCTTACTATCTTGCTTGAGGGAAAAAGTTTCTAAGAAGTCAAAATATTACGAACACCAGTTTGAAATAATATTACATTTCCGTGTACTATCCAAACAACTCTAAATTGATCAGGCCGTAACTCAATTTAACCAAAATGTGACCATAGTTATATAGAACGTAGAAATTGCTCTAAACCCTTTCAATAGAGAGGTGGTGCTGTTGTGATGATAATTAATAGTTTTAGAAATAATTAACGTTTATATTAATATAGGGGATTGAGATAATAAAGTAAGTAAGTAAGTAAGTAAATTTTAGTAACGGTTGTGCTTTGTTTTAATCAATTTATTAAGCCTCTGCTAAATATATGTGAGGGTTAAACTTGTGGTGATCAAATATTAATTGATTTGATTAATGTCATCTCATTTGGAGAAGTGTGCGCAAGTTTATCTAAATGTTTTGACATTGAGAAGAATTAATTTGAAATAGATCATCACATGTTGCACCTTATTGTTAAAAATATTGATAAATTAATAAGCCTTATTTATAAACCTTGTGAGTGGCTGGTACGTTTTTTTTGCTGGCGAATTTTAATTCAAAGGTTGAAGAAATTTTATTAAATGGTATAGGTTTTGGAAATATTCAATTATTTCCTTCTTTCCCTAAAACACCCTGTGCCTAGCGACAGGCTTCGGTCGCTATCTTTTGCTGTCCGCTGTCCTTGGAAATTTGATATGCCCGGTCTTCGCCATTTCTTAGTGATGCACAACCAAGCCCCCCACCCCGAGCCAGAGAGGAGAAAAGATTTGGAATATCAGAAGGTGCGGAAGGGTACAGCGTCCTGTGGATGGCGGTAGCGCAGAGAAAATGTAATATGGCGTTGGTACGAGTTCAGAAGAGGAAATAAAATTAGACTACAGTTCCAGAAGATAGAAAATTGTGGCCTGCAACCTTTCAACTCGAACCTGATGTCCCAAATCGTTGGCGCGCAAGCGGACTATTTGCAATCATACAGGTTGCGGACAACTACAAGATTTGGAGCAGTGACTCGGGAGCGGGGAAGTTCGGAAAAGACTTTTTTTGGGGATCCTAAACTGGTGGTGAGGGGAACGGGCGACCCAAGCTGGGGCCTCCCGGCCCAGGAAGGCTCTGGCCTCGGACGATGCTCGGGAAGATCCCGGAGATTGACAATGGATACGGGTGAATTTCCTTTTTTCCTTTCCTTTTTGTAAATTCTATCCTTAAACTCTCTCCTTTTTGAAAGCTGCAGCAGAGTCATTAAGATTCAATTTAAATTTAAAATTTATTTTATGATTAGCAATTACACATAGAATAATTAAGTTTTATTCGCCAGCCACTTCATTTTTGAGTATTGAAATTTTCATTGTATTTATTTGATTGTGTTGAGAAGATATAAATTTTAGTTTTACAGCAATTGTATTTTTGATAATTGAATTTGGTATGTCGGAAATATGTTGATTAGAATTGATTACCAGATTGATGGTTATAATGTTAGTGAAATTGTTAATAAATTGTTATTATTAATTTGTAAAGTGGTGTCATGTCAGTCCTTGCCTTTTTAGTTAATTTTCTGATTTTCAGCTTTGGGTTTTATTTTTATTTCAGCAGAGTTGAAGCTTTTTCTTTAGGTGAGGTAATTTTATTTCTAGGTGTTCTCCAAGGTTAGATAAGTGATTTTATTGGATCTAATTTCATTTTTCTTTTTTGGCTCATTAATCACCACAGTGATGCAGCAGTATCGAACCAGTGTCAATTATAATATTAATTATTATGGGTTATTGCATTAAAAAAAACACAACGCAACTTTACCATCTAACTTAAATTGTACTAACCACTATAGCTAATACTGTTATGATAGAAACTTAAATGTAATTGAAACTAAATATTAACTGTAAATTGAAGCAAATGTTTGTTAAGAGTTATCTTAACTTTAATTAGTAGTAATTATAATATTAAAGTTTTAAAATTACCCCCCATATATAATATTCGTCGTAACAGTGCTATCTCAAATCAGTCTCGTTCTATAAACACGACCCGCAAACACGCAATTAAATTTAGGAAATCTGGACTCAAACCATTGTCTGAAAATACGAAGAGAGGAGCTTATCCTTTAAGAGAATGTCCTAATATGAGGTATGCGTTTCATTATCAACATTCAAATAATAATTATTCAACCGTGCAATTTGCAATGTAATACTACAGTGCACAGTGCAACATTAAACTCTATATGAGTAATGTGTACCGCACCAACTGCATAGTTCTGTTTGAAAATATATATGTTTTTTTAGCCGGAGAGTTGTTTTGAGGGGATAACAATTTTTTCTGTGATGTCTAGGGACACTTGTTTTTTATATGGAGAACGGATCACAGTACAGTATTAACGAGGCTCAAATTATCCCATTCCTTATGTCTTTGACCACTGTATAACTGGTGCCATCTTTTCACCATATTGATTGGGGACACCATCTTCTCGGAAACACAAAAAGGACGTTATCTTATAGGAGACATTTACTCCATTAATAAATATTCTTGTTGCAACGTTCAAAGTGAATACTTTTAATGTTCTTAATAGAAGCTTGCACAGGAATCACATATTCTTGCAATTACTTGGGTTCATACGGAATAATATTGCATGCACTATGTAACGTGTCATATTAATCTAATCATTTCTTTATAATCACTCATATTTAAGGCTGCAATATCATTTAAGTTAGCTCATGTCACTCTGATCACTGTGGTCTCTTATTAGGTTATTAATATTTTAAATATATAATTTATATATTTAAAATATCAAAGCATAAAATAATGTGATTAGTTTCATTTCTCAGAATTTCTCACAAAGATATATCATTTGAAGTAAGAAATTCATAATATCGTTTAATATATTTAGATTTAGTGAATATTACTCAGAAAAATTTTAATTTTCGAGTTCTGATCCGTATCCTGCAATATAAGTTTTTAAAATTACATATTTTGGATAAATATTGAATTTTAAATCAGTAAACTTGTAAAATGTATGTGATATGCTTATGATAAATACTCGGAGGTCCCAAATCCCATTCAAGTCATTTTCTCCTCGAAATGTAGATAAAGCTGGAAAAGAGGGGTTTAATTTTCCGTAGATTTGATGGTAGTAAGAAAAGAAATAATGATTAGGTTATTTTCCTGTATTAAAGGTAAACAGAACCAAACTGTTTTTGACCGTATAAAAAAGCCTATGATTAATAAACGTTTTTATGTTGAAAGTTATAAGTGGTTTCATTTGTTCCCATAGTTTATGTCAAAAATAAAATTTTAACTTTTGCATTCATATTTACTAAATTTAACACAATTTAATACTCACTACATCGATTTAAAACATAAAAGTATGAAATAAATCTGTTAAGTTTTATGCCTCAAACATTTCTCACTCAGTTTATTCCTTAAGAATCAAAAATACCAAAGATACAAAATGTTTGAAAAAAATCAAGTCTGAAATAAAGACATATTTATCACCAGCTCTGACAGATGACATGTGTATCTTGAATGCATAACTTATACGTCTTGTCTTAAACAGATGGGATTTTCTCAAATGGCATTGTATGAAATATGGACGGGTTTCAAGTTCAATTGCAAACACATACAAGATTTTTCCCTTTTTTTCGCTTTGAATTTGGAAAAGAATTTTGTTTTCAAAATCCTTAGCTCCTTTACCAGTTTTCCCCTGCTTTGAACTCAGAGAAAATTGTACTTTAAATGGGTTTTGGGTTGAAAGTGTTCGTTCTATTCAGCGTTAGACATAATTAAGAGAAGACTTATATTAGAAAAAATAAATCAAAGCTGAAAAACTACCTATTTAAAAAGTACATTTCTTTAGCTATTGTAAGAAACAAATATTTTTGACGTAATATTTTTTTATCAATCCTTACTAAACGCTTAAAAAAGTTGCATGCTATGACTTAAAGGAAAACTTGAATAGGCGGTAACCATAAATTACTCTGATAAATATATTAGAAATATTGTACATTTGTCATTTGAAATTTATCATAATAGGCTTCTCTGACTGAAATCTTAACTTGAATTCGGGATTAATGTACATATTGCTGATAATCATTCAGCTACCGATTGCCTCAATAGGAATACTGTCTGAAGAGAAATTACCAAGGCATTCACTGTGATCTTTCATTAATGTTCAGCAGTAATCTTTAGTAACGCTCACTAGTAGAAATTTGGTATAATTATAAACCCATGGCCCAGCGTTGCGCCACGAAAAATGCCTCCGTTCGTGTCGTCCCTTCATAGGGGATAATGCTGTCCGCCTATATGGTGCCCCCACAATAAAATGGACAGTAAAACTGCGGCGTAGTAAGGGCCAATGTTTGAATACAAGTGCCTCCGCATTGGAAAAAAAATAAAAAAAAAAATAAAATAAACCCATGGTCGCTGTACACTGTTGTCATTAATACAGGTGACAAGTTTGGAAGCATGCGCTTCAGGCTGAAAAGACTTCCTATTTCTAATTGAGAGGATGCACGCTTGTATGAGGTATCTAACATAAATGTAACAGATTTAATAATTGGTAATAAAATTTTTTTTTTTGAAAAATGAAAGAAAAACAAATTTTTGAACAGATAGTTCTTGCAATCAGAGCTGTCAGTTTCTCTCCATTTGATGATAATACCCTCTTCATAAGTGCGTCACAGGAAGTGAAAGATGAGATAAATTAATGAAATAGAAACTAAAAAAAATAACTAAATATATGAAGTAATATTGAAACAATTGAATATGTAAAGTAGAAAGTAAATGACGGAATATATATATATATATATATTTATATAATATTGATTTTAAAGCTTTTTAAAAAAATTCGTATGATAATGTTTTCTAAAACTAGAGAAGATCTTAATCTTTAATTCGAGGATTTTTAGAGAAAAATGGAGATATAGCGAAAATGTTAAGTAAATATTTTTCGGAAATACTTAGCACTTGCTTGAAGCTTGTTGAGATTTTAATGTTTAATCCAATTTTTTAAATCCAAACAATGAATTGAAATTAGAACATATTTCAATATTTTATTGTGGATTTAATAAATGCTAACTTAAATATTTATCATAGTCAATGTAAATATTTTTATCTTAATATTAAATCTTTTCTATGTTCTTAAATCATAGAAATTTACTGTTAGTTGAAGGAAGAGGAGAGTATTTGTCTTGAGAAATTTTGAGTTTCTCATTTAATGAATTTGAGGTTATCTTTTTCTCGTATAAAGCAATAAAAAAAGACATATACAGTGAATGAAGGGACATTGAAAATGAAAGTTTTTATGCTTTCGTTTACAATAGCACATTAGAAATCTTTTTTTTTGATTGGAGTCTATTAGTATGAATGTAAGCATAATGTTAATTTTTAATTCATAAAATTAGCCGTGCTTCCATGGTAAGCTGAGCATTGTATACTTAAATTTGAATTAAGGAATAATCTTGGAACGATATATACAGCAAAAATCGCTGCATTGTATAAAACCACTAGGAAATGTTGAAAAGATCATAGGACATGCCTTGAATGGAGGGGTCACTAACTGCAATGCAAAATTCATCATTAGCATATTCAGACGGCAATAAGGAAGTCACGCTTGTCTTGTTGCATCTACTAGTTTATTTATTTGATAAATGTGTACATTTTGCGCATATAACTTATTTCTTTAGTTTCAGAGAGAGTTATTTTTGTTTATTTTGATGGTGGACAAAGCCTGCAAACTTTATTAGAGTATATTTAATTATGCTTCTATAAAACCATATTGCTTCAGCATTTAAATAAGGGACATCACTAATAGCAGACTAGGAAATGATAATAAATATATCTCCTTACCAAGTTTAAAATTTGTTGCATTACGGATTATTAAATAAAAAAATATAAATCATACTTAAATTATTTAAAGTAGGATTTAACTTTTGTATAAAAAATTCAAAAGCCCGTTTTCAAAGAGATTTGTGTTCAAATGATATGAAATAATAATCATCATTCCCTCTTTGACGAAGTTTATAGTTAGCACAAAAAATTTTATATTATACTAACCTTTAGCTGAATGTCCCAGATGAAGTATCATGATACCTCAAATAAACTTTTTAAATAACTCTTATTTTTTTACTAGAGCAGAACTATAAAATTAATTAGTGAGAAACTCAGTAGTTTTTTTTTTCCAGTTAAAAATATTTAATTCTAATTCATTCTCGCATTGAAAACATGTCTGAACAAAGCTATGAAACACTTGTGCTTTATATTATTTGTTTCTCCCTCTAGAGAGAGGTAATTTCTGTTCAAAGATATGGAAACATTTATTACAAAGGGGACAAAAAGTTCATCTGAAACTGTAGAGAAAATAATTAATGTAAGAAAAACTTATACTATATTCAAAATCTTATAACTTTTATTCAGATGGAATAACATAGAATTTCCTTCACTTGAAATCTAACTGATATTTTAAGTTGAAAAGCAGAATATTTAGAGAATTTTAGACAGAAGGCTAGGAGTTTTACTGAAAGTGTTCTCTGTTTTGTCTGGATAACAACATTATTAAAATAATTAATCATTCTAAAACATGCTCGAAAATCTTATCTCGGAACTCCCCCTATAAAAACATTCATTATGTTCCATTAACAAAGTTTCCTCTCTAAACACAAATGGGGAATTGAAAAAAAAATGGGGGGATGGGGTTGGTCATGTGACTTTAACACCGACCACGCTGATGAATTGGCTGAAATTGCAAGTAACTTTCTGAGGTTTACAGTAGCAGACAATACTTAATCTTTTCGAATAAATTAATTAAAATTTTCTTTTGCATTCTGAGGTTTATTTGTTCACTATTCCGTCTTTAAATTTATCGTTAAATTTGTTTAAAAAAACTGATACTGTAAGTACAAAACTTCAAAACTTGAACAAATCGATAATAATATATTTATTGCAAAGTTATATTCCTATTATAAGTAACTGTATTATATGTATTTTTTAAATATGTTTTATGTTTTAATGAATTACATACTGTTTTTCTTTATCAAATAAAAATGTTAACGAATGGAATTTGTCAGTTTAAAGACAAAGATAAACAGCATTCTTTTAATATCATCATCAAATATCTTATTTTTCAGTTGCTAACCAGTCTTAAGTTTTCCTTCCTGACGTGAAATTTGCAGACCCTTTACAAAGAGTTATGCAACGTCGTCCTAACACGAAATGGACCCCAAGATATAAATTAGGAAATGCAGTTCACAAAATTATCACCGAGTACACAGCTGAAATGTAGATTTTTCAACGGTTCAAACAACCCCAACTTTCTTCGAATATACCGCCCTGAAACTCGATATCTGACCATATTAACCTGGGAAATAGTATGCAAAGTCAAGTAGGTGAGAATTATTTGATTAGGGTATAAATAATGATTAACGATAGGTCCATTCTCGTAACACGTCAGTTCTTTTCACCGCTCAATTATTCGGAAGATAATTTTGAATGTGAGCTAAAAGCTCCAAGTCTTGGAGAAATAACTGTTTAAGTTTGTTTTACTAATGCCGTTGAACATATTTTAGCAGAACAGCTACAAAATGAAGTAACAAAAAGTAATCTGTTAACAAATAGAAATATTAAAATGCTTTGAAATTCCACATAATAACCATACCATATAATTTAGTCAACTAAAAATATGTATAATATATTGTGTATACTGTATTTATTCTATAATTTACTTTTTCGAAACATTATAGTAGGTTTGAGAATAAAAAGGGGAGAGAACAAATGATGAATTCAGTTTAACTTTGAAATATAAAATGAAGCGCTAATTACTAAACATGCACAGTAAAAAATGTTTAGGAACTTTTATTTCTAGGGAATTCCTTACAAACTTTGAAAAGAATTCAGTGACTGAATACAATAAAATGATAAAATTAAAAATCTGATCCATTAAATATTCTACAAAGTTTTTCGATATGTTTTGTACAAATAAAACAAAAACATGAGTTTTATAGTGTGTAGTTATAAAGAAGACTTTCTCGCTGAGTATTCTAAAGTCCAACATTTATTTAAAGCTGATTGATTCCTCTCAACTTTTTACATTTTCATTCAAAAAGCATGGCCACTCTTTATTTATTCTTTTCGGCAAATTATTCAAGTTTATTATAAGGAATATTTTTGGCTGAACAGGGTTTGTTGAAAATGACAGATTTATTTGAGGTTACTCACATTAATATGTATTAGATATAATACGCTTCTTTCTGTTGTACTGTTTAATGTTCTCATTTTTTCAGAAAGTTATAGATCTTATTTCTATTAAATCTACAATATTATCGTCAGGGGATGTTGGGGGTAATTACAATAAGTTTTCCTCATATTACTTAAAAAAATTGTGTCATTTCATCCCATCTGTTGTGGTTAAAGAGCTAATAATATAGGGCATTAGAAAGATTGGAATTTATTTTCCTACATTTTTATTGCTTACCGTATATGCTTATCATGAACTATAGGCAATATTATTCATTTTTATTACCCTCTTTCTCTACATCTCCTTTTATACTCTCATTCCCTCATAAATAATATATACATAATATATTATATATTCTGATTACATATATTACGTAATATATTCTTATACATTTTGATACATACATAATATGATAAGTAAAGACAGTATATATATATATATATATATATATATATATATATATATATATATATATATATATATGTTGACAATATATATATATATATATATATATATATATATATATATATATATGTTGACAATATATATATATATATATATATATTGACGCATATATATATATAAACATAACTAAGAAAATATTTTAGCTTATATCTTCAATGTCAAAGCCGTATTTATATTTTCTTTTTTGTTCATTTTTTTCAACTCATAGCTTCAGATTGCTAAAATTGCTAAATAGCAAATTTAGCTCTAAGGTTCATTTCTGTGATCTCATCTGCAACGTTACCCACATCTTCCCTACTATCAGTGTGCTAACCCGGCTACCATTCACAAAGTTTCTCCTGTCCTCACACGGACATTTTTCCTGTGAATCATTTATTTATTCAATATATTTTCTCTTATCACACTTACTCATGCAGACATCAGTTTAGTAACATCATGATTTTATGGTTACACTTAATGGATTTTCACAATGTGTATATTTTTGTAGAGAACTTAACGCTTGCTGTAATGTAAGATCAGAGATTTCAACTTCAATACTATACTGTTGGTATAGCTCTCTTTTTACTGTTATTAAGCCTAGAATATCGCTCTCTGAAAGAACCTATCAATTATGAAGATACATTTCTTGACAATTTGCTATTTTATAAGATCTGAGAAATATTTAGACTTCACTGATATATGGAATGCATTAGCAAAACTCGTCACTATCTAAGCCTTCCAAGGATATTATAGTGTAATAGTTATACTCGATGGTTGTTCCAATTTAATATCTCTTCGTGAAAGAAGAAAAAACACGATACTATCAATAAAAGTTATTAATTGATTTTTGAGGTATATTATCATAAAGGTAATTCCTTAACAATCAGAGTACGTCATAAAAATACACTCTATAACAAAAAAATCGACGCACCAAGGAGCAGCTCTCCGATTGTAATGAAATTTTGTATTCAAATATGTTTCGACAGAGCATGCAAATGATTAAAATTTGGTGTTCAACGAATGAATAGCGGGAGCACCAGCATATTAGAATTGCACATCAGTCAGTAGAATGTAAGGAGTCATTCTATATCTGATATTAAAAACTTCTTTTGCCTTTCGAATGCGTATAACTTACGTTGACCGTAACATTGCCTCGCAGAAGGATTCGTGCTCATAACGAGCATATTTCAGAGTTTAATGAGGTCGTGTTATCGGATTGAAAGAAGGTGGTTGGGCAAATCGAAGAATCGCTCGACTGCTGGGTTGAAGCGATGCAGCTATTGGACGATGTTGGAAAGAGTGAGTCAACAACGGCAGATTGAAGCATCAGGACGGCAGCGGTCGACCTAGGACTACAACAGAGCATGAAAACAGAGCGATTGTCAGATTATCTAGACTGCACTGAATTCGTCGTTATAAACCCTCCGACGTATGATCCGCACACAAGTGTACAACATGACCATTGACAGACGACTGAGGGACTGGAATCTACGATCGCGCCGATCGTTGCGCCGCTTACCCCTCCCGTCTATACACCGTAAGTCCGATTACAATGGGGCTTAACTTCATAAACTTCGAACTGCGCTGTCTGGGAAAGTATAAACTTTAGTGACGAGTCCTGTTTTCAATTGTGTCCTGACGACCACCGAAGACGTGTCTGGAGACGTCCAGGACGGCGTGGGGATCCTGCTCTTACTATCCTGCTCTTACCCCAGATCATAACGCCCTGTTGTGGACGTACCCCTGATCATAACGACCACAACAGGGCGTAATGATCTGGGGTGCCATTTCCCTTGATAGCCGGACCTTTTTGGTAGTCATTAGGGGCAAACTTACAGCACAGCGGTACGTAGACGACATTCTACTACCCATTGTGTTGCCGTTCCTCTTGCACCACCCCCTACTTACTTTTCAACACGATAATGCCCGGCGGCATGCGGCACGTGTTGCTAAGAATTGTCTTCAAGCTTACCGAACACTTCCTTGGTCGCTTGATCTCTTGATCTCTCCTCCAAAGCGTACATTTGGGACGTTATGGGAAGACGATTAAAACTATCCCGGAATGTTACCAATTTGTCCCGACACTTGGTGACAGTTTGGTAAGAAATCCCGCAGGACACCATCCAGGAACTTTATTAGTATATGCCCCGACGGGTGACAGCTTGCATCAAGGCCAGAGGTGGACCCCGACTTATTGACTACATCACTTTATAACGATCAAACTGTGGAATAATTCCTTCAATTGTTCTGAAATTTTAATCGTTATTTTTTCTGTGCATGTTCTTTACATCCAACAATTTTTGTCGCAATCAGGCAACTGCTTCGTGGTACGTAATTTTTCTTCTGTTGTTATAAAGTGTACTTAGTAAGTTATTGTTTTCATTACTTTGGGCAAGGTGAAATTTTCTTAACTCTCACTCTTATTTAAAAAAATTGACATCGGGCTCTTTTACGATATGGTCAACACATTTTCAATAAACGATTGGACTAAGATACAATATTTACAATTATTTGGCATATTATTAAAAATTTTTCCTGCCGATAACATAACTATATATAGTTTCGTCTCTGAAACTTTATTAATTTAAATAATTTCATCACATATTTTCAAAAATATAAAATTAATTATTTTAAAATTTCTTTTATATTTATTTTCTAATATTTCATATTTGATATACAATATACAGAGGATGTTCGCACAGTTTTTAGACGATTTTGGCAAGCGGTAATAAAAAAGCGTTTGCCGCAAAAGAATAATTGCAATTGTACTATGTTTTTAAAAGTCAAAATTATCGTCTGTGGCTTGAAGGTTTTGTTTTTATTCAAAATTGCGTTTTTAACAAAGAAGTGGTTCGAATGCTACATTTATGCTCTTTACGAAGAGAAATATATAAACTCCGTTATCCAAAAACGATGTGACAGTCATGGTTTTGTGATATCTAAAGCGTCGATAGGTAATATCGTCAACAAGAAAGGAAAAAAAACGTCAAATTGGAGCATCAAGTGGGACAAATATTCCAAACAAGTATCCAAGGAAAAACCGTACATCTTCGACTATTGTAAAGGTACGTTGTTTAATGTTAAAAGAAAATCCCCCTAGTCAAAGAACACTTGCAAAATCATTAAAATGCTCGGTGTCCACTGTAAACAAAATGATAAACGTTGTTTTAAATCTTAAGAAAGCGAAAAAACGCGATGTGCATCGTCTTCTTCCAAATCATATCGCTGAACGCAGGACACGCTGAGAAACACTTATCCAACGAAAAATGGAAAACAATTGTCACAATAGATGAATCATGGGTGTATTTAAATGATTGCAACAAAAAAGAGCCATTTATTATCATAAAAAGGGAAAAAATTTAAGTGCATGGTTCAAAGAATCGAAAGAAAGTTTTCTAAGGGATTCATGATTGTTGCTGGTTTTTCTTATAATGGCAAGTTAAAAATGAAGAGAGTGGAAAAAAATGTCAAGATTAACTCCAAATACTATCAAGAACATATTTTATCGCCAATTGTTCTGAATGAAATATCATCGCTTTACCCACAGTGCCATCAATGTGTGAGACTCCATCAGGACAAACCTAGCAGTCACACATCAAAATCCACTGTAAATTTCCTAAAAGAAATGGAACAAAAAAACTGTTATCAAGGCCATACCCTTCACTGATATCCCTACTAAATCTCCCGATGTATCGCCTCTCGATTTTTGTGCTTTCGGACTTTTAAAATCTGCATTATCCAAACGTCGTCCCAAAACCCTTACAGGACTCTGGAAAGCTGTTCAGGAGGAATGGGATAGAATACCTCTTCTGACACTTCAAAAGGCATTATTATCCTGGAAATTGCGGCGTCGAAAGATAGTTCAGAATAAGGGATGTCAAATAGAACATTTAAAAGACAAGAATTGTATGTAATTTAGTTTTGTGAATACAATATACATCGTCTAAAAAATGTGTGAACAGCCTCTGTATATATATATTAGTCATGTATTGTAAATAGTATATATAGTCAGAAATATCATTCATCAGTGGCACATGATACAGGGGATACAGGGAAAAGCACAGATTGAGAGGTCATAGTGATCTTAATCTGTAAGCTGCGAATGTAATATAGAATTCAACTAATGTTTCGGAATAGCTACCTTTTTTTTATTGATCACGGATATTTATAGTTTTGCTTACACAATACAAACAATAACAATAATTTAAAATATAAATAGGTTTTAATGCCTAATGAGAATTTATAAATCGTGATTATAATTGTTTTTTGTTACAGTGATGAGCCTCTCGAGTATCCAAGGAATGGGCTGGGTTCGAATACTGACTAAGGCTTTAGCGTTCTCGTGCCGTCCCTTAATAGGGAGCAATGTTGGTTCATCTTTATTGTGCACCCATAATGAAGATGGCAGCAAAAATTCCCGGTATCATTTGCGTACTCCGTTAAGACAAGTGTCATTTATCTGGGGGGGGGGAGATGGCATAATTACAGCAGCTACAGAAACATTTCCTCTAGCTTTATGAAGATGTTATTGGACTGATAGTTTATAATGTCGTATAGTATATGTTCGCCTGTAACTAAAAGGAGGCGAAAGATTGTGCTTTTGCATGAAGACAGGAAAATAAGTCTAAAAACAATTGCAATTTTATTACAGTATTGGAGGAAAAACAAAATACAGCAACCGGCAGCGCGGACAACATTCTTTACTCGTTAAATAGTTTTTGCAATGGCGTCACACTTTGATAGTCTTAACTCGACGAATTTGCATGAAAGAAAAAAAAATTTACACAATACATTTAACTTGCCAACAATCCTCCCCCTCATGTAAATTACATTTTTACCAATAAGTTTTAAACATGTTAGATAAAGTTTTACCAATATACACATCGAAAACAAATATTTTACAGATGTCTCATCCTGAGAGATTCCCAAAATTTCTTTTGGAATTCCTTCTGGAAAGGCTTAGTTCATCAGCTAAATAACATTTACTATTTATGTATTGTACAAAAAAAAGTCGCCCAGTGTCCAAGTGGTTAAGGCATCAGCCTTCTATGCCGGGGGCGCGGATTCGATTGCCGCATAAGACTTTGTTGTACTCTGGGGAACCGGTTAGTCTTCCGCCTGCAAAAGAATCTCCGTTTAGAAAAGGGGGCTGCAACCCATCGGCCATCCCCAGTGTCATCGTTTGTTAATAAAATTCTTCTGCGATTTGTATTTCTATTTCCTTATATTCATCTGTACACCGGACTGGGGTGTAATATCGTCAGCCCCCAGGTACATTAGCAAAAAAAAAAGATTACAAAAGTCTATTCGTTATATGATTTCAAATAAAATGAAATTTGAAATAGAGGCATTTACTTCTATTATTTTCTATTGGAGATTTAGAAAAATTTAATGCAGCCTCATTATCACATATATAGTACTGCTGTTTTAATACCAAGTTGCCCGCATTCCGCGGTAACATTCTGTATCCAAGTGACTTCTTTAGCTTCTTCGGTTAAGGATATATATTCTGCCTCCCTAGAGGACAGATTTGCACATTTGTGTTTAAACGTACGCCACGCAATTGGTACCCTATCAATGAAAAGGAACATCACCTGTGGAAATACGATCATCTCGATTACTAGCAAAATCAGAATCCTAATAACAAGTTAAAATTAAGTTGTCAAAATTAGACAAGCATAAAGCATAATTTTGAGTATACCAATCATAGCCTAAAAGTTTAAGGAAAATATTCTAGCGTCTCATAGCAGGATTCTCCTGAAATTGTGCTTTAATATTTATAGCATAGCTCAAATCGGGTTTGTTCTACTGGCAATGAACGAAACACAACCAAGAATATTTCTATAAGGCATTTTTAACATTTCCTCGATGTCAGATTCTGCGGTAGGACAGTCTAATCCAGACAAAATAATGCCCTTAGTGATTGGCAATGTGTAGGTTGGTATTTAAATTTTGAAAATACTTTAAATTTTTCTATGTATAATATCTGATGAATAAAATTTTTACCTACACTCTCATCAAATTCTACACCTAAAAGTTTCTTCATTTTACCTAACACCTTAACATAAAATTTTCTTTCGACAATGTAATAATTTCGCTTAAGTCCTCTTCATTTTTACCAAATAAAATTGTTATTTACAAAAACTAGTAAAGTATTTGAGTTGTACACATAAGCACAATTACACCATTTAAACTTAGAAAAATTTAAGCCATTTAAAATCGAAACAAATTCTAAATACCATTCGCAGAAACTTTGTATTAAGCCATATATTGCTTTCAACAGCTTACATAGTCCTTCCTATCTTGGTCAATGAAACCTGGAGGTTGTTTCATGTATATATTTTGATCAACTTTTGCGTACAGATAAGCGCATTTAATATCCAAGTGAAAATTTATCCACTTTAACATACAAGGGAAAACAAACATTCTAATAAGTAAAATTTATTACAGGGTTACAAAAACTTAGTCTTAAATTTCGTTTCTTTGATTATACCCCTGTACAACAAGTCTTGCCTTATATCTGCATACTTGCCCTTTATAGCTTTGTTTAAGTGTATAAAGCCAGCGGCTACCAAAAACCAATTTTTAGGTGCTGGAACCATTCCCAAACCCGCCTATCTTTCGTTACATTCATTTCATTTATCATGGCTTCAATCCATTCTTTTTATTGCGGTGATTTGAGGGTATAAAAAATTTCTTGGTATTTGTACATAAATATAATTAGTTTGTGGGAAATATCCTGACTATGTTTCCCGCTAAAATCAAAGCAGCTTCTATCATATTTAATTTTATGTCTCCTACAGTATCTTTCAACATCATTACGAGACCTCAAACGTAACTTTGTTCCCTCAAGACCATAATATACATCTTTGCTGGGGCTTGCCTGTCTTGGAACAACTCTAATCCATGGTATACAGAGGCTGTTCGCACATTTTTTAGACGATTTTGGTAAGCGGTAATAAAAATCATTTGCTGCAAAAGAAAAAATTGCAATTGTACTGTGTTTTTAAAAGTAAAAATTATGGTCTGCGGCTTGAAAGTTTTGTTTTTATTCAAAATGGTGTTTTTAACAAAGTAGTGGTTCGAAGGCTACATTTATGCTCTTTCCGAAGAGAAATATGCATACTCCGTTATCCAAAACGATGTGACAGTCATGGTTTTGTAATATCTAAAGCGTCGATAGGTAATATCGTCAACAAGAAAGGAAAAAAAAGTCAATTTGGAGCCTCAAGTGGGACAAAAATTCCAAACAAGTATCCAAGGAAAAAACGGACATCTTCGACTATTGCAAAGATACGTTGTTTAATTTTAAAAGAAAGTCCCCCTAGTCAAAGGACAGTTGCAAAATCATTAAAATGCTCGGTGCCCACTGTAAACAAAATGATAAACGTTGTTTTAAATCTTAAGAAAGCGAAAAAACGCAATGTGCATAGTCTTCCAAATCATATCGCTGAACGCAGGACACGCTGCAGAATTCTATATGAGAAACACTTATCCAAAGAAAAATGGAAAACAATTGTAACAATAGATAAATCATGGGTGTATTTAATGATTGCAACAAAAAAGAGGCATTATCATAAAAGGGGAGAAAAAAAAATTTAAGTACATGGTTCAAAGAATCGAAAGAAAGTTTTTCTAAGGGATTCGTGATTGTTGCTGGTTTTTCTTATAATGGCAAGTTAAAATAAAGACAGTGGAAAAAAATGTGAAGATTAACTCCAAATACTATCAGGAATATATTTTATCGCCAATTTTTCTGAATGAAATACCTTCACTTTACCCACAGTGCCATCAATGTGTGAGACTCCATCAGGACAAAGCTAGCAGTCACACATCAAAATCCACTGTAAATTTCCTAAAAGAAATGGAACAAAAAACTGTTATCAAGGCCATACCCTTCACTGATATCCCTACTAAATCTCCCGATGTATCACCTATGGATTTTTGTGCTTTCGGACTTTTAAAATCTGCATTATCCAAACGTCGTCCCAAAACCCTTACAGGACTCTGGAAAGCTGTTCAGGAGGAATGGAATAGAATACCTCTTCTGACACTTCAAAAGGCATTATTATCCTAGAAATTGCGGCGTCGAAAGATAGTTCAGAATAAGGGATGTCAAATAGAACATTTAAAACACAAGAATTTTATGCAATTTAGTTTTGTGAATACAATATACATCGTCTAAAAAATGTGTGAACAGCCTCTGTATCCACACACGGAGGCAATTTATCATCATAGTTGTCCGCACTATAGTGATTTTCATTTAGGTTAAACTTGAAAAACTCAGGTTTGTTCAAATTTTGGAAATCTGATTTACGAGGTTTTTAAAAATTTGGATCTGGTTAGAATCATTCTTAGAGGAATCCCTTACAGCAGGGTTCAGGACGTTTTCTACTGCGAGTTTTCTTCCTCAAAACACACGTTGCTAGTTTCAACAACTTCATTTTCATCAAACAACCAAATTCTATAACGACGAGTCTTTTCAGCATACCCTACCATAAGACAGTTCAGTCCTCATATCTAATTTGTTCCTTAATTATGTAGGTAACCGAACTGTTGAACTTGATTAAAAGCCATAGAAAACATATGGTAAATATATATATAGTAGAATGTAGCAGTGGGCTGAAGCAGGAATAAAATAAGAAGCAGTACTTTAAAATCAGGAAACACAGGTTTATTCATCACAAAAGTAAACTCGAGCTAACATTTAGCGTTGGGTCTAATAGCATTCGGTCTAATAGAATGCTCCGACTGACCTCGGCGAGAGCTAAGTAAAGCCAGCACGTTATATACATACAAACCACGTGGGTATCTGGCCGATTTGCATATTCAGGAAAATTTACGCCAAATTAACATCAAAATAATTGTCACGAAAAGTAATACTTCACTTATAATAAATAACAAAAATTACTACACATACAATAACAAATATTATAAAAACATATAAACACCGGAAAAAGAAATGTTAAATTAAAACATCGCAACCAGCGTCCAGGAATGACGTCCGAACATCGCAACTTGCGATCGCAAAGAAACCGTTTCATCACGTCATACCCGAAGCATGCACGTCACCCGCTGTACGGGAAAAACATAAACGTTTAACTTCCAAATTGGGAAGACAGAATGTGGGGAGTATCCCAACAAGTGCCCCCCTCTTGCCAATTTGGACAAACAGACTCAAAAACTGCGTCATACTTAACAAAAACTTATCTGACCTAAAATAAAACGATCCCGATCAAAATTTAAAGTCCAAGAAAATTTCTTCAATTCTCTTACAAATACAATTGGCATAAACAGGTAAAAATACGGAAGTCTGTACAAAAATATAGATTGAAAAACATTAAAGAAATATGCCGGTAGACTGAATATGTATAATTTACACTGACAATTCAAAACTAACATGTATAAATATTCAAACAGCTAATACTAAACACATTTTATATTTTATACAAATACATGAAAGTGAAAAAACGTACTTTAAAACAAACTCATTCAACAATAATGAATCAAAGACGAAAAAGTTTTTATACAAGTTGGCATTAAGGAGTTTTTTTTTTTTATATTTTAAGCACAAACATCATACATCTTTCAAAATGCAACTATTAAACCTTTTTAAACTTTGTTTTGTAACAGCTTTAGTGAATTGATCAGAAAGATTATTTTTACTAGGAATATATTGTATATTGAAAAATTGTTTGTAAAATAAATCTCTTACAAAGAAAAGTTTTGTATCTATATGTTTAGTACGATGGTTTTCGATGGGGGATTTAATAAAATTGATAGCTGCTTGATTATCAACAAATAAACGAGTTACGTAATTTTCTTTTATTAGATTGTAATTAAGAGTTTCATCCAGAATTCGTTTGAACCATATTAGTTCTTTAACGGTATCAGTAACAGCAACGAATTCCGATTCCATCGAACTCAAACTAACACATTTTTGTTTTACCGACTTCCATTCTACAGGTACATTACCTATGAAAATTACATAACCTCCCATTGAAGTTAAACGTTTATGTTTAACGTAAAGTTAAAAATAATGGGTGATTTCTAGTCTAAATTCTAGTTGTTCGTATCTAAAATATAAATCAAACTTGTAGTTGTTTTAGAAATGGACTTAAAATATTCAGTAGATGCGTTTGTTACACTATTATGGTACCTCTAACAATGAAGAAAAGTCAAATATAAAACTAACAACGAATCCATCAACATAAAAGGTATGTTAAAGAACATCAGAATTCTATTCATGCATATGGAACAACAGCGTTTTAGGGCACTATAGGACGCATACCAACTTACTTCTATTCTTTTGTCCCGATACCCTCTCAGATAATACCGTCTCAGATAATTTGTATATTGGGAAATATACAAATTATTTAACATTGCTCAAAAAATTTAGTACCTCGTTCTTACCTCTGCCACCATGTTACTCATGTTGCCATTTTAGATAATGTGAGTAAAAAAACCCATTTAAATCAATTAGTTGAACTAAAAAATTTTAATTTATATGCATGAAATATGTACATTTATTTTACCACGATACTAGCAAAATATTACGTACTTTTTTGAAAGCCAATTTTCTGACAATATGATCACACATGGAAGCTTTGAAAGATGACATGGGTTTAAATGCACACACACACAAATATATATATATATATATATATATATATATATATATATATATATATATATATATATATATATATATTATATATATATATATATATATATATATATATATATATATTATATATTATATATACAGAGGCTGTGCGCACATTCTTTAGACGATTTTGGTAAGCGGTAATAAAAAATAGTTTCCTGCAAAAGAAATAATTGCAATTGTACTGTGTTTTTAAAAGTCAAAATTATGGTCTGCGGCTTGAAAGTTTTTTTTTTATTCAAAATGGCGTTTCTAACAAAGCAGTGGTTCGAAGGCTACATTTATGCTCTTTCCGAAGAGAAATATGCATACTCCGGTATCCAAAAACT
Source organism: Dolomedes plantarius (assembly GCA_907164885.2). Lineage (NCBI taxonomy): Eukaryota > Metazoa > Arthropoda > Arachnida > Araneae > Dolomedidae > Dolomedes > Dolomedes plantarius. Next base: position 70,173,029 of record OU015494.1, on the reverse strand, counting down.
ATGTGACAGTCATGGTTTTGTGATATCTAAAGCGTCGATAGGTAATATCGTCAACAAGAAAGGAAAAAAAACGTCAAATTGGAGCCTCAAGTGGGACAAAAATTCCAAACAAGTATCCAAGGAAAAAACGGACATCTTCGACTATTGCAAAGATACGTTGTTTAATTTTAAAAGAAAATCCCCCTAGTCAAAGGACAGTTGCAAAATCATTAAAATGCTTGGTGTCCACTGTAAAGAAAATGATAAACGTTGATTTAAATCTTAAGAAAGCGAAAAAACGCAATGTGCATAGTCTTCTTCCAAATCATATCTCTGAACGCAGGACACGCTGCAGAATTCTATATGAGAAACACTTATCCAAAGAAAAATGGAAAACAATTGTCACAATAGATGAATCATGGGTGTATTTAATGATTGCAACAAAAAAGAGGCATTTATTATCATAAAAGGGGAGAAAAAAAATTTAAGTACATGGTTCAAAGAATGGAAAGAAAGTTTTTCTAAGGGATTCGTGATTGATGCTGGTTTTCCTTATAATGGCAAGTTAAAAATGAAGAGAGTGGAAAAAATGTCAAGATTAACTCCAAATACTATCAGGAACATATTTTATCGCCAATTTTTCTGAATGAAATACCATCGCTTTATCCACAGTGCCATCAATCTGTGAGACTCCATCAGGACAAAGCTAGCAGTCACACATCAAAATCCACTGTAAATTACCTAAAAGAAATGGAACAAAAAAACTGTTATCAAGGCCATACCCTTCACTGATATCCCTACTAAATCTCCCGATGTATCGCCTCTCGATTTTTGTGCTTTCGGACTTTTAAAATCTGCATTATCCAAACATATCTGCATTAACACAAGAATTTTATGTAATTTAGTTTTGTGAATACAATATACATCGTCTAAAAAATGTGTGAACAGCCTCTGTAGTACTGAAAATTGCACTTTGCTGCTTTAGTTAACGTTGACTTTATTAAACATATAATTTTTTTTCTTTTATATATATATTTTTACATGGCTCTCTATATGTCTGTTAGAATAAAATAATTAAGTGCTGTTCTTTAACAGTGATTAGATTAAAATTATAAAATTTAATAAAATAATTGGTAAATAAATTCTTTAGCAAAATAAACGAATGCAAATTTAAAAGACGGATGGAAAGATTTTTTTTATTTTAATATTTTTTATAAATTTAATTGTTTTTCTCTGATAAAAATTTTTCTTTTTTTGAACTGTTGATAGAAAAACTGTTTCTTATTAAGAGTTTTACTACCTATTTGGAAATTTTATGTTTACCAATCTGCGTTATTTCAGTTTATTAAATATTGGATCACATTATCCAATACTTTTGAATATATGATGTATAAAATCGAGATAACCTTAATGGACCTTTACACGCTTTTATCCTTTCAAAGTAAAGGTGCTTTAAAATATCTTTCACCATGCTTCATAAATATTTAGTTTAGTAAATACTTTAAACAAATATTTTTGTTTCTCTGTTATTTTGCAGAAAACAAGATAGGTTTCGTTGTTCAAAATGTATTGCACCTTCTTTTCGTAACTTTACTGATTATGTAGATATTTAGAAGAGACCTGTTGTTCTCATTAATCAAATATATCATAGCAATGCCATAAGTAATGTAATTGACAGTCTATTCATCTGGATGAATAATGAGTGTTCAGACAAGTAAATTTTGAAAGGATAGACTTTACATGACAAAATCTTTTGTAACAACTTTCAGATAATGAATGACGCAAAAAGACTAAAATATGCATTAATGTATATATTTTGACAGAGAAAACCATTAAACTAGATGTGGTAGATCTACTTTTCCCTTTCAACTTAGTTTATTTTTCCAATAACCATTTACATTATCATGTTAGAGGATATATTCAACACAAATTAAGTGTCTATGATAAATTTAATATGATCGTTAATATGTACAAAATGGATTCATTTTAGACAAATTAATTAATTTCAAACTTATTTAATGTAAACTAAATTTTAGAAAACAATTTCTGATTTCATTTAATGCTATTACGCACGTTTCAAACCTCCAGATTTATCACACTTTTGAACAAACAACGCACCAACATGATTTATTTTTAGTAAAGGAGTCAGTATTATACACTCATGGACAAAAAAATTAGCGCACCAAGAAATAATTGCGGGATCGAAACGAAACTTGCAATGAAGGTACATGTCGGGGAGATATGCAAATGATTAGAAATGCAGCGTGATTGCGCATTACGTATAGCCGGTAGAGGGCGTTGAACATCGTACTCTGTGGAGTATAAAACAGGTAACCAAAGCTTGTTTGAATGTGCTGAATCATTTACAAAGGAAGAGCTGAGATAGACATGCAATTACGCCGTGTTCGAAGACAATATAAGCAGTTGTCGCAGTTTGAGAGGGGGAGAATCGTCGGGATGATGGAAGCTGGGTGGTCAGCTAGGCGAGTAGCTCATCAATTAGGCCACTCTGATTGTGTTGTGAGGAGGTGTTGAGACCAGTGGATCAGAGAGATGTCATGTACACGAAGACCAGGCTCAGGACGCCCTCGACAGACCAGTCGTCGAGAAGACCGCCACATCGTAAGAAATGCACGCGTACAGCCATCTGCTTCACCGGCCGCCATCCAGACACAGGTAGCACCTTCACTAGGGGCCTCTGTGTCTTCTCGAACCATACTAAGGCGTCTGGCTGAAGGACAGTTGGTATCGCGGCGCCCATTACGTGTGCTGCCCTTGATGCCCACCCGTCGACGCCTGCGTTTGGAGTTTTGCCGCGCACGAGGAAACTGGACTGCAGCGGAATGGAACCAGGTCGTATTTAGCGACGAATCCAGATTCAATCTCGGCAGTGATGATAATCGTGTTCGTGTGTGGAAAGCCCGTGGTGAACGCTTCAATCCTGCCTTTGCTGTACAGCGACACATCGCTCCCACAGCTGGTGTGATGGTATGGGGTGCCATTGCCTACAATACACGGTCACCCCTAGTATTGTTCCGTGGAACCATGACAGCCCTGCGGTATGTTCATGAAATCCTGCAACCACATGTGTTGCCACTCATGCAACGGCTCCCAGGAGCCCTTTTTCAACAAGACAATGCTCGGCCTCATACGGCAAGGCTGTCACAAGACTGTTTCCGCACTGTTACTACCCTTCCTTGGCCTGCCTGATCCCCAGATTTGTCTCCAATCGAGCTTATCTGGGATCATTTGGGACGACGAGTTGAGCATCCCACGAGTTTGAACGAACTAGAGGCAAGGTTACAGGAAATATGGAACGAAATGTCTCAAGACATCATATAGAACTTGTATGACTCAATGCCCGATCGTATCGGATCGTGCATTCGCGCTAGAGGTTGTCCAACGGAGTATTTACTCCTCCGTTCTTTTGCCTTTTTCTCTGAAATAAATTATCCTTTTTCTTTGATTTTCTTATCATTTACTTATATCAAAGTTGTCATTACGTATGTAAAATTTCGTTTCATTTTGATGACTCCTTCTTGGTGCGATAATTTTTTTGTCCATGAGTGTATTTGGCCATAATAATGTAGCTCTTAAATGTTTT
>OU015494.1:69919446-70164446 GCA_907164885.2 Dolomedes plantarius | reverse complement strand
TAAACGATTGGACTAAGATACAATATTTACAATTATTTGGCATATTATTAAAAATTTTTCCTGCCGATAACATAACTATATATAGTTTCGTCTCTGAAACTTTATTAATTTAAATAATTTCAACACATATTTTCAAAAATATAAAATTAATTATTTTAAAATTTCTTTTATATTTATTTTCTAATATTTCATATTTGATATACAATATACAGAGGATGTTCGCACAGTTTTTAGACGATTTTGGCAAGCGGTAATAAAAAAGCGTTTGCCGCAAAAGAAATAATTGCAATTGTACTATGTTTTTAAAAGTCAAAATTATCGTCTGTGGCTTGAAGGTTTTGTTTTTATTCAAAATTGCGTTTTTAACAAAGAAGTGGTTCGAATGCTACATTTATGCTCTTTACGAAGAGAAATATATAAACTCCGTTATCCAAAAACGATGTGACAGTCATGGTTTTGTGATATCTAAAGCGTCGATAGGTAATATCGTCAACAAGAAAGGAAAAAAAACGTCAAATTGGAGCATCAAGTGGGACAAATATTCCAAACAAGTATCCAAGGAAAAACCGTACATCTTCGACTATTGTAAAGGTACGTTGTTTAATGTTAAAAGAAAATCCCCCTAGTCAAAGAACACTTGCAAAATCATTAAAATGCTCGGTGTCCACTGTAAACAAAATGATAAACGTTGTTTTAAATCTTAAGAAAGCGAAAAAACGCGATGTGCATCGTCTTCTTCCAAATCATATCGCTGAACGCAGGACACGCTGAGAAACACTTATCCAACGAAAAATGGAAAACAATTGTCACAATAGATGAATCATGGGTGTATTTAAATGATTGCAACAAAAAAGAGCCATTTATTATCATAAAAAGGGAAAAAATTTAAGTGCATGGTTCAAAGAATCGAAAGAAAGTTTTCTAAGGGATTCATGATTGTTGCTGGTTTTTCTTATAATGGCAAGTTAAAAATGAAGAGAGTGGAAAAAAATGTCAAGATTAACTCCAAATACTATCAAGAACATATTTTATCGCCAATTGTTCTGAATGAAATATCATCGCTTTACCCACAGTGCCATCAATGTGTGAGACTCCATCAGGACAAACCTAGCAGTCACACATCAAAATCCACTGTAAATTTCCTAAAAGAAATGGAACAAAAAAACTGTTATCAAGGCCATACCCTTCACTGATATCCCTACTAAATCTCCCGATGTATCGCCTCTCGATTTTTGTGCTTTCGGACTTTTAAAATCTGCATTATCCAAACGTCGTCCCAAAACCCTTACAGGACTCTGGAAAGCTGTTCAGGAGGAATGGGATAGAATACCTCTTCTGACACTTCAAAAGGCATTATTATCCTGGAAATTGCGGCGTCGAAAGATAGTTCAGAATAAGGGATGTCAAATAGAACATTTAAAAGACAAGAATTGTATGTAATTTAGTTTTGTGAATACAATATACATCGTCTAAAAAATGTGTGAACAGCCTCTGTATATATATATTAGTCATGTATTGTAAATAGTATATATAGTCAGAAATATCATTCATCAGTGGCGCATGATACAGGGTATACAGGGAAAAGCACAGATTGAGAGGTCATAGTGATCTTAATCTGTAAGCTGCGAATGTAATATAGAATTCAACTAATGTTTCGGAATAGCTACCTTTTTTTTATTGATCACGGATATTTATAGTTTTGCTTACACAATACAAACAATAACAATAATTTAAAATATAAATAGGTTTTAATGCCTAATGAGAATTTATAAATCGTGATTATAATTGTTTTTTGTTACAGTGATGAGCCTCTCGAGTATCCAAGGAATGGGCTGGGTTCGAATACTGACTAAGGCTTTAGCGTTCTCGTGCCGTCCCTTAATAGGGAGCAATGTTGGTTCATCTTTATTGTGCACCCATAATGAAGATGGCAGCAAAAATTCCCGGTATCATTTGCGTACTCCGTTAAGACAAGTGTCATTTATCTGGGGGGGGGAGATGGCATAATTACAGCAGCTACAGAAACATTTCCTCTAGCTTTATGAAGATGTTATTGGACTGATAGTTTATAATGTCGTATAGTATATGTTCGCCTGTAACTAAAAGGAGGCGAAAGATTGTGCTTTTGCATGAAGACAGGAAAATAAGTCTAAAAACAATTGCAATTTTATTACAGTATTGGAGGAAAAACAAAATACAGCAACCGGCAGCGCGGACAACATTCTTTACTCGTTAAATAGTTTTTGCAATGGCGTCACACTTTGATAGTCTTAACTCGACGAATTTGCATGAAAGAAAAAAAAATTTACACAATACATTTAACTTGCCAACAATCCTCCCCCTCATGTAAATTACATTTTTACCAATAAGTTTTAAACATGTTAGATAAAGTTTTACCAATATACACATCGAAAACAAATATTTTACAGATGTCTCATCCTGAGAGATTCCCAAAATTTCTTTTGGAATTCCTTCTGGAAAGGCTTAGTTCATCAGCTAAATAACATTTACTATTTATGTATTGTACAAAAAAAAGTCGCCCAGTGTCCAAGTGGTTAAGGCATCAGCCTTCTATGCCGGGGGCGCGGATTCGATTGCCGCATAAGACTTTGTTGTACTCTGGGGAACCGGTTAGTCTTCCGCCTGCAAAAGAATCTCCGTTTAGAAAAGGGGGCTGCAACCCATCGGCCATCCCCAGTGTCATCGTTTGTTAATAAAATTCTTCTGCGATTTGTATTTCTATTTCCTTATATTCATCTGTACACCGGACTGGGGTGTAATATCGTCAGCCCCCAGGTACATTAGCAAAAAAAAAAGATTACAAAAGTCTATTCGTTATATGATTTCAAATAAAATGAAATTTGAAATAGAGGCATTTACTTCTATTATTTTCTATTGGAGATTTAGAAAAATTTAATGCAGCCTCATTATCACATATATAGTACTGCTGTTTTAATACCAAGTTGCCCGCATTCCGCGGTAACATTCTGTATCCAAGTGACTTCTTTAGCTTCTTCGGTTGAGGATATATATTCTGCCTCCCTAGAGGACAGATTTGCACATTTGTGTTTAAACGTACGCCACGCAATTGGTACCCTATCAATGAAAAGGAACATCACCTGTGGAAATACGATCATCTCGATTACTAGCAAAATCAGAATCCTAATAACAAGTTAAAATTAAGTTGTCAAAATTAGACAAGCATAAAGCATAATTTTGAGTATACCAATCATAGCCTAAAAGTTTAAGGAAAATATTCTAGCGTCTCATAGCAGGATTCTCCTGAAATTGTGCTTTAATATTTATAGCATAGCTCAAATCGGGCTTGTTCTACTGGCAATGAACGAAACACAACCAAGAATATTTCTATAAGGCATTTTTAACATTTCCTCGATGTCAGATTCTGCGGTAGGACAGTCTAATCCAGACAAAATAATGCCCTTAGTGATTGGCAATGTGTAGGTTGGTATTTAAATTTTGAAAATACTTTAAATTTTTCTATGTATAATATCTGATGAATAAAATTTTTACCTACACTCTCATCAAATTCTACACCTAAAAGTTTCTTCATTTTACCTAACACCTTAACATAAAATTTTCTTTCGACAATGTAATAATTTCGCTTAAGTCCTCTTCATTTTTACCAAATAAAATTGTTATTTACAAAAACTAGTAAAGTATTTGAGTTGTACACATAAGCACAATTACACCATTTAAACTTAGAAAAATTTAAGCCATTTAAAATCGAAACAAATTCTAAATACCATTCGCAGAAACTTTGTATTAAGCCATATATTGCTTTCAACAGCTTACATAGTCCTTCCTATCTTGGTCAATGAAACCTGGAGGTTGTTTCATGTATATATTTTGATCAACTTTTGCGTACAGATAAGCGCATTTAATATCCAAGTGAAAATTTATCCACTTTAACATACAAGGGAAAACAAACATTCTAATAAGTAAAATTTATTACAGGGTTACAAAAACTTAGTCTTAAATTTCGTTTCTTTGATTATACCCCTGTACAACAAGTCTTGCCTTATATCTGCATACTTGCCCTTTATAGCTTTGTTTAAGTGTATAAAGCCAGCGGCTACCAAAAACCAATTTTTAGGTGCTGGAACCATTCCCAAACCCGCCTATCTTTCGTTACATTCATTTCATTTATCATGGCTTCAATCCATTCTTTTTATTGCGGTGATTTGAGGGTATAAAAAATTTCTTGGTATTTGTACATAAATATAATTAGTTTGTGGGAAATATCCTGACTATGTTTCCCGCTAAAATCAAAGCAGCTTCTATCATATTTAATTTTATGTCTCCTACAGTATCTTTCAACATCATTACGAGACCTCAAACGTAACTTTGTTCCCTCAAGACCATAATATACATCTTTGCTGGGGCTTGCCTGTCTTGGAACAACTCTAATCCATGGTATACAGAGGCTGTTCGCACATTTTTTAGACGATTTTGGTAAGCGGTAATAAAAATCATTTGCTGCAAAAGAAAAAATTGCAATTGTACTGTGTTTTTAAAAGTAAAAATTATGGTCAGCGGCTTGAAAGTTTTGTTTTTATTCAAAATGGTGTTTTTAACAAAGTAGTGGTTCGAAGGCTACATTTATGCTCTTTCCGAAGAGAAATATGCATACTCCGTTATCCAAAAACGATGTGACAGTCATGGTTTTGTAATATCTAAAGCGTCGATAGGTAATATCGTCAACAAGAAAGGAAAAAAAAGTCAATTTGGAGCCTCAAGTGGGACAAAAATTCCAAACAAGTATCCAAGGAAAAAACGGACATCTTCGACTATTGCAAAGATACGTTGTTTAATTTTAAAAGAAAGTCCCCCTAGTCAAAGGACAGTTGCAAAATCATTAAAATGCTCGGTGCCCACTGTAAACAAAATTATAAACGTTGTTTTAAATCTTAAGAAAGCGAAAAAACGCAATGTGCATAGTCTTCCAAATCATATCGCTGAACGCAGGACACGCTGCAGAATTCTATATGAGAAACACTTATCCAAAGAAAAATGGAAAACAATTGTCACAATAGATAAATCATGGGTGTATTTAATGATTGCAACAAAAAAGAGGCATTATCATAAAAGGGGAGAAAAAAAATTTAAGTACATGGTTCAAAGAATCGAAAGAAAGTTTTTCTAAGGGATTCGCGATTGTTGCTGGTTTTTCTTATAATGGCAAGTTAAAATAAAGACAGTGGAAAAAAATGTGAAGATTAACTCCAAATACTATCAGGAATATATTTTATCGCCAATTTTTCTGAATGAAATACCTTCACTTTACCCACAGTGCCATCAATGTGTGAGACTCCATCAGGACAAAGCTAGCAGTCACACATCAAAATCCACTGTAAATTTCCTAAAAGAAATGGAACAAAAAACTGTTATCAAGGCCATACCCTTCACTGATATCCCTACTAAATCTCCCGATGTATCACCTATGGATTTTTGTGCTTTCGGACTTTTAAAATCTGCATTATCCAAACGTCGTCCCAAAACCCTTACAGGACTCTGGAAAGCTGTTCAGGAGGAATGGAATAGAATACCTCTTCTGACACTTCAAAAGGCATTATTATCCTGGAAATTGCGGCGTCGAAAGATAGTTCAGAATAAGGGATGTCAAATAGAACATTTAAAACACAAGAATTTTATGCAATTTAGTTTTGTGAATACAATATACATCGTCTAAAAAATGTGTGAACAGCCTCTGTATCCACACACGGAGGCAATTTATCATCATAGTTGTCCGCACTATAGTGATTTTCATTTAGGTTAAACTTGAAAAACTCAGGTTTGTTCAAATTTTGGAAATCTGATTTACGAGGTTTTTAAAAATTTGGATCTGGTTAGAATCATTCTTAGAGGAATCCCTTACAGCAGGGTTCAGGACGTTTTCTACTGCGAGTTTTCTTCCTCAAAACACACCTTGCTAGTTTCAACAACTTCATTTTCATCAAACAACCAAATTCTATAACGACGAGTCTTTTCAGCATACCCTACCATAAGACAGTTCAGTCCTCATATCTAATTTGTTCCTTAATTATGTAGGTAACCGAACTGTTGAACTTGATTAAAAGCCATAGAAAACATATGGTAAATATATATATAGTAGAATGTAGCAGTGGGCTGAAGCAGGAATAAAATAAGAAGCAGTACTTTAAAATCAGGAAACACAGGTTTATTCATCACAAAAGTAAACTCGAGCTAACATTTAGCGTTGGGTCTAATAGCATTCGGTCTAATAGAATGCTCCGACTGACCTCGGCGAGAGCTAAGTAAAGCCAGCACGTTATATACATACAAACCACGTGGGTATCTGGCCGATTTGCATATTCAGGAAAATTTACGCCAAATTAACATCAAAATAATTGTCACGAAAAGTAATACTTCACTTATAATAAATAACAAAAATTACTACACATACAATAACAAATATTATAAAAACATATAAACACCGGAAAAAGAAATGTTAAATTAAAACATCGCAACCAGCGTCCAGGAATGACGTCCGAACATCGCAACTTGCGATCGCAAAGAAACCGTTTCATCACGTCATACCCGAAGCATGCACGTCACCCGCTGTACGGGAAAAACATAAACGTTTAACTTCCAAATTGGGAAGACAGAATGTGGGGAGTATCCCAACAAGTGCCCCCCTCTTGCCAATTTGGACAAACAGACTCAAAAACTGCGTCATACTTAACAAAAACTTATCTGACCTAAAATAAAACGATCCCGATCAAAATTTAAAGTCCAAGAAAATTTCTTCAATTCTCTTACAAATACAATTGGCATAAACAGGTAAAAATACGGAAGTCTGTACAAAAATATAGATTGAAAAACATTAAAGAAATATGCCGGTAGACTGAATATGTATAATTTACACTGACAATTCAAAACTAACATGTATAGATATTCAAACAGCTAATACTAAACACATTTTATATTTTATACAAATACATGAAAGTGAAAAAACGTACTTTAAAACAAACTCATTCAACAATAATGAATCAAAGACGAAAAAGTTTTTATACAAGTTGGCATTAAGGAGTTTTTTTTTATATTTTAAGCACAAACATCATACATCTTTCAAAATGCAACTATTAAACCTTTTTAAACTTTGTTTTGTAACAGCTTTAGTGAATTGATCAGAAAGATTATTTTTACTAGGAATATATTGTATATTGAAAAATTGTTTGTAAAATAAATCTCTTACAAAGAAAAGTTTTGTATCTATATGTTTAGTACGATGGTTTTCGATGGGGGATTTAATAAAATTGATAGCTGCTTGATTATCAACAAATAAACGAGTTACGTAATTTTCTTTTATTAGATTGTAATTAAGAGTTTCATCCAGAATTCGTTTGAACCATATTAGTTCTTTAACGGTATCAGTAACAGCAACGAATTCCGATTCCATCGAACTCAAACTAACACATTTTTGTTTTACCGACTTCCATTCTACAGGTACATTACCTATGAAAATTACATAACCTCCCATTGAAGTTAAACGTTTATGTTTTTCCCGTACAGCGGGTGACGTGCATGCTTCGGATATGACGTGATGAAACGGTTTCTTTGCGATCGCAAGTTGCGATGTTCGGACGTCATTCCTGGACGCTGGTTGCGATGTTTTAATTTAACATTTCTTTTTTCGGTGTTTATATGTTTTTATAATATTTGTTATTGTATGTGTAGCAATTTTTGTTATTTATTATAAGTGAAGTATTACTTTTCGTGACAATTATTTTGATGTTAATTTGGCGTAAATTTTCCTGAATATGCAAATCGGCCAGATACCCACGTGGTTTGTATGTATATAACGTGCTGGCTTTACTTAGCTCTCGCCGAGGTCAGTCGGAGCATTGTATTACACCGAATGCTATCGCCAACGCTAAATGTTAGCTCGAATTTACTTTTCTGATGAATAAACCTGTGTTTCCTGATTTTAAAGTACTGCTTCTTATTTTATTCCTGCTTCAGCCCACTGCTACATTCTACTATATATATATTTACCATATGTTTTCTATGGCTTTTAATCAAGTTCAACAAGGGTTATGGGCCCAGGTCTAACTCGTAGCTGAGGCAGATGATTTTTAATTTTTATTAAAGAAGCAAGAAGTGCTGTTTTGAAAACCGGATATGTCATCCGATATTAATTTCCAAATCCGTCAACTGGAAAAGGATAACTACACGACATGGATATCCGATATCCGCATGTTACTGACTGAAAGAAACTGCTGGTCTATCGTAGATGGTACGGAAAGTGTTCCAGCTAAAGATGCCGCCGAAGGTAAGGTGCATATGACTATTAACGGTGAACGATATGTGTAACGGAATCCCTTACAGCAGGGTTCAGGACGTTTTCTACTACGAGTTTTCTTCCTCAAAACACACGTTGCTAGTTTCAACAACTTTATTTTCATCAAACAACCAAATTCTATAACGACGAGTCTTTTCAGCATACCCTACCATAAGACAGTTCAGTCCTCATATCTAATTTGTTCCTTAATTATGTAGGTAACCGAACAAATGCTAAGCATCCAAAAGCTCTAAGAAACTAAGGCATTTTACCGCAAAATAACTGGTATGGTGTCATCTTTGAATTTATGACGTTCTGTTCTTCGCATATGAAAAGCATACAAGGGCTTCGGCCCAAAATTTATTATCTAAATTACTTGCACTCAACATCGCTTTAATACAATCTAAAGCCGGTAAATTGAACCTTTGAGACGCCGTTCTGCCCAGGGGTGTAAATATTGGAACTGTCAGCTTTTATGCCCTGTTCCCTCAAAAATTTGTTAAATTTATTATTACAAAATTCAAGGCCATTATCAGACCTAACATTCATAATCTTCAAATTTGATTCCTTTTCTACCTGTATTTTAAACTCTTTAAATGTATCAAACATCTACATTTTCGTACACCCTTGCTTTTCAGTGTAAACACAAAAACTTTGCGCGAATAACCGTCATCAATAGTCAAGAAATATCTAGATCCGCCTATAGAAATTGTAGGCAGGGGACCGCAGGCATCCATGTGAAGCAATTCAGGGGGTTCAAAAGAAGGAATTCGGCCAATTGGCTAAAAAAAAACTCGCTTTTCCTTAGCAACCTTACAACCTTGTAAGATTAATCTTGTCATATTTAAATTTTGGGAAACCAGTAACACCTGAAAATGTACTTGTGTGAAATAAAAAATCTAAATTTAAATGACAAAAACGTTGATGCCAAAGGTTTAAAGTTTCTATTTAAGTTAGAAAATGAATTACTAGGTCTACCTACATTTTCGCGTATATTTTTAGAACATTAAGCTTAGGATATCCGGGCTTAAATAAATATAAAGCCCCTTTAAGCTTTGCATAAAAAGACTTGCTTCCATCATCGTAATAGAACCATATTAGTCCCTTAGACCCAACAAATTAACAACCTCGTTCCTCGAATCTCTGTACAGATAAAAGATTATGTCTTAATTTTGGTGAATGCAACATCTAACCTAATAATATTCTTTTCACAACCATTAACATACATTTCAGCAGTTCCTATACCTTCAACTGGACTTTCGACATTCCCTACAGCTAGTGACATTGAAGTTCCCTGAACCTTCCTGATGCCAGTAAAGAAATTCAAATTATTGCAGAAATGTTTCGTAGCTGCAGTGTCTATAATCCAAATAAATGTATCAACAGTTACCTCATTTGCATTAAAATACGCTTCAGATATAAAATAACTTTGCTTTGAACTGCCAGTAACATTGGATTTTCCCCCCCTGGGATTGTAAATTTCCATCTAAATTTTTGCAGTGGTATTTTAAAATGTCCAAACTGGTTCCAGTTGAGGCAAGGACCTATTCGTTTTAACTTTATTTTCCTGTTTTTACCGCTTCTTGTTGCACAAGGGTTTACTTTTGAAAATTTAGGAATTTTAAAAATCACATGTTAAATGTTCCTCAGCACACAAATAAGCTGAACTACTACTTTCATCTTATTTAAATCTAATTTTAATTGCTCTAATCTACTTTCTTCGGTAAATAATTCTCATTCAAAATTACATAATTTAAATTCGTTATCACCCCAATGATAAATTAATTGAACTACATTTTGGTAATCAGGAGGCAAATACCCAATAGCATGAAACGACTGATACAACTCTTCCCCTGGATGTCCGACGTCCTTTAGTAACTGCACTGCATTCTTAATTCTAGCACAGAAAAGTCCGATGTTTTCAGATTTAAGATCGAATCTAATACTGAAAAACTCTTACAGTCTCACAATACTGGCTCTTGACACGGACCTGAAATTATCTGTCAAAATATTCCACACAGCAGAAGGCTCCTTTTCACTCGAAATTAGAGTTCTATATATTGCAGACACAGTAATATAAAATAGATAACGCTTTGTCTTTTCGCTGTTGGAATTGAACTTTTTCCTTTTCTATGGCATCGTCTGGCATTTTCGGTTCAGTGTTGGAAACAAGACTCCAACAGCCTTTACCTCGCAACGCGTGTTCTGCGTCCTTGCACCACGTTACGTAGTTTTCGTCGGTGAGAGGTGAAATTTTAAAAGTTTCATCCATTTATAATTTTTCGTTGTGGCCCCCTTCGAAGATCTCGGGGAAAAGTTTAAAACCTTACATTCGAATTCCGGAATGTATGCAATCCATGGCCATGCGGTGGAATTTCACTTCCAGTCACTTCAAGGTCAACACTTCGTTAAGAACGACCATGACACAACTTTCATCAGACGTGATGGCCCATAATCCAAATGTTCGCTGGTAACTTAAAGGAGGCGACATATTGTGCTTTTGCATGAAGACAGAAAAGCAAAGTCTTTAAAAACAACTGCAATTTTATTACAGTATCGAAGGAAAAACAAAACACAACAACCGACAGCACGGAAAATAGTCTTCCCTCTTTAAATAGTTTCTACAATGACGTCACACTTTGATCGTCTTCTTAACTCGAGGAATTTGCATGAAAGAAAGAAAATTTACACAATACATTTAACTTGCCAACAGTATAACATATTTTGCAGCATGATGAATTGTAAGGCAGCAGGAGACGTCCAACGAGAAAGAGTCTCTGTGTTTTAATTGCTCGTTGAGAAAAGTATCATCAGTTCTCAGAGCCGCGTGAAATTTCAAATATAGCTTCTACTATTTGAGGATTTCTTTGATCTGTTCTGGCTTGTTAGAGAAAGCTTTTCCATGGATAGACATCATATCCAAGAATACTTTTGAAAGTATGTTTGTTGAAGAAGAGCTCTAATTTTTAAGTATCCTTCGTTTTGACTACAGACTAGAGATACCACCGAAGTGGCTTCGATTGTAGAAGAAATTAAGCAGAAAAGTAAACACATAATTTAGATACCAAAATGTGGTGATAATCATGACGATAAAACATGCTGATGCTAATGTGTACATTTTTCGTCTCTTTCAAAAATATTGGTGTAATTAAAAACAGTTCACAAATCTTTTAATTTTCAGCTAAAACAACATATTAACAATAACTTCGTGGTACCTGGATTTTTACAATATGGAGGTATTTGGTTTCCATTTTTAATACTTAGATCCCCTCCTGTTGTATTTCAACTCCACAGTTGCGGGGTTTTTTTCTCACGCATGTTGAATATCAATGATAACATTCATCTTATTTCCTCTTTGGTTGTAAAATAAATTACGCTTTACAAAACCCAATCTATTGACTGAGATCATTGGTGTTCGTGTTGGGCGAACAAATGGTGAAAATCAGAAGATTGCATTACATTCCATCCTCCAGTTTCTCTGGTAAATAACAAACATACCAACTAATATAATTTTTAACAATCTGAGTTTTATTAATTGACGTAAACATACAGAGAGAAAAAATTATGTGAGTATACTTTTTTGCTGTCCACGTGCTTGCTTGATAAACAAGGTAATTCATTTGTTGTTGCTGCGTTTTCTTAAAAAAATTGTTCTTGAAATTTCAAAGTAAATTTGTCTTAATCAGTTACTTTAAAGTGCCTGGTTATTAAAATAAATTAATGACAATGTACTATTAAAGATACAATAATAAATTACTAAAAGGTGTAAAAAATATTAGTTTTTGCTTTAAAATAGGATAATGACCAATAATATTATCCATAAACGAACCGGCAAAAAGTTTTCTGAGGAACTGTAAATTGCGAACTTGCCAGTGTGGAATGTCAGCATTACGTTTTATCAGTCATTTTTGTTGATAGCGAAATTATTGTTTGGAGATCCTGGTAACGCACACGAGTTTACAATGAGTTTCAGTATGTTCACTAGACTCCAGCTCTCCCTCTTGATTTCCTGGACGATCGCAGAATGGCTAATGGCCGAATGATAAATCTTTGGCACCAGAGTCTGCTGGTTCCAGTACTGCGATAACTATGGGTCAAGACTAAAAATAGATATTCTAACCAGTGAAGAGTCTGAGGATATTAGTGTCCTCCGTAGATAACGCCACCGATTTAATTGTGAAAGTCATGCCGTCACATTAAGTGACTTCACGAAAATGGGAATCACTTCCCAGTGTTCCAGAATTACAAAGCTACGTGTTTTGTTACATATTGGGGAATAAGGAGGTTTCCTCGCAAGATTCCACCATCACGGTTACATACATAGGGGAACTAGAATAGTCATGTTCAGAGTAAGATGAATCGATTGGAGAAAGTAAAGAAATGTTTATGTACTATGGGTGTTTAAAAAATAAAGAATTACATAGCTCTTATTATGGCATCTTCATTTTGTCCAAGTCAGGTGTGTAAATCTGCAATTTTTGTTTTGTTTAGTTCTCCAAGTTTGCCAGTAGTTTTCAGTATTTTTAGGTGTCATCGAGATTCTTTAAGTGAAAAATGCACTGGTCGCAGTATGATATGCATCGGTATTTGTAGCTATTCGGAATCGGCTTTAGCTCCAGTACCCGATCAGTTTTGCCCCTACGTTGCAAAGAGATGATTGTAGCACTCAGAATTAACCACCCGACCCTCTTTCATTGAGTGTCGCTATTATGAATCTCGTGCGTTTGTGTCTAGCGCACAAGAGTTGGTTTCCAGCGCATTAAAAACGACATTCGAATGATACACAAACTACACAAGTAATTTCAGTTTTTCAAAATTTCCCTATCTATTTGTCATTTTGTATGAATAAATCACAGATTGTTGTTTTGAAAAAAAAAATAAACATTGCAGATATTTTACGTAGTAAGCCACATACGTAACCACTAAGTATAGTTATGAGACTCTGTTATGAATAGTAATAAGACAGTCGACTGGATGACCTTGGATTATAGATTTGAAAAATGCTCTAGTTTTGTGACGTTTTCAGAGAGTTTTAAAAAACAATTAAAAAATTTTAAGTTTTGTTTGTAAATTATATTCTTTTTACTTTTAGTTTGCTATTAATCGACTGGGTGACCTTGGATTATAGACTTGAAAAAATTTTAGTTTTGTAACGTTGTTTTCAAAAACAATTATAAATTAAGTTTATAATTGACGGAGTTTTAAAAAACAATTATAAATTAAGTGTTGTTTGCAAACGATATTCTTTTTACTTTTAGTTCGCTATTAATTCCTTACAGCAGAAATCTAGAGCTATTTAAAATTCCACATAAATTTGAGAACCTCGATAATAAGTTGTTTGTGTGACATGATATTGGGCAGAATAGTCTGAAATTTTTAAAGTCTCTGAAGCCTAAAATGTTTGGAAATGCGACGAAAAAGAATGTCATGCTTTCGAGCATATAACAGTTCAAAATGAGTTAAAATTTGTCTAAGTGCAAAGTCGGAAATGAAGACTTAAGATTTTAATCAAACTGTTTGGACGTACATATATCAAAGGGACATCCAAACAGGTTCAAAAAGTATTATATTTGCATAAGAGGTTGTCAGAAAGTTCTTTCTTAAGAAAGTTCAATGTTAGCTGATGTGATATGTAAATTTAGCGAGTGATTATTGTTTTTAAAAAATAATGCATCAGGATCATTCAGAGAGGAATTTTGTGAATAATCCTTAATTATTATTTTAAATACATGCATTTTGGAAGAAACTTATTTACAATTAAATTATATATTTATCCTCATATATATATATATATATATACAGGGTGGACCAAAAGTCTTGCCCTGATTATAAAAATTCATTACAAAATAACCGTTTAATATAATAACGTAACTTCTGTATCATTGGATAGGTCAGTTTTAGTGGGGTTTTTTTTTGTGCAATAGTTGGAACGAGTGCTCCATCAAGAGTGACTCGGGAACATTTGTAAGGAACACCATCATTTTCGGCCGAAATGCCTTCGTTCAAAAAAAACCCAATGTGCGCTTTGTTTTCACGAAACGAAATCGCCCATTAAAGTTCAGCGTAAATTTCGACGTTCTTATGGACGCAACCCTCCTGATGTAAAATCAATAAAGCGATGGTATGAAAGGTTTAAAGAAACAGGCAGCGTTAAGGATCTTCCCAGAAGTGGCAGGCCTAGTGTGAGTGAAGAAACTGTTGATCGCTTTCGGCAATAGTTTCAATGGAGTCCTACTAAATCAACTCGTGAATCATCACGTGAACTTCAAATGCCGAAAACAAGCTTGGTAAGAATTCTTCATAAAAGGCTTGTTTGCGGTATTAAAAGTTCACGTGATGCTTCGCGAGTTGATTTAGTAGGACTCCATTGAAACGATTGCCGAACACGATCAACAGTTGCTTCACTCACACTAGGCCTGCCACTTCTGGGAAGATCAAAGCGCACATTGGTTTTTTTTTTGAACGAAGGCATTTCGGCCGAAAATGATGTCTTCCTTACAAATGTTCCCCTGAGCCACTTTTGAAGGAGCACTCGCGCAAACTATTGCACAAAAAAACTACTAAAACTGACCTATCCAATGGTACAAAAGTTACATTATTATACTAAATGGTTATTTTGTAATGAATTTTTATATTTTTATAATCAGGGCAAGACTTTTGGTCCACCCTGTATATATATATATATATATATATATATATATATATAAATATATTTATGACAAAATTAACCTTTAAGGAACTATTTAATGTAAGAGTTACAAAATAGTAAACTGTATATAATTTTGGTAGGATAATTTGTTTGGAAATAAAGGTATATTTTCCAAATGTGAAAATTTAGAGGGCATTTTAATGTTTAATTATAAAAATTTAATTTAAACCATCTAAACATATACTCGAAAAAAGATTTTTTGTGTTAGTTAAAACATTTAGGAGCAGGTTTTTAAATCCACATTATCCTGTGCATTTTAACGTAGAAATATTTTGAGATGGCAAGCTGAGAAATTGATCATTAGTGTAAATTCAAAATTGAATAATATATTTATTTAGCCTTTTTGTCATACATTTTTTCTGAATCTATTAAGGTAAGCATTTAGTTCATATTTCTCAAAAAGATTTTTGACATCATAAAATCATAGATAGCATATCTTTTACTCGTCTGATATTTCATCATAAAATTGACTCAGTAATAATATAAAAACTTCAGTAATAATATAAAATCAAATATAATAAAAATTACTTTCCTTAAATCTAGAGTTAAATATCAATAAAATAAAAATGCATTTCTCAGAAAAATCCTGTGTCGTCATATTTATTATGCTGCAATATGAATAAACCTGAATATTCTTTTATTGGTAACGCATAGCTTGAATTCCAGGAGAACAGCTTTTTGTATTTTCCCCTAAGTTCAAAGTCTGCAGTTTTAATTTATGTATTTCGCAATAAATGATCGATTCCTTTAATACTTTTTAAATAATGGGTATAATTAATTATGTTGCAATTTTTGTTAGCAGAAGTGCAGTAAAAATATCAACGTAAACCAAGCGAAGTATTATCACAACTTCTTTGAAATATGAAGCTTCTCCGAGTAAAATTTCTTTTAGGATGGTCGTCCATGAATTTTTACTATTAGAGCTACCCTTGTGATAGTAATTGTGAATAATATCACAGAATCTTTCAGATTTTTTTGAGTAAGTCAAAACAGAATAAAAAAAAATCAAACAAAATATTGTGATAGTTGCTTTTTAAAACTTTCTATGAAAGCTTATATTTAATAAGTTAACTTGCATTAAATTAGCATGAAATATATTCTTATTAGTGGAAGGATCGTACGAAAACGTTAGATCTCTAAATTGTTTAGTTCAGAACAAATTATTTTCATGCTATGAAATGCAGAACTACACTTAAAATTGTAAATCTTTAAAAATTATTTTTTCAGGAATACAACTTTCCCAAAGTATTCCTGAAACATTCTATTTCGTTTAAACGGGAATAACTTCCATGCTAAGAAGATGAAAGGATTTTGATGCCTTCCATAAACTAGTTGTATATTTCGAACTCCAGGTCTTCTCAAACAGCCACTTTATTATCTCCAACTCTCCGCAGGAATGGTAAGATATGGACTTTAAGCCTTTCTGTCCCCTTTGATGAATCATCATACCATGAACTAGAAATACTCCCTAAGATAACCTGTAGTGAACCCCCCCCCCTTGAAATATTTGTTTTAGCGGGTTTTATATCGTCTGATGAATATCTCTAACTGGTTTATACAGGTGACCCCATTGGGGATCTTGAAGGAATGTCGAAAAACCGTTATTCGGAAAGTCAGAACTCATCTATGACCCCTAATATAAAAGTATTTATTAGCTCAAAACTATTTGCCCCATCCCATTTATTTTTTATTGTGGATACTAAAATGCATTTTAACCCTTCAGCGGGCGGTCCCATGTACAGTGCAAAATTTTCGTAATTTTGAATGGTTTGTTTTTACATGTAAGGTTTGAATGTTCTAAGCGGTTCTATTTATAGCTACACCATTTCTAATGCAGGTCTGATTTTCTGATCCTTGTATTCCTTTCCATTCATTGGTAACCGTGATTTAACCGTGGTAAACCAACGATTATACTGGATTACAATACGACAAAAGCAGGAGTTGATGTACTCGATCAAATATACAGCTATTACATGGTATCCCACATATCACGAAGATGGACAATCTCATTATTTTTTAGGTTTTTTGACGTAATAGGAATCCATTCGCAAGTTGTCCTTAGATCGAATAAACCGGAAGTTCTGAAATAAGGCGATTGTATCTGCATTCTTTGTTTCCATTTCATTTGATTTCTTTCGATTGTAAATTCATAATCTATATATATAAAACAGTTCCATAACTGACTGACTCACTGACAGACAACGCACAGACCAAACGGCTGAAAATTTGCATGGCGATTCTTCTTATAGTGTTGGAATGCACTAAGAAAGATTTTTGAAAAATTCTTCTTAGATGTTTTTTAATTAATTTTTTTAGCTATTTCAGTAACTTTTTTAAAGTTTGCAGTTAAAATAATAACTTCAGCGTTATAAAATTTATATCACGAAAAAGATCATAAAAATTCCTTTAAAATAAGATCTTATTCGAAACTTTACCTCCATTTTCTGATTTTTGGAGAATTTTTAAAGATTTATTTTTAGAATTTAATTTATAAAATGCTGATCACGTGATTACTTTTTCTGGTACTTTGAATAAATTTATCGTCACGTGCATAACAACTTAATAGAGAAAAACAATTTTTTTTCTTTCTAATGTGGCAGACAGTTTGACATTATCCAAAAAAATATTAAAATACAATAGAAGATATTACGTTCCTCAAAGTGTACTATATTAACTGTACTATATTCTTTAGTATGTCCTATTACATTTAATTTGAATATTTTCTTCCATATTATTTTGTCTATAAAAATATCCCTTACGATTTTTATAAATATAAATATATATATATATACATATATACACTGCTGGCCACTGTAAATGCAACACCCTGAAGGAAACATGCAAATAACATGAAATTTACAGCATGCATTAGCGGAGGTAAGATATACAAATGATTACAATTTCAGCGCAGACGCACATCACGCGCGCCTGTGGCGCCACTTCAAAGCGCTATTTAAGGCTTGGAGATTTTGACGATTTCAAGTTCGGCAATTGTGTTTTTCTTGTGGTTTTTACAAAAAAACGATCAATTATGCCTCGTCGAAAACAGCGATCATCTTTTGATCAAGTATCCGAGTTCGACAGAGGAAGGATAGTGGCCTACCGGGATTGTTGATTATCTTTCAGGGAAATCGGTAGTCGTGTTGGACGAAACCAAACAACTGTAATGCGGAAATGTGATCGTTGGATGCAGGAGGGTACGACGGACCGGCGTGTTCGATCGCATGCACCTCAGCGCACCACTTCACATAATGACAGGCAAATTGTGCGCATGGCAGTGACGGATCGCTCAGTCACATCACGAACCATAGCAGAGCACATGCAGTCTGTAACGCATCATCCAGTGTCTTCGCGTACCATTCGACGCCGTTTACAGCAGAGTGGTCTGTCCGCAAGACGTCCATTGCTTTGTCTACCCTTGACGCAGAACCACAGACGTCTCCGCCGCCAATGGTGCGATGACAGAAGGATGTGGACGTCAGAATGGAATGAAATTGTCTTTACTGACGAGTCAAGATTCTGTCTGCAACACCACGATGGTCGCATTCGAGTCTGGATACACCGTCAAGAGAGGATGCTGAACAGCTGCGTTATGCACCGCCACACTGGTCCTGCACCGGGTATTATGGTATGGGGCGGTATTGGATATCACTTTCGCACACCTCTAGTTCGCATTGCCGGTACTTTAAACAGCCAGCGCTACATCTCCGAGGTGTTGGAGCCAGTTGTCCTTCCTTACCTTCAGGGCTTGCCCACAGCCATATTTCAACAGGATAATGCGCGACCACACGTGGCACGCATTGTCCAACGGTTCTTCGTCAATTGCCAGATTGAATTTCTTCCCTGGCCGCCTCGCTCTCCGGATCTTTCGCCGATGGAAAATATGTGGTCCATGGTTGCTCTACGATTGACCCAGATTCCATCCCCAGCTGACACAGCAGATCAACTATGGCAACGTGTGGAAGCTGCTTGGTCTGCTGTACCCCAAGAACTCATCCAAAGTCTCTTTGAATCAATGCCGAGGAGTGTGGCAGCTTTGATCTCCAACAATGGCGGCTACTCTGGCTACTGATTTTGGCAGGAACCACACTTCACAGAAGTCTATAAATTTACTCATTTGATACTTGGTCAACATGTTATCTACAAAATAAATTTTGTTGTGATATCTCTTGTCTTTCGTGGTGTTGCAATTTGGGTGGCCAGCAGTGTATATATATATATATATATATATATATATATATATATGTGTGTGTGTATATATATATTACATCTATTCTATACATTGATCATCGTATTTATTATAAATATATATAGGGTAACTCTAAGATAGAAGTCCTAAGATAGAGGAGAGATGGCCAGTCTAAATATTTCCAAAACTTGATCATAAATGGCAGTTTAAACTTTTTTCACAGGATGTTCAACGAGTTCATTCATTGCGAGGTACAGCTGTGTTTTTCTTTTATAAAAAGTAAGTGAAATTTTAATGTTTATTTAATTTAGTGGTTGAATATTTTTGTTGAGTTAGGTATCCGAATGTTTATCAATACTTACGTTACATTTTCTATTTACTTTACGGACTTTTAAGGCACTTATATAGTCCAATCTTTGCCTCTAAGCCTAAAACAAAGACGTAGAATGGCGGAGTGACGTTTTAAATTGGGTGGCCATCTGTTCTTCACTTTCAGGATAGATGGCCACATGAAATCGAGGAGAGATGACCACCTTTAATCAGTATTTAAAAATTATACGGAGTGAGGATTTTAACTAAATATAATTATATTTAAAATAATTATATAACTTTTATGTTTATAATTATATTCTATGCACCAGTTCTTAATGTAACCATGACAAAAACAGTTAGAAAACGTACCAAACAGGTTGCTATGCGTTTGACATCACCAGAAAATATTGACAAACGTCGGAAACTTTTATCCCAGAAACAGATAAAGTTGATAAATAAGCTTAAAACCAGTAAAAAGCCTAAAATAAACTCGAGAAAGAAACAAAAACACGACACCTCCAGTAGCAAAGAAGATGAAATACATTTGAAATTATCAGATTCTACAAATTCCGAGGGAATAGAATTTGATGAGGATCACTGTGTTGGTTGGGAAGAAGAATACAATACCATAACCATAAATTGTGACTAAATAAAATGTATAAGGTACATGAAGTGATTCCATGAAACGTGTACAAACTATCATGACCTTTGCCAAAAATGTGGTAAAATTTTACGAAAAGTGAAGGGTTGAAATTGTACTTCTAATGTTGTTTATTAGAATTTTATTCACTTATTTTCCGTTATATATATAATTGCATCTTTGCAAATTGCTATATGTTTTTCATGATTAACTATATGAAATGTGTTGATTTTTGCTATTTTAACTTCACTTTTTCTTTCCTGTATTGGATGACCATCTCTCCTCGGCTTGAAGGAGAGATGGCCATCTGCCATTTTAATTTCAAACTATGTTTCCCACTTTATGTTCTCAATGTTTAATTATTTTTTGCCCAAAATATGATGAGTGTATGTATAAGAATTTTAAATATGCATAAATATTTCTTGTGTTTGCATTCTAAGAAATTTATTTCAATCTTTAAAAAGTATGGCCATCTATACTAGAATTACCCTATATATATATATATATATATATATATATATATATTGGCATTAATTACATACAATGACCGTTGTATTTAATTTGAATGTACTCCGTAGCGAAGTTCGGGTTTTCAGCTAGTCTTCTCCCGCTCTTATGTATAAAAGTGTGTGTGTGGGGGGGGGGGGGAGCGCCCTACGAAGCCCGAACTTATGTAGCTTTTAAATGTGGGGTGATGCTCTGATCAGCGCGCCTTGGTTTGAAACGGTAGCGTGGGTCAGAGTAAAAGAAAGGAAAATGGTGTACGGGCTGACCAAAGCGATCAGTCCTAAATCAATTTTGTAATAAGATACAAGCCGACCAAAGTGATCGGGCCTCAATTGATTTTATTGTGAAATACAGGCCGACCAGAGTGTTCAGTCTTGATAATGTGTTGTTAATAAAGAGATACTGTCCATCAAGAATATATACACTCATGGACAAAAAAATTAGCGCACCAAGAAATAATTGCGAGATCGTAACGAAACTTGCAATGAAGGTACATTTCGGGGAGATATGCAAATGATTAGAAATGCAGCGTGATTGCGCATTACGTATAGCCGGTAGAGGGCGTTGAACATCGTACTTTGTGGAGTATAAAACAGGTAACCAAAGCTTCTTTGAGTGCGCTGAATCATTTACAAAGGAAGAGCTGAGATAGACATGCCATTACGCCGTGTTCGAAGACAATATAAGCAGTTGTCGCAGTTTGAGAGGGGGAGAATCGTCGGGATGATGGAAGCTGGTTGGTCAATTAGGCGAGTAGCTCGTGAAGTAGGCCGCTCTGATTGTGTTTTGAGGAGGTGTTGGGACCAGTGGACCCGAGAGATGTCATGTACACGAAGACCAGGCTCAGGACGCCCTCGACAGACCAGTCGTCGAGAAGACCGCCACATCGTAAGAAATGCACGCGTACAGCCAACTGCTTCATCGGCCGCCATCCAGGCACAGGTAGCACCTTCACTAGGGGCATCTGTGCCTTCTCGAACCATACGAAGGCGTCTGGCTGAAGGACAGTTGGTATCGCGGTGCCCATTACGTGTGCTGCCTTTGACGCCCACCCATCGACGCCTCCGTTTGGAGTTTTTCCGCGCACGAGGAAACTGGACTGCAGCGGAATGGAACCAGGTCGTCTTTAGCGACGAATCCAGATTCAATCTCGGCAGTGATGACAATCGTGTTCGTGTGTGGAGAGCCCGTGGTGAACACTTCAATCCTGCCTTTGCTGTACAGCGACACATCGCTCCCACAGCTGGTGTGATGGTATGGGGTGCCATTGCCTACAATAAACGGTCACCCCTAGTATTGTTCTGTGGCACCATGACAGCCCAGCGGTATGTTCATTAAATCCTGCAACCACATGTGTTGCCACTCATGCAACGGCTCCCAGGAGCCATTTTTCAACAAGACAATGCTCGGCCTCATACGGCAAGGGTGTCACAAGACTGTCTCCGCACTGTTACTACCCTTCCTTGGCCTGCCCGATCCCCAGATTTGTCTCCAATCGAGCATATCTGGGATCATTTGGGACGACGAGTTGGGCATCCCACAAGTTTGAACGAACTAGAGGCAAGGTTACAGCAAATATGGAACGAAATGTCTCAAGACATCATACAGAACTTGTATGACTCAATGCCCGATCGTATCGCATCGTGCATTCGCGCTAGAGGCGGTCCAACGGAGTATTAACTCCTCCGTTCTTTTGCCTTTTTCTCTGAAATAAATTATCCTTTTTCTTTTATTTTCTTATCATTTATTTATATGAAAGTAGTTATTACGTATGTAAAATGTCGTTTCATTTTGACGACTTCTTGGTGCGCTAATTTTTTTGTCCATGAGTGTACATGGAAGTATGTCACAAGCCCCTTCATACCATCGCTCCAGTGGCGTTATAAAAAAGAGCCATAATTTAAAAATCATTTTTAAATACAAAAAATTGCTAGGAAAAAAATTTCTATGTTATTTTATTGGCTGCACTCTAAACTATTTATTCTATATTATTTTAAATTTTTTATACGGAAACCATAGGAATAACGAAATATTTTCAAAAGGTGTTCCAAGATATGGAACACTGGGAAACTAGAGCGATTTGCGCATTAGAACACTAGGTTCTCTCTGGCGATCTCTCTGTCCATCTCGGCCAGTCCAAACCGGTTCAATTTCGACCGTATACCTTGGAACAATAGGCCAATGTCAAAATTCTGTGCAATCTAGTCCTCCGGGCTCCTCGTTGTTCGACCATTGCCTGAGCAGCATCCTGGCATCCTCGAGTTTACAGTTCGTAAACTCAAGGACCTGCAATGTTGTAAAACCTGCAATGTTGGTTTGTGCTTTTTTCAGAAGGGACTGACGTGCTTCCAAAAATATCACGAAGCAAAAAAAAATAGGTTAGTGAATATTAAGTGTAGGAACTGCTTTTGTATATAGGAACTGTAAATATTTATTTAAAATCATACATAATCTAGTTCTTTTTTGTTTTGTTTTCATTTGTGTGTTTTTATTTGTATATAGGAACTGCTTTTGTATATAGGAAATGTAAATATTTATTTACAGTTAAAATCATATATAATCAAGTTTTTTTGTTGTGTTTTTATTTGTGTGTGTGCGTTTTTCTTTCTTAGTTCGCTTCACGGCAATGCTCGCTTAGCCGCACTTTTTCAGAGCGCTAGTTTCCGAGTGTTCCAGGTCATGGAACACCCACAAAATCGAAACCGGGAGTGCAATCTTTATGAAATTTTAACTGTGTACTCCTTTAGGCCTAAACAGAGTGCCTACAAATTTTTAGGTCAGAATTTCAAATTTAACGGGTATTGGGAAGTAAAGGGTTAAAAGCATAAGCAAAGTATCTATAGTTTCATTATACGTATTTATGGTAGAAATCCATATTCTCTTAATTTCCTATCAAAGAAGCAATAAAATGCAAATAAAATATCTATTTTATTTCTTTGTCAGAGGGGCTTTTTTAACTTTTGCATTTAAAACATTGCATAATATACGGGATTTAATTGTTGCAACTTTTCAACTTTCGTAAAATACGATCAGGAAAAAATTGAAAGTTTCATGGAAGGAAAAGCTATCATTATTTTGTAACCTTATGTCTAAAACCTCTCGCTGTTAATTATAAACGCTATACTGTATTGGCCTCTCCTTAACTAACTTTTTCAACGTATCCTTGGAAAACAGGAAAAAGATAATATGATTCTAGGATGTTAAACCTAAATGAAAAGCTAATAGTCAAAGCGATATATGGCGATGTGACAGTTAAAATCTTAATATAAATGTAAGTGCGACAGAAATGAAACTCGGTATATTAAATTTACATTAAAAGCGTCCATGTGCATTAATACGTGGACTAAAAGCATTGGTTCTTAAATAGGTGACTGGATTTTACCTAAGTAATAAATCTAGCAACTGGGATAATAGAAATTACGTGTTGAAAATATATTAGGTGTTACTTAATATGAGTCCAGTAGTAACATTAACTCAGTATATTAAATCTTAATGAAAAGCAAAGAGATAAACATGTGACAATTAATCTATATATATAAAAGAGCTTGTCTGTTTGTTTGTCCGCTATAGAATCATAGACTGTTTCACCCACCGGGACCAAATTCGGCACAGTTAATGTTTAGGATCCGAGAAACTTAAATCAGGAAAAACGAAATTTGGGGCTAAATTAGTTTTTTTTAAATTAATTTTTCAATGATTTTTGTGCCTCTAAGCGCACCTCTTAAATATGGATACAGCCCCTTGACCACAACCAGTCTAATTCGATACGCGGGGGAAAAGAGGTTTGTTATGAGGGGTGGTTTGAGAGTTGGTCTGGGGGTGACGGGGGAGGGCGAAGTGTTTATTTTTCGGGGGGTGCTGCCCAGTATTTTTTTGATGGAATGCATGAAAAATTTTATATCTATATATACCCGGGCAACGCCGGGCAATAATGCTAGTATCTTAATATAACTATAAGTGCGACAGAAACGAAACTCGGTTTATTAAATTTACCTTAAAAGTATCCATGTGCATTAATACGTTGACTAAAAGCATTTGTTCTTAAATAGGTGACTAGATTTAACCTAAGTAATAAATATAGCAACTGGGATAATAGAAGTTATGGGCAGAAATTATATGAGGAATTAATTAATATGTGTCCAGTAGGATGTCTCCTTATCAATATTTGCAAAAACATTCATATAAATTCGTATTTTAAACAATAATAATTTTGAAGGTAATTAAAAAATGTTATACGGCAGAATATTAATTTAAGTCAGAAGGAATTTTTTTTAGTAGGATGACTTTATAATTAGTTATAATACAAGTATTAGTTATAAAGAAGTATTGGGATTATGCTTTTGATTTAAAACCATCTTGCATTAATTTTAACAATCTCTAACCATAAGTAATAGTCTTATACCTAACCATCAGTAATAGAAAGAAACAATTCAGATATAAAAGCCAAATAAATGGTCTTATTCTCCATTGAGGCTTCTCTTTTCGTGTTATTTTACAAGAGATTTTTCACCATTTCCTTGAACAAAATTTTGTATTGAGTTTTACTACACACTAGTTATTAACTTCTGTATATCAAAAACATTCGCTGTAAAATCTATTTTAAAAGGTTGAAAAACGTTTGTAAAAGGAAGAAAGTTTTGGGAAATAATGCTCTCAGTTTTATGACTATAACATGTACGTATATCTTATATATTAAAGTATAGTTTTTAAAAATAAAATAATTTTCATAATGTACCTGTCTGAAGGAATTTATAGTTAGACGAGCATGTTAGCACATATGTTAAATTTAACTTATGCAATACTATATATTAATGCGTTTCGTCCTTTTAAATACATGCAGAAATTGTGTGCTTAGTTTTGGGAGCTTCTGTATGTTCCAAGTAACCTATTTAGTATGAATTATAATTAACTAACCTAACGTTAATATATGTACACTTAAATAATTAATTAAAAACACATATGGCGTTTATTGAGTTATATTTAATATACATTGGTGTTTCCGGAAAGTGAATGCTCTAAAAATTTCCCATTTGTAACCCTCTTAAGAGATTGTATGTTACTCTAACGACTACCACCACAGATGAATGTCAAAAAGATATTAATTAATACATTAATAAAAGCTACTAATATTTGATAGCTGATCTCAAAATATTCCGAAGTTTGCCAGATTTATTTAAAAGTTTGGGAAAGAATGACGTCAAAAGGATATTAAAATTTCCTCAGTGTACTTAAATTAATCATTCAAAATTTGATTCTAGACTTCATTCTTCTTCATTTATCCTTCTAAACCTGTTATCAATATCTTGATGATAACAGGTCATCATGAAAACATTTATATGATTAATGTCTGAAGGTAATCATATATAAATTCGTCAGTCCACACATGAGTTATGACTTCCCGATTTTCACAGACTTTTATTTCTTTATGGCAACTGAAATTATCACAATATGCTAATAGTTCTCTTTAGGATAAAGGTCCTAGATATTTCCTGGACATTTAAGGGTTGTTATGAACTGTTCTTCTTGGCTTTTTTCACTTGCAATAAATATGGGCTGATTAAAGCTGAACTTATCATGTAATAAATATCTAAATAAACTACTAATTAGCATCATGAAACTTTCCATGGCTTTAGTGATGTATACAAACATGACTGGTCCACGTATCTTCTCACTGACCATCGAACAATAAATTTTAAGTTAAATTTAATCCTTCCTACACTATGATCTTGGTCTCATTCGGTGAAATAGTTAAAATACGCTCCATTAATCCCCAAGAGGAGCTTGTAAATAAGTATAAAAGTTGGATTATAGTTTTATGTTCCTGTAATTGATAGTTCATGAGAAAATTAAGATTACATGATGAAATATTTCATAAATTCATCAAATAACCCTTTTGCAGGAGAGAAAAATTCAGATATACATTATAAACAATTGAAAAATGAATTCTGTTCGTTAGTTTCGAAAGTCAAAACAGATTTACAGTTTCGCCAATACAGTGAACAAAGGTAGGAAAGTGGCGATGAGAGAGTGTTGCCCCTCCACAACTAAAAATCTGAGAATGGTGGAAATGTCAACACGATACACAAGAAAGGACAATAAAGCATGTAGAAATGGAAAAAAGCAGAAGTAAGGAAAGAGCAAGAAAGAACCAGGGAAATTTATGTAAGAAGGAAAAGCAATTATAATATAATAGCCCTCCAAGCTCAATCAAAATAAGGGACAGAACTAACCAATTTTTTAGAACAATGTTATAGAGAATGTTTTTTTAAATCCAGTTCAGGAATAGAACTGGTAGTCCAAAGGATACGTGCATTTATTCTCTGTGAGTTCCACCTTGGTTGCATTGGCCAAACTAAATTCTCTTAAGTTTCGGCTCAAAGAGCATAAAAACTCTATAATAAAAATGAAATTTCCTCTATTGCTTCCCATTCTGAGGATTTGGGCCATGAATTCAATTTTTCATATGTACGTGTTCTTCGCCTTCCAAGAACGATTTCTGAAATGGATTATTTTAAAAACGTCATAACTCATAAGATTAAAATTTCGGGTAAGGACAGCAGTTCTGTCCCTAATAATAATTCTATATCTTGGCCTATTATGTATTAATTTTGCCCCTACTTTTTTACATTTCATTTGATATCTTCATATCCATCCATATTTTTTGTAATTTTTAATTACTCCAAGGCTTCCCCTATTTTCTCTTTCTGGCATTGGCAATTCCATCCTTCACATTTTCTCACTCGTGGAAGGACAGAGCTCTCTTTGCGAACTCTTGTCGGCGTTAGCTTAATGTGTTGGAGTTCACTAGCTCTGCCATATATCCATATAGTACTAGTACTGCCATATATCCATATAGTACCCCGTAACGAAAAGGTTAAGAGCAATTAACATACATTTTATGCACTTTTTTCTTTTACTTTTTAGGAGGAAGGAAATGACCTGGAAAATAAGAATGAACTACAGGTTATATCACACGTGCAAAGTTATACGCATTTTAGAATCTGTGAAATACACAATAACACCTAACAAAAAGTTACATCACTGTTGCATTGACATTATTTTCCATTTTTACTGACTTCTATTATATTCAGCATGACTTAAGTACATAATTGTTGCAAATTCCCAAAATTACTTTTAAACTTAAACTTCCCTCTATTCGTAATAAAAATTAAAATTTACTCAATCCAATATCCGTTTATCTTTTTTAAAAATTTGTAAACAAACTACAATGAAAAATTAATGTATTTTCGTATCAATAATTATGTATTTCAGGTCGGATGATTATCTATAAACATATTTTTAAGAAGGCAGAACGGAAATATCTCAACCGCCGAAACAAATTAATGAACATTACAAAAGAACCCATCGTTTAATTTGCGCTGAGGAAATTATAAGTACAAATTCGAATTATTTCCCTTTAAAAAAATCATCAACCCATAAATTCATTTACCTGCTTTTAAACGCATTACTTTAACTATTTCCCATAAATACTTGTGGAAAATGATAAAAATTTCATTATTCATAAACTTATTTAATGCTATCAAAATGAATAATTATAGCAGGCTGATCCTGTGTTTGGAATATCTCGGCAAAAGATTTATGTATTATTTTACAGAAAATCAATTCAGTAAATCGTTCATCGAACGTTTCAACATTTTTATACCATTGATTTATGGCTAGAGAGGTCAAACTAGAAGAAAAATGTTTCACAATTAAAGAATTGAGCTTCTTAACAGCTCAAATTTATTATTTTTTCTCAAGGAAGATACAGCGGTGATGTAATCTGTGACAAGACTAAGGTGAATTTGATTTATGATGCAATATGTATATTTTGGAATTTTTTATGATATGCAATGTAACTACCAGAACTGAAGTTAAGCAATTATAATTACAAGATAAAAAGAACATTTTATATACCACGTTTTTAAATTTTCTGTTGAATCATATAAATTTGACAATTCTATGTATTAATAAATACTTTTTAAAAATTATTTTGATGAATTATCCCATCAACTTGAAAGAAATTGATCGGCCTGCACCGTGCACAAAATGCAAGGATGTACCGTGAACCACGCAGTTCTGTACCTCGGAAAAAAAACTCTTTTCCAAGGGACAGGCTTACATCGCATTAAGCCGAGTTAGAACCTTGGAAGGACTGAGCATCGAAGAGTTTGACTGCTCCAAACTTACTGGAAAGACATCCAGTGGCACCCAGCATAATGCTCGAGTGCCACTTCAATTTAATCCGAACATCTACAGCAGTGGTTCCCGGGAGTGGTCTGGCACCACATATAAAAAAGTCGCCAAATAAATAGGCATTTTGAAAGCAATGTTCATTGAACTAGATAGGCCGAAGATATCCGATGACTATCAGGTGTTTAATTAAATTTTCTTAACAGTTTAACATGACTGTTTTGTTATTTGAATATGATACGTTAGAATGAGTACGCCAATCCTGTCTCCCCTGATCCAAATTTTTGCCTGAGGGATGTTCTGTGCCCCCCATACCCCCGGAAGGTCCCCCCCTCAAGTCGGAGGGGGTTGGGGGTTTTGGGTGGTCCACATATGACTCAATTTCTAGCTTAGTAGTCCGCAGACTTCTAGGGTTAGGAACCACGGACCTACAGGGACGCCATCTAGTGTGCTCGAACCATCCTTCCAATTGTGGGAGGGGGGCGGAGGGGCTGCATTCTGTAGCACTTATTGGTATTTGACCCGAGATCCCTCAGTACTGAATCCCTGTGCGCTAACTAAACAGGGTGACCCGAGGCCCTATCCGATTCTAGAGTAGTTTATTTAAACGCCACTTGGGACGATCGGTAAACGCAGTAGAATTTTTAGCTCGCGTATGCATATAGAGAAAGTTGGTTTAATTCTAAATTAAACCTACTTTCCTCATTCACCCTAAAGGAGAATTACAGACCTAAATTTTTCCAATGCTGGGAATTGTGAACAAATATGATATGTGTTGCAGAAGGTCAGGATAAATATATTAACATAACAAATTTAACTTTGCCTAATTTTCTAAAGTTCATTTATTTATATTCCTATTTCCTACTTTTTGCATAATGATTTTTTTTTTTTCGATTTTTTCTTATATGTGGCGTCTAGCAGATTTCTTTCTAGTACTGTAGTTTTTTTGTTTTATAACGTTTTGACTTAAAAATATAAGTATCCTACCCTTTTGTTAAACTAAGGGAGTTTATGAAACGATTATATCTATGTGTTTCAACTTCAGTTCACCTCGAGCTTTTTAGGTCTGTACTAGAAGACGCTTGGCTAGAAAAAGGCAGCTTATACCATCCAAACATCTTTCTTATAAAATTTCAAATGAAGCATTTTAAAACAAACTAAAAACTTCGAGTTATTTCTTTACATACAGCTTTTAAACAACTAAAATTTTGTATTCAAGACATTATGTTTTCAACATAAGATATGGAAATGATTCAAAACAAACCTTCATTCGCTAGGAATAAAATTTATTGCAATGATCTTCTATTGCCTGAGGAGTCGTGGAATTTAAAATTTTATTTCTAGGATAGCATTTCCCAAGTCAAAACTTACATTTATTCTTTTCCTATTCTTCAATTTTTAGAATAATATTTTTATATAAGCCGGGGCATAGGGGGGAGGATTTTTGTGAAAATAATTTTCTAGTAAACATTTACTTCTCTCGTATATTTTCTGAGACTTTTGCAAAGAAAAATATATATAAACCTTTAGAAGAATAAATGAGTTCTATTGCCCCCTGCTTTCAAAAATTCTACCATTTCCAATCTGTGACTCTGAGGTTTGAACAAATATCAAAACACAAATAAACGCAGCATTTTTCCTCGGTTCTAAAGTCACATAAACCAGTAACTTAATGAATAAATATTTATATAAAGCGTATGGTATTTTGCTTCATTTTTGTTATTTTAACAGGGAAAGGGTAAAATGTTTAAATAAACCTACTACATAATTTCTCGTTGACTTATAGAAAGATTATTTCACAATTTGCAAAATACAATGGATGCAATTTTTTTTTTACCTTCAAAATTAATTATTTCAGACAAAGATTCGTGTGAATAAAATTAGTAAACTACACTGTTTAATATTTTTATTTTAGATTTGTTGGAAATGTACTACTAAGAATTTAATTAGACGATTCAGAAAATAATAATTAACAGATAAAAGTTCTAGATTCTTTACATTTTACTCAATATATTAGAATTTTACTTAATACTCTTAAAATGTAATTCAGTTAAACATTAGTCCCCTCTCGGCTTTTATATGCATAATATACGTGCGTGTGTGTATGTATATTTATATGTATAAAGCTAATTTTAAAAAGTTAACAAGCTTAAAACTATCCCAAATACTTGAGGACGAGATTGCGTCTGGAATCTCAATTATACTTAAAAGTCAGACGAAGGTTATTTGTTTTCTGCCTAACCGGAAATGACTAGCTTCGTGACAAATTGCATTTCAGGAACAAGTTTGTAATTTGAAACCCACACAAAGACTTCCAGAGCCATAATTGAAATTCGGGCTCTGCAAATCGAGCTCTTTACGTGTGCTATAGATTCTTAAAAATCTTTCAGATTTAATTTACTAGAAAGAAATTGAAAAAAAGCTCATTATACGCTATATATACATCGAATTTTTAAAGTTGGTTCTATCTGCCTCATTGTTATATCACTAAAATACAGAAATGTATGGCTACATAATATTTTTTATTATTATTCATACTTTATTTCAAATATTCCTGTTTTATTTTACAGTCTATCAGAAAAAAAGACACCAACATTATCTTTTGAACAAAATGCAATTTCTTAGATATTCCTACGCTCTGAAAAATATAAATTTAAAGTTATAGTTAAATATAAGTAATATTTAATTTAATATGAAATGCAAGGAATAAATAAATAACAGAAACTTCGAAAGAAAAGATTCCTTTGGGGAGTCTCAAGTAATATTCACCCATATCAAATTGTATTTACTATGCATATTTTTTAGGAAATTTTAGGAATGCTCTTAGTTTATCTCTTTGAGAGTTTATTAAAATTGTGTTTTCGTACCAATGCAGTTGAAGTTGTTTTATTTATTGTACTCTATTACCTTCGCTATTTTATAATTTATTTTAGATAAATATCCGACTATTATCTCCCTATCGCTTTCATTTTATTCTGATTTCTTTCAAGTCTTAAGTTATCAACAGATATCTTACTTTCAGCTGCACGCCGATTTATGCTTCCGTATGTTTAGGTCTTACAGCAGTCTAAAATTCTGACAAATTATTATTTTTATTCCGTAATACTGTAATTTACGTACGTTAACAACATATCACCTTTTAATATCAGCAAATGCGGATACTGATAAAACATATTTTTTTTTATATTTAAAATCATACCCTTTTGATTATCTATTAAGTTACCCAGATGTAAAATATTTTATTAAATAATTTACATCTGGGTAGGTTCATAATATATATATGTATATGAATCCATTTATGATGACACATGTATGTACAACCAACATGTATTTACTTTATATAAAAGGGGTAATGTTATTAAAGATAAAGTATGTAATGGGTTACAATTTCATTCAGTTTTCCTTATATACTGCTATTATTCTATTACAGGCTAAAAATATGTAATTTTAGCTAATATGAGAGTTTTGTGCAACAATAAAATCACACAATCCTTAAGTAAAATTCACTTATTTTCAAAATACCATTAATAAGGAAAACTTCAGTACACACAAGATCAAGAAGCGAGTATTTTGTCACTATATCATTTGTAAAGCACAATAAAATCTTTAATTAGATCGAAATTAAGGGATGTTTTAAAATCCAGCTGCATGCAAGAAAGAGCCAGATATTTGAGAAGATTTGATTATGAATTCTCCCTGAATACAGTAGTGTTATGTTTGTTTGTTTTTATAACCGTTTTCACAATTATAAATATGTTCAAATTCAGAATTGGAAACGGGATAGATTTTGACATCTGGGAATTTAAGAACTTAACATATTTCTAAAAGGAAGATCATAAATTTACATACAGGAAACGAGATTATTTGCGACGTGTTCTTATTGGCGATCTATGTACATGCCATTCAAAAAATTTACTGGAATATGTCACAATTACATTTTCTAGCTTTATTTGAGAATGATGCAAGTCAATTTACGCCGAATAAAATGTACTAACTGTAGTAAAAGTGCATTCTATTTTCTAGCCCCAACAAGGCGTGTAGCATATTTCGTCAAAATATTACTTTTCTTAATCAAGAAAGACACAACTTTGCGGATGCGAATTTGTTTGATGGGAGGAATCTGTACTAAGTTAACCAATATATACTTAGATGAGATATTTTGTAAATAAAATTTTAGATGCAATATTATGACAGAATAAATATATAATTAGTAAACTAAACTAAACAGGAATATCACCAAGATATCAATTTCAGAACCAGAAACCTTAGCCTCTTTATATATTTTTTTAAATATGAGTTATGATTAATGAATTATAAGAATCTTACAAATGAGACCGGTGGGATAAAAGACAGTTCCCCCCCCCTAGGGAATTTCTCTTAATAATACTAAGTGCATAGTACACGTATATATACAAGTTTTATAGAAATCTTCAAAGGTCTTAAAACTGTGTAGCTTTAATGTGCTACTTAAGCTTTTAAAAATAATGTGTATTCTCCAGAAATGTCATCACGGATAATAATCACATTCCTTAAAAGCTATTGCTACTTATAAAGTACATAAAAGAATCATGTTAATCGATATATTTTGACTGTATAAGTTCTTAAACAGCAAAAAAGGGGGAAGGGGTTTATATAAGCCTAACGTTTTCAATATAGTATATGCTACGAAAGCTATTGGACAAGCTAAGTAAGTACTTGAATATCATTCAATTAAATAGTGCAGTATTGGGAAATCATCATCATTTGCTTGAATTTAAGTTAAACAGTAATATTTCCACAACTCTCGCTTAAACTTTTAATGCTCCGGATTTTATTCACTGCCCTATCTGTATTTCTGAGTAATATATGACAAAATGTTATTAGAACTAACACCAGAAGATGCTTGTATTTTTTACATTTTTCCCTGTGAGACTTAGTATTGTTAATACAGATTTTATTGTTTACAAGAAACTATGTTTCATAAATATTTTATTTCGGTAAATCATCATTAAAATAATGAATTTTTCTTTAGTATACTCTCTACCTATCGCTTTCAAGCAGCATGTATAACTAAAATTCTTTTTTTGCAAAGAAAATTAAGGTTGAAGACAAATATTTATTTACATAAATAGCAATATAAGGTTTTTTCACTGTTAGTGTTTATATCCTCAACTATTTTTATTGATTTCAAAATGATTTATGACATAATCAACTTAAAACTTAAATTAATCTTAAATTAAATTAATCATTTAAATTTAAATTAATCATTTGATTATCCACTTTTTACTTTAAAAAAAATTTACATCAATACTTACTTTAGAAAAACAAACTAATTTCGTATATTAGCACTGTGATATCTTTTAAATAAAAAAATATAACTAAAAGATGAAAAAAAAATAATATTTTCAGTAACCTTTTTCACAGCATATGTTATTAGAACTATTAATTTAATGTCTTTCCTGAGATTTATCAAAATGTACAAGTGGCAAAAGTCAACGCAATTCTTAAAAATATACACCCTTTCCAAACACTACATTACATTATTTTCAATAGAACATTAAACTATATTCTTTTATTCTTTTAAATGAATCATTTAAATTTTTGGTTTTGGAACTAGTACTAAGATTAACCCTTTGAGGGGCACTGTTTGCACAGTGCAAACGCCTAAATCTAGTCTTTTATTTCACCTGAATTCAATGTATTCCAGTTGAACGAGTAGAAAAATGATTATTACTTCCATCTGTTATCAGTTTAAAGAAGTAAAAACATTTTGTAACTTTTAATAGGAAATTTTTTCAAAATTACTTAGGTAAAAAAAATCGGGAAAAAAAAATCTGCACCGTGCAAACGGTGGATTTCTTGCAAAATTGCCTAGATCCATACAGTTGCGTGTACAACTTTACTCATATTGCAAATGTATTACATTTATAGTTGCTAGTATTTATAAAATATTGTACATATAATAAAGATATGAAATTATGAAGAATATAATAGTTTAAAATGCGCAAAGGACATTCTAATTATATCAGTTGAGAAAATTTTTTAAATTAAAAAAAATTCATTTGGTGACTGCCTACGTTGAAAATGCTATTTTTTGACTATTTTGATCAATTTAATTTTTTGCAAGAATCTTGTAAATCAATCTTTTCTCTTTTCAAAACCGCTTAGATTTTCATTCTACATCAATTAGAAGCAGAGTTATAGCTATTTTAAAAAACATCGACGAATACAAAATTGAAGTGACAAAGAAATTTAAAGGCGTTTTTCTCAGAATTATGTTTTATGGCACAAATCTCTACCGTTATCATGATATTTCAGATAATAATGCATATAATTTGATAAAATTTTCAGGAAATGTTTTAGATGATATTGTTAATGAAATCACGTACAATAATTGATGTATAATAAATAGTTTTTTGTTTGAGGCTGTTTTTATAAGGAAAGGAATGACGAATTGAGGAAAATTTTCATATTGGAACATAAAAGTGTCTGTATTATTTTTGCATTTTAAAATTTCTCTTAGATTCTAGGTCATTTTGAAGATAACTGCTATATGTATCATGTGTAAGAAGGAAATTAAAATAGTAGCATTAGAATTTTGTTCAGAGGGATAAGCGTTTTAGCTAAATTTCATTAAAAATTACTTCAAATTGACCAATTTATAAAAAAGTATAGTATTTACAGGAAATTTTTCTTTATTTTTTATTTTCAAATGCTGTTTCACCATAAGAGACCAAAAAATCCTTAAAAAAACAATTTTTTTTAAAAATTGGCTCCGAACGTAGGCAGTCACCTTGAAGCTTTTTAATATGCTCAAAGTTAAAATCAAAAATAAGTCCATAATAAGGTTTATAATTTGTTAACGAAGGTAAATTTTAAGACATAGAATCTTCTCAATATCGAAACTACCTTAAATATATGCTCATGTTTTTGGCATTACTTTTCGCATATCACTCATGTACTTAGCTAAGTGATTTGAGAGTGCTCTGCCCATAGAAAAAAGTTTTTTTTTTTTTTTTTTTTCAGATTTCTTTCGAAATCTAAATAAACACGAGTTAAATGTTTTAGTGCAGGACTGCAATGCAGAACAGCAAATAAACTGAAATCAGACTTTCTTTGCGCGGCAGTAAGAGACATTTTGATAAAGTGCTTAAAAAATCAAAAGCATTCAAAAAGCAATCCTTAAAAATAAATATTACTTTTTTGTTACCTTAAA
Source organism: Dolomedes plantarius (assembly GCA_907164885.2). Classification (NCBI taxonomy): domain Eukaryota; kingdom Metazoa; phylum Arthropoda; class Arachnida; order Araneae; family Dolomedidae; genus Dolomedes; species Dolomedes plantarius. The sequence goes on along the minus strand of OU015494.1, from coordinate 70,128,378 downwards.
TCTTGTCATATTGACAATTGCTTTGTTAAATATAGAGCAATTAATCATTTAATAACACAAAAATAACAAAAATTTAAAATTGTTATTCTTCGATGATGTTTTTTTGTTGTTGATATTTTACATATGCAAAGTAATGTAAATTAAAATTAATATTTACTTTGAAGGATTGGTATTGATTTTTTAAGTCTTAGTCTCAAAACATGAGTTCTTTTGTATCTAGACGATGCTTTTCATTCTCTAGGTTACTTTTTCGTAACTTCTTGACCTACTGCAACAAGTTAAAATATTCCAATTGAATTTGAACCCACGTTCCTAACTGTCAGCCAGACCACCCCGCTAAAACCTCAGTCTCTATCCAATGATTTATGAATTTCTTTCCTTTTTTACCCTTTCTTGTATTGTTTAGGTAACACACTATAAAATAGTGTTCAAAAGAAACAAAAATAAAGTTTTTAAGTTAAAAATATATTACAAATAAATAAGAAAATTGTCTTCGAAGTGGATTGCAGTAAATGATAAATTGGTAAATGACATTCTGTTTATCAAACGTGTCAAGTAACAACCAAACCAATTTTTTCTATTTTTACTGCAGAAATTACTTCAAGCAAATGGCTTGTAAAATCGAAAAATCTTAGGCATCCTCATATTTAAATTCTAATACTAATTCTAATACTAGACATGTTAGAAGTCATACATAATTCTCGTGTACGGTTTTATATACTTTCAGTAATTGCCAATGCGTGGAGCTTGTAAATGAAAACATTCGCACATAATCCACGAGAATTTTTGTTTGTTTCTAATGGGGGTACCCTATAGGTAAATCAACACCACCCCTTGGTGCCACCTGAATTTTGACCGCTAACCTCCTGGAGCGACATCTGGGGGAAGTCAGTCACATTTAAAGTACTTTCAGTATAGTTTAATATACTTTCCCACTTTAGTGTAGTTTAGTATACTTGTTAGTATAGTTGTATATGCTTTCGGTATAGTTTAATATACAGTGCTGGCCACTGTAAATGCAACACCCTGAAGGAAACATGCAAATAACATGAAATTTACAACATATATTAGCGGAGGTGAGATATGCAAATGATTAGAATTTCAGCGCAGACGCACATCACGCGCGCCTGTGGCGCCACTTCAAAGCGCTGTTTAAGGCTTGGCGATTTCGACGATTTCAAGTTCGGCAATTGTGTTTTTCTTGTGTTTTTTTTCAAAAAACGATCAATTATGCCTCGTCGAAAACAGCGATCATCTTTTGATCAAGTATCCGATTTCGACAAAGAAAGGATAGTAGCCTACCGAGATTGTGGATTATCTTTCAGGGAAATCGGTAGTCGTGTTGGACGAAACCAAACAACTGTAATGCGGATATGTGATCGTTGGATGCAGGAGGGTACGACGGACCGGCGTGTTCGATCGCATCCACCTCAGCGCACCACCTCACGTGATGACAGGCAAATTGTGCGCATGGCAGTGACGGATCGCTCAGTCACATCACGAACCATAGCACAGCAAATGCAGTCTGTAACGCATCATCCAGTGTCTTCGCGTACCATTCGACGAAGTTTACAGCAGAGTGATCTGTCCGCAAGACGTCCATTGCTTTGTCTACCCTTGACGCAGAACCACAGACGTCTCCGCCGCCAATGGTGCGATGACAGAAGGATGTGGACGGCAGAATGGAATGAAATTGTCTTTACTGACGAGTCAAGCTTTTGTCTGCAACACCACGATGGTCGCATTCGAGTCTGGAGACACCGTGAAGAGAGGATGCTGAACAGCTGCGTTATGCACCGCCACACTGGTCCTGCACCGGGTATTATGGTATGGGGCGGTATTGGATATCACTCTCGCACACCTCTAGTTCGCATTGCCGGTACTTTAAACAGCCAGCGCTACATCTCCGAGGTGTTGGAGCCAGTTGTCCTTCCTTACCTTCAGGGCTTGCCCACAGCCATATTTCAACAGGATAATGCGCGACCACACGTGGCACGCATTGTCCAACGGTTCTTCGTCAATCGCCAGATTGAATTGCTTCCATGGCCGCCTCGCTCTCCGGATCTTTCGCCGATGGAAAATATGTGATCCATGGTTGCTCTACGATTGACCCAGATTCCATCCCCAGCTGACACAGCAGATCAACTATGGCAACGTGTGGAAGCTGCTTGGTCTGCTGTACCCCAAGAACTCATCCAAAGTCTCTTTGAATCAATGCCGAGGAGTGTGGCAGCTTTGATCTCCAACAATGGCGGCTACTCTGGCTACTGATTTTGGCAGGAACCACACTTCACAGAAGTCTATAAATTTAATCATTTGATACTTGGTCAACATGTTATCTACAAAATAAATTTTGTTGTGATATCTCTTGTCTTTCTTGGTGTTGCAATTTGGGTGACCAGCAGTGTACTTTCTGTAATGTAAAGTATTTTGGAAAATACATTCTAGTAACCATAATAACTTTATATCATAATTTAAATCTACCCAGTTCTTTTGAATAAGCTTAATAGTTTAGAAGATTCATTGCAAGAAGGTGCATTTTGATTCGATTCTTTGAGAGAATTGTTAATTTCCCTCTGATTTGTTATATAATTCGCTGACAATCATCTTAAATTTGAGAATACGTCTTTATGGCAATTAAAGTTTCGGTTCAGTCTTGAAGGGTAAAAAAATTGACTATGAAAAGATTGAAGAAACACTATGAATTTCCCATTCTGTAGATATAGAATATGTGAAAGGATAATGAATAGATCAATAGTCTTCAGTTATATAAGGGAAAATGTTTAGATAAAAGTTGAAAATCTGAGTAAATACTCATTTTTTATCATTTTCGAGGGGAGGGGGATGGAAGAATAAAATTTATAAAATAAATTAATTAATAAATTAATATTATTATTAATAAATTAATAAAATGGTCTTGAATAAAATTTAATATTAGTATTTCTATCCTTTGTCGCAAGAGAGAGATTGAAATGTACAATATGCCAAAATATATTGAACCAAAAAGCATGATTCAAAATATATCGAATTAATATAATAACTAGCGATAAATAATTTAAATAACATTCATACTAATGTTTTATGCCTGAAATGAGTAAATATACAGTGAACTAAATTTTATAAATGTAGAAATCTTACCAATGAAAAATCATGCCAGTAGAAAATTAATTATGAGATGCAATTTATCATAAATATTCAGATAAAAGGAAAACTTAATTAAAATTCATGTCCATTAGACGGTAATTTCAGATATGAAATCAAACAGCAGATAAACGTAGAATGAATACGCGAATTAGAGTCTTAAAAGAAATTAATATGCCGAAAGTTAAATTTTAACCCATTAATGCCGACTTCGTTTTCTTTAACCATTTTTGTTACTTCTCTCATATTTGTATGTTTTAAGTCTATTAATGTGTATTATACTAAAATTATATTTTTAGTTGCACTTTAACTATGTTTTTTTTACTGGTACGTTTTCGTACCAATCGGCGTACGTGTGTAGTACACATCGAGAATTAAAGCTAATGTTAAATTTATTTATTAATGAAAATAATAATGAAATCGGGAATACCACAATTAAATTAAAAGCACGTTAGATGATTTTCTGACAGAATAAAAGAATAAAATGTCTATTGGGTGCAAACATGATAGTTTTTATGGCACTGCGGATGCAGTGGCACATTACACTTTTCGCCCTTGTAGCTGCTTCTACTTGAACAGTTCTTGCAACGGGCATGTTCTTGATCTGATCTGATTCACCAGTTACTATTATTGTCAAATCTTATTTGTGAGGCCGCTTTATGCCTAAATGAAATTGGCTTACCTGGCCCTCTAGGCAATGTTCCTTAAGTGCCTAACAGTTCCTGTGCGCATTGTCGCACGAACTCAAGAAGTGGGATTTCATCAATATCATTTTTCATTTTATACAATTTCCATCCATTTATAACACTGGAACTAAGTACAAACGAAAACAATGGCCACCACCACTTTTTGAACGAATTCTTAAGCGTTAATTTGCCACAGCTTGATCAACAATGTCGACACCACCCATATGCTTATTATAAATTTTTATCTGTTGTGGCAAGGAAACATCAATTTTCCTTTTTTTCGCGGCACTCCATCGAGTAGAAGATGCAATAGGTTTTGTAGAAACTTTGTTACTTGCAACAGTAACAACTTTATTGTCATTCCATTTGACGATACTGATATCTTCATGACATTTATATTCATATGTCCCCCTTGCGAATTTTTCAAGATTTCTTTGGATGATAAATAAGCATTTTTTAGTCTGTTTTCTCTCAATGTCCCGGTTCCTGCTATGCCTCTTTTCGATAGCTCTTTCAGCAAGGGAATGCTAGTAAATAAGTTGTCCATGACAACATGTGTCCCAGGTGGGATCTCGCATTTGTCTAGTAACCCAATAACAACATCGGCACCTTGGCCTAAATCAGATATTGATAATTTTGTAGATGCTCCACAATAAGGTTCAGCATGCAATAAAAGACCATTAGAAGTACACAGAGTCCAAAGTTTGAAGCCAAAACGTATTGGCTGACCTCTTATGAATTGTTTTAGTCCGTGGTGCCCGAAATAGGGAATTATAGACTCATCTACACTCAAAATTTTATACCAACAGCAAAAAAGCATGACTTTCAAGGGGCAACAATTTATAAAATACACTTTTATAACAATGATTTAAAGTCAAAATATTATTTTAAAAAATCCTAATTCAAACGTGAAAGATTTTCGATTTTAATTCAAACGTGAAAGATTTCCGATTTTTATTCAAACTTGACTATACATTGGCCGGTTGGTACGGTTTCGTACCAACGATATATAAGTTTTTATATTTTATAATACAAAGTAAAACATGACTTTCGAGTGGCATGAATTTATAAAATTCACATTTCTAACAGTGATTAATACTCAATATATAATTTTGAGATAAATCCAAAACGCTAAACTTATTATTTTCTATGTGATGTCAGAGGCATCTTGTTTCACGACGCTTTCACTTAAGCATGACGTCAAATAACAACAAGAACTTGAGAGCAAATGGACAAAATTCTATTTTTCCCGCTATCAGTGAACTATTCTTGAAGCGCATGAACAATATTGGACAACTACACACATTTAGTGCAGAGAAAAATAACTATTCTTAAGCTGGTATGTTTTCGTACCAATAGGCATTAATGGGTTAATATTCATGATTTTTTTAACTATTTTCTTTTACATCTGCTTATTCTTTCAATTACTATTTGGTTTGTTAAAATGAATTTTTCATTTAAAAACAAATACACTGAAAAGAACTAAATATAGAGCTCTATATTGGAACCGTAGAGGACATTGTTTTTTAATTAAATTATTTAATGATTTGAAGGATTCTTAAATTGAGATTAGAAATGATGGTAACTGTTACAGAATATTTCCAAATGTTACAAAGTAATGATAAATGATACTCATAATTACTTCGTAACATTATTTAGATTTCAGAAATATTAATTAAAATGGTATTATAATGTTACTTGAGCAGCATTCCACAGTCTGAAATTTTGATAAAGCGTTAATGTAGTAAAAAAATGAAAAATTTGTAATTAAAACAGAATTGGCAATAACCACGAAAGAAACATAAATCTAAAATATGTTTTTCTGAAACCAATTTGGTACACTAACGTCATCCATCACACTCATGAGAAATAAATACCTCTTCCGTTTACTTAATATTATCACACAAACTATTTGATGTTGAATAATTTCGATAAACTCTTTAAATCTGTGGACCAAGAAGTCCTTTTATGGGGTCAAAGAGGTTGAAAGAAGGTACGATCCCCCCTTATGCGGCCTCCCCCAAGGACGCTGTCTAAATTGATGCGGCATCTGGCTAAATCAGACTCCGACCCATGTGGTGCCATTGTAAACTGGTTCGTAAGCCTATATGGACCTGGTCCAGTATATATCCGGCCAGGAGGGGGGGGGGGCTAAATAACAACAATAAGAACAACAATAATTCTGTGTCTTCACATTTCTCACTGTTTTCAATTCTCTAGAGTAGGAAAGCCTACACCAAGTCCATAGGACCTAGGTCCTCGGCGAAGGGTAGTAAGCAGCCTCACTTTAAGGCGAGGTACCACTAGGGCTGAAGTTTGACTTGACCTCGAAGAACATCGGTCCCGTAATTTTGAACCGAGTAAAGTGATGAGACCGGAACACTTGACCTCGCACCTCCATAGGTAAATTTGAGAACTTGGAGGAGATTGTAGTTACGACCTATTTTACGTGTCCTGGCCACCATTAGTGAACACGTCGGTGGATTTGGAGCAACGAGCATCGAACCAGGAACTTAGAATCTCAGGGATCTAGACCAGGGACTCAGGGATCTAACCAGGGGATAAGATCACTGGCTCGACGCCTTTGCAAACCGAGCCACCGCGCCCATTTCACACTATGATTCTTATAATCGAAGTGATTAAGTTGTTACATACTTTGATGGAATATTTTGTCACGTGTTTGGATGATGGCAAAATATTTTAGCACAGCATTTTAAAAACTTCACTTTCATCAAACTACCAACGTTACGTTATGTAAAACCCTTGTTTAACGACTAAAATACATAGGTTTTCATCGGAAAATATTTATGACGATAGCGACTTTGTAAATCTCCATTTTCGCTTAGTTTATTTTTTTGCTTCCAGTTTAAAACTACTACATTAAATCATGGACTGAAATCATCCTCCTTTCTAAACATTCAGCCAAACAGCATTCATTCAACCAAACAGCGTTGGGAATTGAAAAAATGAAGCCAAGTTCTTAAAATGGATTATGTAAGTTTATCAATGGATCATCACTCAGTCTTTGTGAAAGATGGTTAATAATTTGAAATCTGAAAACTATCATTCTAAATATAAAAAAATACACGGTTTCTTAAAATCCATACTGTGCCTTTTAAGAAACTATGAGTTCCTATTACGCGTTTCCCTGTAGTTCCCTGTAAGTAACGTCATTAAAAAAAGTCATTATTTTAAAGAAAAGAAAGTCTTCTAAACATTTTATCACGAATGAATTTTATATTATTGATGCCAGGGATTAACTGAGTTTATATTATTAAATTTATTTATATAATTTGAGAGTAATTCTGAAAATGTTTTGCTTTCTAAATACTTTTTGAAATTCATATTTCCTCCCCATGCAAAATTTGACCCCCAATAATAACTTAAATGATTTTTCCGGTGGAAACATATTATAAATGAAGTAAAAAAGAGGTAATGAGAGTTAAACATTTATTTTACATTTAATGAATGAAACGTATCATAAGTTTGACCGCCTACCAGAAAAGGAATGAAGCGCCAAAAAAAAAATCATTTCTAAGATTAATATTTTACTGTTTTTCAAAATGCACAATTTCATTAATCAGTTGTCCATTGGGTTTTGGAATTTTACTTTTAATCTAGAAAATTAAAATTTTGTGTATCAAAATAACGTCGGTGAACGAACTGACTTAATGTTTTTGGAAAAACAATGATAATTAATGAAAAATATTGTGTTTGTCTTTTTTTATTTCAATGAAAAACCCATCGAAAATGGAATTGTGAAGAGGAAGCATGTCTTGCGGTATCATTCATTCTTTCCTTCATATACGAAAAGCTTTTGCTGTAAAATAATATTTGTAATAGCTGGTGCAGTTATAACAGGAAGTAATTTGTGCTTTGACAAAAAAATAAAAACGTATATACCATTTAATATATCGATCTTCACTGTTACAAGTAAAACAAGAGCACTTAACTGTTATAAGTATTGTCTTAACCCGCGAGCACTCGCGCCTAATTTCGAACACGAGAACTCGCACCGGGTAACTCATACCCTGATTCATTTCTGCTATTTAAATATCAATTAATATTGTTTATATGCAAACCTTATGTAATTAAAGAACATAAAATAATAAATTAAAGATTTTTAGTGAATTTTAATAATGCTTGCATTTTTTATAGACAATTTTTACAAACTACATACTGATGTTCAACACAGAGACATTTTTCACATTTTTGGCACATAAACTTTGTTTTTCTGACCTAAATACTAGGGCAAATTTAACGTCGTTTATATTTTGTCGAGTTTTTTTGCAGGCGGTGCACTATTAGTGATTTCAAGTTCCATTGAAGTGCTTGAATAAGTTATTTTTGTTTCAGGCACCATCATATTTAGCATGTTGCTATCGAAGAGAACATTCCATGTATCTACAGGAGATTCGACATCTCTTGAATAATGTGTATTACCTGGAAGCTTGCTAATTACGTTCCTTGAAGGCTTCCTTACATTTTGCCGCATTTTTTATTCAGCCATTTTGTAATTTTATCTTTACCAATATAAAATTCGGCTTTTGACAAGGAACTTTTATCTTCGGTTTCTGTCTCAATTTCAGTAGAAGAATCGTGATTGCTACAGTATTCTCAATCCTCAGAGGCATCATTATCTTCGAATAAAGGTTCATCATCACTAGAAACAGTCTCTAAACGGTGTCGCAAGTGTTTCATTTCCTCGTTGTAATTCAAAAAGTGCGCCATGATACACTAAACTGACAGAAAAAAGGAAAGATCTGACTGCCGCGAGGACTCGCACGGGTACGACATACCCCACAAAATATTTTTCTCAAAATCTATTTTTAGAGGGGAACTAGTTTTTCCCCTCTGAAAGAATGTGACCTTGAATTCAGCTACACGAAATTTCTGCCTAATCCGATAAGAAGAAGATAACAAAAACATTGAATGAAAATGGATTGGGTATGTCATACCCGGTGCGAGTTCTCGCGGGTGAAATAAAGATTCCTTATAAATGAAATAATAGCATAAGCAGACAGACATGTACTTTTGAGACTTTATTGAAGATGACCATGTCAATGAGATTAAAATGTGGTGTTACGAAATAACACAGCTATTCATCACGAAGAAAAAAAACGATCATTCACAACATAAGAATGACGAGGTACAACACTTCATCAGCACAGACGTATATCACAACCGACGTTTTCGTGTATGTAGGTCATCTTTTGGACGAATATTCACCAGGACGAAAAATCACATGCACATAAAATACATGTCTATGCCCCTGAGCCGGGGTCACGCCCACTCGACGTGAACTTCACTTGACTGACCCTTGTCAACTCGTTCCACTCCTTCTGACCTCCGCTCACTCCCTTTCAGTTCGTTCGGGAAATAAATCTCTTATTGTACCTTACTTCCCTGCCGTTCGTCAAATTCGGAGATTCGGTCTGATCAATTGGAAGGTTCTCACAGTGGCAAGATAAGCATCAGTAACGTTTCAGCTTTTTTATGCCTCTATTTCCTACCTTCTTTCGGGACTACTACACATGTGACGCAGGTGTAAAATGAGTGCATATTAACTTCATTTTATGCATATGTGTATACAAATATATTTTATACTTGTGCATATAAATTTATTCCATACGTATATTTCCATTTATATACAAATTCTAGTACGATTTTAATAACTCTTAATAATAACCATACAACCAATACCACCAATATATTCTTTAGTATGGATCATTCGAGGATTTTGTGATGCCAGAAGATACCTATTACGAACTTAAACCTGGAATCAAGATATCATAGTCTTAATAAAAAATGGAATGCATTTCTATATATATTATGAATGCCTTTACAGTTATGCACTGAACTCCCAGTCTTCCGTTTGCGCATTATTTGTGCTATAACTATAACTATTACAGTTAAAATCAGGGATAATGAAACTCCTATCAGGGACAATGCAATGGGCCAGCATGCGGTCCACCAAGCTCTTATGTGCGTCCCGAAACACTCACACTCATTATATGGCAGGGGCTTTTGTAAAGATGATTTTGGAAATTAATCCCTGAAAATTACAAAACTGTACAAAAAATGTGATTCTTGTTGCTCCTTGTGTTCGCATCAACGTATCCTTTCGTAGCGTGCTTCTAACTTTTGGGGGAGGCACGAACTGAATTCAGTTAGCGCTCTTCTCAGAGCATTGACTGCCTGACTGTCCTTAAAATATAAAATATTAGGATATTTTAAAAATTAAATGACAATTGAATTGATGTTTCAGTAGCATTCAAAATTTATGCAATAATAAAAATATATACATATAATATAAATAATATGAGAAAAAAATGCAGCATCAAATTTTTGTTATGGATCATATCATTCTTAAAAAACTACTAAGTCTGAAGACATAACCGTAATCTTCAGTTTCATAGCTTGAAAAAGCGAGAAAAAACCAACTTCTTTAAAGTTTTCTTCAATTTTCCGATTTTAACTGAACTTCTATTAACGTTTTAATGTATTTCAAGTTAAGTTGGGGGGGGGGCACGTCCCCCCCCCCTGCCCCCCCCCCCCCCGACGCTACGCCTATGTAACCTTTTGAATCCCACAACTCCAAATTGAAATATGCGAACTACCTACTATATAGAAATCGGCTTATTGTGTTTTACCTTGATGACGTATTGAGAGTAGCGTGCAGCAAGTATAAACCTGAGTTGTCTAAAATGGTCGAAAGTTTGTCTCAACAAAAAAAATTCCACTCATTTATAAATAAACATTTGAATACATTTAGTTTTGAGTTATATTTTTTACATCATTGTAGTATGAGGTATAGTGTACTATGTTGTGTCCCGCGTAACGTAAAAAACATATTATGCATGTGGCCCGAGCCTAAAAAAGGTTGAGTATCGTTGGTTTAAATCAGTGGATCCGAACCAGTGGTCCGCGTACCAACGGTTGGGAGCCACTGATCCAAAAAGTTGCAAACAAATGGGGATTTTCAAAGCAATTTTCATTGAACTAGATGGGCCAAATATATCCGATGACTATCAGGTATTAAATTAACAATTCTTTAAGGTTAACACAGTTATTTTATTATTAGAATATGATACAAAATAATTTGCATACAACGGAAGGTTCCCCCTCCCCTCAAGTCGGTGAGGTTGGGGGGGGGGGTTTGTAGATAACATGCTGACCAAGTATCAAATGATTAAATTTATAGACTTCTGTGAAGTGTGGTTCCTGCCAAAATCAGTAACCAGAGTAGCCGCCATTGTTGGAGATCACCGCTGCCACACGCCTCGGCATTGATTCAAAGAGACTTTGGATGAGTTCTTGGGGTACAGCAGACCAAGCAGCTTCCACACGTTGCCAAAGTTGATCTGCTGTGGCAGCTGGGGATGGAATCTGGGTGAATCGTAGAGCAACCATGGACCACTTGTTTTCCATCGGTGAAAGATCCGGAGAGCGAGGCGGTCAGGGAAGCAATTCAATCTGGCGATTGACGAAGAACCGTTGGACAAAGCGTGCCACGTGTTGTCGCGCATTATCCTGTTGAAATATGCCTGTGGGCAAGCACTGAAGGTAAGGAAGGAAAACTGGCTGCAACACCTCGGAGATGTAGCGCTGGCTGTTTAAAGTACCGGCAATGCGTACTAGAGGTGTGCGAGAGTGATATCCAATACCGCCCCATACCATAATACCCGGTGCAGGACCAGTGTGGCGGTGCATAACGCAGCTGTTCAGCATCCTCTCTTCACGGTGTCTCCAGACTCGAATGCGACCATCGTGGTGTTGCAGACAGAAGCGTGACTCGTCAGTAAAGACAATTTCGTTCCATTCTGCCGTCCACATTCTTCTGTCATCGCACCATTGGCGGCGGAGACGTCTGTGGTTCTGCTGCAAGGGTAGACAAAGCAATGGACGTCTTGCGGACAGACCACTCTGCTGTAAACGGCGTCGAATGGTAGGCGCAGACACTAGATGATGCGTTACAGACTGCATGTGCTGTGCTATGGTTCGTGATGTGACTGAGCGATCCGTCACTGCCATGCCCACAATTTGCCTGTCATCACGTGAAGTGGTGCGCTGAGGTGGATGCGATCGAACACGCCGGTCCGTCGTACCCTCCTGCATCCAACGATCACATATCCGCATTACAGTTGTTTGGTTTCGTCCAACAGGACTACCGATTTCCCTGAAAGATAATCCACAATCTCGGTAGGCTACTATCCTTTCTTTGTCGAACTCGGATACTTGATCAAAAGATGATCGCTGTTTTCGACGAGGCATAATTGATCATTTTTTGAAAAAACCACAAGAAAAACACAATTGCCGAACTTGAAATCGTCGAAATCGCCAAGCCTTAAATAGCGCTTTGAAGTGGCGCCACAGGCGCGCGTGATGTGCGTCTGCGCTGAAATTCTAATCATTTGCATATCTCACTTCCGGTAATGCATGTTGTAAACTTCATGTTATTTGCATGTTTCCTTCAGGGTGTGGCATTTAAAGTGGCCAGCAGTGTACATTCGTTAGACAGCACCTACTTATTATCCATAGATATCCTTTTTGTAGAAATATGTGTCCAAATAAATGTCAAAACATCTTGCTCGGTTTGGTTTGGAGCGCTACGGTCAATTTTTGATACACGAGGGATCGTTAGCCCGGGACCTACTGCTTAAAGCCGATTAAGAACGACTACAATCGTCCATGTCAAGAGCGAGATTCGAACCTACAGACTCTGGTATCAAATTCCAGCGCCTTAGCCATTCGGCCCAAAACATGTTGCAAACAAAAGAATGTAAAACAATAATTGTGTGATACAGTCGAACCCCGTTATAATGAACTTCAATGGACCAAAGTTTTTGTTCGCTGTATACGAACCATTAAGAAAAATGTTAGAGTTCACAAAATGTATATATCTCATTAGTTGCTATGTATATTCAATAATGATGTATTGAAAGAATGATAAAATTTATTAAAAATGATCATTAATGAATTAAATTGACTAAAATCGATTACATTAAACAGGCACAATACTAATTAAATTAACTAAAAATGATGACAAATGGAAATAAATTGATTTTATCCTTAATAGTTGCTCATTGTTTTGATACAGGAATAATCGGGGATTTTCGGCGGACATGATTCCGATTAAAAAACATTTTATGAATTTCTTTGTCCAATACATCAAATGACTCCAACACTCTTTCTTTCACTGTTTTTGTTGACAAAAACTTATTAATTACACTAATCGCTGCTGTACCATCTGGGATGGTGTAGATTTCGCCCTTTATGTGCTCCTCTTCATCGGCATCAGAAGCAGAATCTTCGAATTCAAAATGATTCATTTTAATTTCTTCCACAATATCTTCATCAGTCATATTTTCACATGTAATGACTTCATCATCACATGTTTCGAACAATTGCCCGCCACAATCTGAGAATGATGAAATTTTGTGCTTTTCTATCCACATCGCGATAGGTAAATCTTCAACATCCTGCTCTTCAACATTCTTTGCTTCTTCAACTTTCGTTGTATCTTCAACATTCTTAAAAAGTTTAAAAATTTTTAAAAATTCAGTTGTCGACTGAAAAAAAATGTTCGTTATAACCGATTCTTAAGATTTCGGAGGTTCGCTATAAAGGGATAAATTAGAATTTAATACAATAGGAAAACGGCGAGACTAAAATTTTCTTTCGTTATATCCGGGAGTTCGTTTTATACCAGGTTCTCTATAACGGGGTTCGACTGTATATGGTCTTGTTTTGAATTAAACATGCAATCTGTATACTAATTAAAATGGATAATCAGGTGTTCAATCCAGATATATTTATGCAGGGTGTCCCAAAACGACCGCATAAACTCTGCACAGCTAGATTCCACGTTGGGAGTACATAAAAACTGCCCAAAGAAGCGTTCCTGTACGATCCATAGTTTACGAAAAAAATACGAAAAACAAAGTATGACGTCACTGCCGGTGCAAGAAAAAAACACTTTATTGGACATATCAACAACAATATTTGCATATCTTTCCAGACGATAGTGTTTAAAACGTTCGCCGCGCATATCGCGTCATGCATACGCGCGCGCCATGGAATGACGTTAAGCCGCCGTTGAACTGGTATTTAAAAGGCTGCATCTTGCAGCTACCAGTAGTCTTCGTATGGTGGCCATGTACTCCGTTCGTGACTACTGCGACATGTACTTGATGTACGGCCGATGTAAAAGAAATGCCTTACGAACTGCTAGGGAGTGTGCCCGTCGATATCCGTCCCGCCGTCCTCCCGATGTCAACGTCATCCGTAGGCTGGACGACAGACTGGGAAATACGGGAAGCGTCTTCCCAACAGCCAATCTTCACGATACTGGAAGACAGCGGAGAAGCCTGACGGTAGCACAGGCGGATGCAATACTGCAGCGGGTAGAAGAGACAGGTAAGCACAGGCGCATTAGGCCGTGAGATGACTTCGAGTAAAAGTACTTTGCACAGGCTTTTACGGTCTGAGAGGCTACACCCATTTCGGTACACAACCGTGCAAGGTCTGAAACCAGATGACTTTCAGAAACGCGTGGCCTTCTGTGAATGGCTGTTGCAGCAACAGAACACAGATAATGGTTTCATTGCACATATCCTGTGGACTGATGAATCATGTTTCACTCGTGATGGGGTATTCAACCATCACAACAGCCATATGTGGTCCCAGGCCAATCCGCATGCAATCCTGCGCAGAAACATCAGGAACGTTGGTCTCTTAACGTGTAGGCTGGCATACTCGGGGATCGCCTGCTTGGACCATATCTGTTGCCTGAATGGCTCTCGGGACAGTCGTACTTGGTGTTTCTCAATGAGGTCTTAACCGAGTTACTCGATGACATACCATTAGCGGCAATACGGGGACTTTGGTTCCAGCATGATGGGGCTCCGGCGCATTTCTGTGCTCTTGTACGTGGTTGGGTGGAAATGGAATACCCCGGCCGCTGGATCGGACGTGGGGGTCCGGTTCTATGGCCGCCACGTTCGCCAGATCTTACACCATTGGATTTTTTCCTATGGGGCCATCTCAAGGAACTGGTGTATCGAGACGTAGTGACAACACAAATGGACTTAGTTGCTCGTCTGCATGCTTCTTGTACTTCGGCGCAACCCGCGATGCTGAAACGTGTGATGATAGCCATTCCACGGCGTGCTCATTCCTGCCTCGACATGCACGGCGGACACTTTGAACATCTGCTTTAGATTGTGCATGCTGTTGATATCTTCAATAAAGGGTTTTTTCTTGCACTGGCAGTAACGTCATACTTTGTTTTTCGTATTTTTCTAGTAAACTATGGATCGTACAGGAACGCTTCTTTGGGCAGTTTTTATGTACTCCCAACGAGGAATCTAGCTGTGCAGAATTTATGCGGTCGTTTTGGGACACCCTGTACATTATTTTCAGAGTTAAATTGTTCTGTATTTAAAAGAGTGTTCTTGGGCATGCAACTGATATGGTTTTAATTGTAAATTTTCTTACCTAATGCTGTATTGCAAAGCAGGAAAAGTAGGAAGACTACGTGCTTTCATCTATGTCAAATGTTTTTTCTCCTTCCAAATACTTTTTAGACGTGTACGGTCGATATAAGATTTGATTGGCAATAATCGAACTTATAAGTGCATAAATTTAAAGAAGCCGCTTAAGTTATGCTAATTTCAGCGTATCCCTTTGGTATAAATACCGAGCAGCTAGATTACAGAAGGGAATCTGGTTTGTTTGTAGTGATTTAGGCGAGTTGCCGCTTGAGGCGATTAGCTAGTTTGCTTCAAACTTACGCGAGTTCTTGTCAATCCGTTAGACGAGGGTTATTTGTGGTTATAGGCCAAATATTACTGAGCAGCATCGCTGGTTTGACTTTAGAGTAATTTGTGAGTATTTTTGAAATAACATTCCTTGCATCGTGTTTATCCTTGTGAGTATATCGAACTGCATTTCCTTGCACAGTGTTTATACAGATTGTACCAGTAGTACGCAGTATTGCTTTGAAATGCAAGTATATGTGTCAAGTAAAGAATAAACTTTGTTATATATATATATATATATATATATTAAGTGTCGTTTATACTTCATTAGAGGGTCACTTCAATTTACCCAAGTTAGGGTAGAAGTTAGTGTTGGGAATCATAAATTTCTGTTCTCTATGTAATCTAACAATTTCCTAGCAACCACCAGATGGCACTGGGAATAGGCTCTGTGTGGCTGTGTCTGTTTTGTTCACACGAACTTCCTTAAGGGGACAGTGGACTTTCAAAATTAAGAAATTTGTTCAAAAATTCGATTTGTTTTATTTTAGTAAATTGTGAAACTACGGACGAGTAGGAGTGTGTTGCAAAAAGAATTTTTAATTTATGTGATTACTTTCCTAATTATAGACATTTGTATTTAATTCAGATATTATGTGGTTACTAATAGCAATAACTTTAAATGTGTTTTTCTCAAAATAAAAATGTTCATGTCATACGACTATTCAAACTGCTCCAAGCGGATTTCTAATTATCGTATTGCTTTGAAATTTAAGTTTTATATACTTAACTGTATATCAAATAAATCTTATTGAAAATAATTATGCCCCGTAGCTCAGAATTTCTAAATTTTGTACTTGAAAAGATGATTTATAGGTATTTTGCGTAATAAAAAGGGTGTTTTCACTATTTTTTTTCTCTTTATATTTTTAATGAATGCTTAAAATAAGCAATAAGTTTCATTGCTAGCTCTATAAGGTATCCTGTAAATAAATATTACCATATTATATGCAAAAGAAATGCGCATGGAACCTTTTTTAATTAGGTCAATTTTTATATAATTAATATTTCATCTTTAAATTTTGACCACTTTCACATATCTATGGTACTAATCACATATTCAAATTTCAAGCAAATCCATTGAAAACAAAAAAGTTAGGTTTGAAAGTCCACTGTCCCCTTAATCATGCCTGTAGTAACTAGTTGTATTAATGTCGTCTGTAGTAGTAATTGTTTAAGTTGTGTGTTTATGTTTATTAAAGTACTTTAACCCATTTAAGACTGGCGTTGCGAAAACGCAACATTATTTTCTGTATTTTTTAAAGGCATGTTCAAAATTCTGAAGTAACATTTTTATTTTATTCTCTATACTTCAATTAATCATAATTCTTTTGTTTCCTCATTTCCCCACTTTTAGCACTTGCAAAAATTGTTTTTTCTGGTGATTTGAAAGGGAAAAAATGACTATTTACAAATAATAACCTTAGATAGCAGCACATGATAAATTTCCAATTTGATGCTTGTTCCGAGTTTACTAGAGACTAAATAACAAAATGGCTTCAACAGATAACTCATAACTTTTGTTTTTATGTTTCTCAATTCATATTTTTAAAAATGTTGCGAAAACGCAACATCAGTCCAAAGTGTATTACTTATTTCCAATGTGTTTTATTAGTGCTGCCTAGTTTTTCATGCAGTAAATTGGTATTGTTTGCATTTCGGATAAGTTTGTCTCTAGAAAAAAGCGATTTTTGACATTGGAGTATTTTCATGGGCTAGATGATATTTCAGAATCGTCCTCAACAGAAGCTAATGAGGAACCATAATTTGTCATTATCCCTCCAGATCCGGATGATTTGACGGATGAAGAAGATATTGATAATATTTTATGTGAAAATGTCGAATCGCCTAAAGACATTGCAGGTGAAATCAACATTTGTTTTTCTAATAAATGTAAAAGTAAGCAATATAGTAAGAAAAAGGAGCATATTGTATGGGGAAAAGGGAGACTCTACATGGATGTAATGAATTCTAAAATAAGTTTATTAGAGTTTAAGAGATCTATATATTTGAGAGAGCTATATCTTTGATAAAAAGGCTTGAAGAAATGCCAATGAATTCTGTTTTACCTGAAACTTCACATATTGGAAGACCATCTTCAATTCAAAATCTAATTCTCAACGAAACTGGGAAAAACCGTATGAGCCATATTATTACTAAAAATAGTAAAAATAAAAAAAAAATGCAAATACTGCAAAAATCAAACAATTTCTGTATGTAATAAGTGTAATGTACCTCTTCATGCTAAATGTTTCAAAAATTTTAAATTTTTTAAAAAAAATTTTATAATTTTAAATTTTTATATTTTTAAAATTTTTATATCGCTTTGGACTGATGTTGCGAAAACGCAACATTTTGTAACTCTCGTAAAAATAAATTTAATTTTATGGAAACAACTTATTTGTGTAATTAATGTTCTAAGAAGTGTTAAAACACTGTTTGGTGCATTTCCAATAAAGGAGACATGGAGCGGTCCTAAATGGGTTAAAGATTACTGATGGATTTAATTTGACTACTCAGTTTCACCGGCATTAGATGCTACAAGGAACATTCCTTCAAGAACTATGTGTATCAACAGATACCAGGTAAGTGAACTTTTCACTACCACCTTTTTACGGAAGTTCATATTTGGAAGAAATAAAATCACAACAGTTAGCCCTCTCTATACACGTTTATTTGATGAGTACATGTAAAGAGTTCTTAACATTCTACTATCTCAGAAAACTGTGCAGGCAACTTTCCTTGATATTCTAATACCTTATATTCTAATTACTTGATTTAAAAAGACAGCGAAATCATTATTGTGGATAATCCTTAAAAATCTTCGAAAAGTAGGTTATATTTTTACAGCTGGGATATAAGGAAAGATTTGTTTCCTGCTTCTGTTGTCCTTTCGCTGAATTTTTAACATTATCACAAAAGCTTCCCTTTTTGTCCAAAATAAAATATCTGCAACAATACTCTAACGATTATTTTGTTATAAAAAAAAATGTCAAAAATGATACTTAAAAGTTTAAAAATATTTAGAAACAGATAGGAAATGAAAAGAAAATCTGAGGCTGATTCACAGGTGATAATATGAAAATAAATGTGTGGCTGTAATGATTTTCCACCCTCGCTCAGGATTGGAAAAGGAAAAATCGCAACGTAACGGGAAAACATCGAACGCAATGATTTTCTCTGAGTGACTGGATAGATTCCGATATATCGGCTCGCTTTCTCGCCAAAGATCGTGATCTAAATACTTCGGCCGCATGTGGTGCGAGACACCTGGAAGCATAATGAAAACAGAAGTTCAGTGAGAGATTAACTTATATTGATAGTGATGGAAAAACTTGATAGAGAGAATAAAACAGAATGTGTGTTTGTTCGCATCGCAGGTTCAGAAAACAGTCTTTACCTTATTGATTCTCATAGAAGTTTCCGAAAAAAATTAATATATTGAATCAGGTTTTGTTATCGATAGGTTGGCCTCATATAAAGAAATTATTGTTAAAACTGGGGAATTAGATATTATCTCTAGGGGTTCCGTTTACTACTTAAATTTGAGAATTACAAATTTTTATATTAAAATTGTTGGTGACATAGAAGCAACTATGTTCTCGAATTTTTATTTTCTGAAAACACAAATACAATGTAAGCTTTGTATGGGGAAAATGTATAGAATATACCCATGATTCCACATTTAATTCATTCGAATTGTTTACTATTGAATCTGGTGTAATAAAATGGATTGAAAACATAATCATTATCAACAACCTTATAATATTACTGAAATTTTTTAGCTAATGCGAAGGCACTTGCCACAAGACATTAACATAGATTCGCTTAAATTCTTGACTATTTTTTATATCGGAGCACCAAATAGGTAGGTCAACATTTCTCCCTCGGTACCACCTGAATTTTGATCGAACATCCCCAGCCCCGACCTCTGTAGGGCTCGCACCATCTCCCACCCACTGACCTCGTATAAGGACTTTCCAGTCTACGAATTTAACGTACCCATATCCGATCCAGATACAAAAATGTTTAAAACAATCTTCGGTATTCGAACTGAGCCCCTTCCATCCAATTCCAAATGCGTCTACCACTGGCTACCTCGAACCCTAAACTGGGACATAAAGCGGTTCTATACAAACTGTAGGTGTACAAGTCTACGTTGAAAATTTAAGTAAACTAACAAAGGAAGGCAAAAATACTCATCGAATCAAAATATCAGAAAAAAAATTTTACAGCAAAAGTATTTTGCGTTTATCATAGATTCCTACCGCAAGTAAAGATCTATTTTTAAGAGCGATAATATGAAAGTAGGCTTTTCGTTGAAGCCATTAACTTATGAATAAACAAACTCTTTATGGAAATGCATGTCGAATTACCGGATGCACAGTAGAGAAAATTGCTTTGTGTTTGGAAACATAATACTGAAATACTGATAACGGGATAATAAAATTATTTTTAGAATTAATTTTTAACTGTAAAAAAAGGAGTACCCACTCATTAATGGAAATTACAAATCACGTTGGATTTGTTTTTATTTTCATATATATTCGTTTCACAAATTGAAATCAAACTAATAGATTTAATCTTATATCATACATTAATTATAATAACTGCATTTAATATAACATAGTTATTTTCATATAGATTCTTTTAGCATCATAAAGCATTTCTTCACAATCAACAGTTTTCATTTACAGGGGAAAAAGTTATTGAACTTGATATATAACACGTGGAAGAATCGTAACAATCCTTTCGATAGAAACCAACCTCATTTCGTAAAAGGAAGAGCTATGTGCGAAATTTCCCAGCAGATCGTGTTAGATTGTATTATTCTCTAGTGACTCAGACATAGACTTTTACGATGATCATTGAGATTTCTTTGTATCTTTCTCCTACCAGCCAAAGAATTATACTTCCTTTGATATTAATCTAAGTGCTACTTTGTGTTTTAAATACAGAATGTGGATGTTCCATCTTGTTCTTTTATTTTGATCTAATTTTATTTCAAACAAAACAAATAATAAATAGATAGATAAATAGATACGAACGAACACGTTATGGACAGTAATGATATTTAGTTAAGATCAACATTTATTAGGGATATAAAGAGTAGGAGAATATTTACAACAGCTATATACATTGAAGAGAGAGAGGAGAGATTTAATAGACATGTTGAAGCCAATTACATGATGCTAAGTGACGCGCAATTAAACTCCCACACCAGGACAAAGGAAAATTAGCGTCTTTTTGACATGTGATCATCTATAGTGCAATATTCCCAGCGATACCTTAGACTCACAAGTACAGGCATTGTCGGGATGGGCTGAAATTTCAAGGGGTAGGACTGTAGAAGAGTTACGGAAAGTAAGAGAAAATTAAAGGAATAGATTTAACTAACTGTGGGGCGTTATTATATATAGTGTATATTTCACATCAATTCGGTGGCAGCGAAGGAGAAAAGTGTTGCTGGCCGCCAATGCGTCACAGAAATGATCTATTTTGTCATAGTCAACACAATTCCCGCGCATAACAAATTAGTTTGGCCGGAAAAGTTCGCTGGTGGCTTGGGACACTTGAAGGCCCTCTTCAAACTCTTTTTCTGGTCCCTCCTTCCCCGGACACACAGGATCACTCCAGATTTAGAGAACAAAAGCTTTATTACTTACATTGCTACAGGATAACGGGGCAATGACAATTCAGCAAAATCACACCAGTACACTGGAGTGCGCCTATTTATAACTTTATAGAAGTCTCGCCATGTGTCTTAAAACTGTTGCAAATATTGGTCCGCGCCCGGCAATCTGGGCTCACAAAGATTGGCGAACAACAGGGGTTGTATAAGAGGTGCATAATTTAAGTCAATTTCTTTGTTCTTGAAACCGAACTACGCAATTACTTTTCAATGCGATACGCCCAAGCATTTTTGGAATGGAGTTTGGAATTTTAAAAAGGTTTTTTGGGTTTTATATATATTATTTGTTCTTCATAAAAAATTTATGAAGTACAGAGATACCAAATGTATTTTGTTGCTGAAATCATGTTCAGTTGTGGAATGGAGTTCTTGAATAGGGATATAGCAATGAAATTTATAACAATATGATGCGAAGACGTTAAATGTCTAATTACCTAAATGTACGTTATTTTTAAGAATCCCAGTACATAGAATCGAAAAGCAAGACTAAACAAAATTAAAACTAATGTGAAGTACTTATTTCAACGACGGTATAAGACGATATTTCAATGACGATATTGGCCCCTCTAAAAGGAACTATATAGATCCGCTTCAGAGGGAACCGGTACTCAAAACTAATTATTTGATTTTAAAGATATCTTAATTTTATGATTTTTTCCCTCGTGTAATTATCTAAAAATCCATTAATCATATAAAAATCCTAAAACTTGAAATGTTTCTAAAATTTTAAATTTAAAGCATGTTTAACTCCAGATATATTGACTTAACCTATGTTTCTAGGTACCTAATTTTTTGAATAAGAAATGTTTCATAATAAGGATACTTCAGAATTTGTTATGCTTAATTTATGAAATTTTCAATCATTTTAATAGGCAAAAAGTTCTTCCTTTACGGTCATTCTGGCTTCAAGTAAAACTTAAACCCTAAATAAAAATTCCATGCAGATTTGTCATAATTTAGATTTATCCTTTTATGAAGATGACAAATCCTGAAAATTTCCATTCCGAGGTAAATCAGTTTAACTCTCTGATGTTCAGTGTATATGAATAGATAGTACTGCATAAATAAAACTATAGTTTATAATCATCATGAATATACCCGGATAAAAAATACTGTAATCCGACTAATAATAGCTATTGCTCGAGAAATCCTTTTTCTCCGTTTTCTCCCTCTCGTCACGTCAGGTTCACTCGAGTTCACCGTGGCTATTTGCTTGGCCTTCTGTTTGGCTTATTTCTTTCTTCTTTATTCACTCCAGTTTATTGGATTTTCTACGGCGCTTCGAACACTTCACTTTCTCCGGGTTGAGGCTGCATTGCACTCGCTTCTTCGCCGTCTCTGTACGCTGTGGGAGATAGCATCGAATTTTTCCTCTGAGATTGCTGCTAGTGCACATACAACAATAGCACGCTATTTTTAAACGACTCTCTCTTTTCAATGCTCTTGTCTACCTGAGACAGAGTGACATGAATTTGAGATACAATAAAATTCATCTTGAGTATGACAATGATTATTTATCTTATAATTATTTTTTACAATACTTTTAAAAATATTTTAAATATTAAATAGAGAATTTTTAATTTTTCACAATAATTTTTGGTTTTAATAAAGCGAACATATTTAGCATTCTATGCAAAATTCATTAAAATAATTTGAATATGATTAGAAAAAATTTCCTTTGGAAATTCATTGTAATTTTATCCAGAATCTAAACATACGTTGCCTTTTTTTCGCATTAAACAAAATTATTAATGTTAGGAATTTAATTTTATGTTCACTCCCCCAATTTTTTTTTCGAATGTGTGATATTTTAATTTCGTGAGCAATTAATGACTAATTCCCTTTTTTCTATTGTGTTTAACAGCCATGTGATTATTCAGTTTACATATCTGAAGAGAAATACTATCATCATTTACGTAAAACTGCAAGCTCGGGTGGTTTCGCCAACGGCCAACTCTATCCAACCTTTTCACAGGAGCAGTAAGAAATCATTGTTTCATGACTTGGTGGTTACGAAATATTACAACAAGAATTCTAAAGATCACAATACAAAACAAAATTTGCTTTCCAGCAGCAAGTTCATACAGAAATATATTCACCGCTAAAAAAGTCTTTCTGGTGGATTTCTGATATTCTGGTTTGATATTCCAAAGGGTTTCAAATTTGTTATGGTAGTAATTATATCCTACCTCAAAAGCACATTTCTTTTACGTTTATTTCCTATAATTCTTTAACTTATTTACTGATTTGCAGAAATGAAGAAATATAAATTTATGTTGTAAAATTGCAATTCAATAATCTGTGATCATTTCAGACTCCAGTCCAAGCCTACCTCAATTACTACTTAAGAAGTTCCCTCCTAGTTTATTCTCTTCGCCTACAGTCCATCACAAATGGACCATCTCAGAAGCGTTTGACCACAAAGCTAGAAGATGAAATAGAACATTCAACATTTTGTTTTCTAGCCAACTAAAATAACCGAATAATTGGTCTCACATTTTTATTTCTAAAAATGATCAACCGATTGTCAATTTTTCAAAGGTTGTCATTGGTCAAAAAAGTTCAGAACCCCAAA
The DNA here is from genome assembly GCA_907164885.2 of Dolomedes plantarius. Lineage (NCBI taxonomy): Eukaryota > Metazoa > Arthropoda > Arachnida > Araneae > Dolomedidae > Dolomedes > Dolomedes plantarius. The sequence continues at coordinate 70,104,462 of OU015494.1, read as the reverse complement.
TACACGTTGATAGTTGATTATTTTAGGATTGTTTAAATTTTTACTAAATTTCACTGTGGGGAGATTCGCTTACATAAGATTTGCTAAATCAAACAATTCTGCAGATTTTTAATTCCATCACAAAGATAAAACAAAACAAGTTTGACATTAGTTTGCATCGGGTTTTCAGAAATAAATTATTTCATGCGCATAGTTATTTAAAAATTTACAAATTAGTTGCTATTTGATGAAATAGACTTCTATTGCTATTGCATGCGTTTGTCTTGGGGAAACTAGGTCAAACGTTTTTATTCGTTGAATTTCAAACTTCAAACTTGTTCTAGATTAAACTTTAATTTTTCGATTAAAATATTAATCAAAAGTTTTCAAGATCTGTTGGTAGAAAATAAGTTTTAACAGAATGCAAATTTTTTCACTCCACAGTGTCTTAGTGTCGATTAAAACCTTCGACGTCTTTTATTGAAAAATTCCTTCTACTTTAACTCAAGCAATAATCTATCGCCTAGTGACATATAACGGAGAACACTAATTAAAAGATCGTCTTGTAATTGTTTCATCATAACGGTTGGAAGTACTTGAGGTAGTTACTTTTACTTGTGCATCCATTCAGTTAATTTTTTTAATTAATTTTAAAATTCTTTAATATCAGAGATCGATTAACTAGAACGTTACTTATAGAATTTCATTTAATCTTGATGACCAAAAAAAAATGTCACTCTTAGTATGTTTGTGCATAATTTTTGCATCCTCCTATTTAATGGATTTCAGATATTTAAAAATGTTTTGCGTCGAAATCAGTTTGTAATCAATTTCAAAAAATGTTCTTTATATGAAATAATAAATCCACGTTTTATTCCGTCAAAGGTGTAAAAAGTCTATATTTTTTTACATAAATGAAAAGAAATAACTGGAAACTTTTAGCACAATTGGAGTTACACTGATATTTTCGCAAGTTTTTAGAGTTCAGACTCAATAATCTTCCAATTCAAGGTACTTTTGCAAGTCCCAGCTTGTATAACAATTTTTTTATTAATACATGGCTGTCTGGTTTAACCTCTTTTATGCACTGAATATTCAAACTTTGCCTCCCAGTAAATAATAAGTACATAAGAAGGGCAGCTTGCTTCATACAAAGTTTAAGATTAACGTAACGTTGGAGAAACTGTCTTAAGTTTCCGACTATGCAAGAAAAAGGTGAAAAGAAGTTGCAAAATCTCCAATGTAATAATATAAAGAAGCACAAAGCACATCTAGACATGAAAAATCGTTAAAATCAGAGAAATAAAAGGAAAGTAGTTTGCTAAGTGTCAAGGATTTAAACTTTAGGAAAAATCTTATGTTTAAAATTTTAAAAGGAAATTAGACCTTAACCATTTCAGTATGCTCAATTTGCAAATTAAACATTGTTCTTAAGTTATGTAATTATGTATTTCCATGTACATAATTACATAACTTAAGAACTTTGAGAAATAAAACACTTTTCTATTTCTTTTTAAATGTATGTATAATATTTATGGGGGAAAATGTTAAAAATGTTTATATCTCAAAAAAGACAAAAGTAGAAACTATATTGAAAAGTTTTGATAATCAGATTTAGAAGTTTTTCATTCAATAGTAGTCATACAAATTATTTTGTTAAAAATGAAAAACTTTGACTTACAATACTCGTACTAAGCAAAACTCTTACTAATCAGACTTTTGCTGCTCCTTTTGAATAACTTTTCTGAACTTTCAAATGGTCTACTTTAGAAGATGCAGCCTATTAAGCAAGAGTTACCATTTATGGCTACTGAAAACATTCTTATGGCGATGGTCAAAGTTGGTGGAGACAGACAGGTGTGTCATGAGGAAATAAGAGTGCTCTCTCACCAACCAGCAGAAACTGAAAATGAGAGGATATGTCTAAAAACTTCAGTGATATGAAAAAAGATGAACGTTCAGTGAGTTGATTGTAGGCGGTGATTCTTGTCTTAACCGCTCCAAGAAAACGTGACAGGAATTTGAATACGTCACTCTCGGAATTCCTCCCATGATCTGATGTCACAATTTCTGGGACACCGTACCTAGAAACCCATCCCTCGAGAAATATACGAGCAACTGTTTCCGCCGTCTAACCTTCATTGGGAAAGCTTCTGGCCATCTATAGTAATGATCAATGCATGTTAATAAATATATATAATCATTGGATGGGGGTAATGGTTCCATCACATCCAAATGTACATGGTTAAATCTGCTTCTCGGCACCGCAAACGTTCCCAATGGCGACTTAGTATGCCGTGTAACATTTGATTTGACATTGTAAATAAGTCTGGCCCCATTTCCTACAATCAGCACCCAAAGAGCTCCATACGAATCCTTTCTTAACTACCTGCATGTGGGTTTAGTTCCCGGATGAGAAAACTCATGGATGGAGTCAAAAACTTTCCTATCCAAGTCTTTCGGGACATGGACGGATTTCTGCAGTCGAGATATCACACAGTTAAGACTTCTGACTTGCCAAAAATTTTACGGGTTTTAATTCCAACCCCATGTCAGATCGGAATAGCGATTGTAACGCGTCATCAACACTCTGCGAAGGGGCCATGGCATCGTCATCAATACCAGCAAGCTCGATGCCTTCTATACGCGATAGGGCATCATCCACAGAATTAAATTAGTCTTTTATATACCGGATGTCTATAGTGTATTGACCTATATATTCTAAGTGACAAATTTATCTAGGCGTTCCACTATCACTTTTTTTGGACAAAGCTTACGTCAGAGGTATATGCTCGGTGGAAACCATAAACTGTCCACCCTCGATCATGTGCCGAAAATGCTTAACAGCAGAATAAATCGCTAAAATCTCACGGTCATAAGTACAATACTTAATTTCTGCACTGTTTAACTTACGGAGAAAAAACCAATGGCAGGACCTCTGTACCAACTATCTGGTTCAAAGCGGTTCCTATAGCCTAATCTGAAGCTTCTACTTCAAGCGAAAGTTTTGCGTTAAGTATGGGGTGTGCCAATAAAGCTGCATTCCTAATTTGCTGCTTACTGTCTGAAAAAGCGGATTCGAAAGAATTGGACCAAACAATTTGCGACCTTTCTTTGCTTAACCCTTATTAACGTTATGTAACTCTACCTGAACAGACGACGCATTTTTAATGAACCGATGATAGAAATTCACCATTGCTAAAAATCTCCTTAGCTGATCTACCGTCTTAGGGCAAGGAAAACCAATTAAAGCTTTCAACTTTTTAGGAAGTGGTGCTAAACCTTTTTTCCAAAACCATAAATCTTAAAAAAGGGTATTTCAGACTCAGCAAACTTGCATTTAGAGAGATTGATTACAATGCCATAGTCATTTAATCGATGAAAAATTAAGTTTAAATGTTTTTTTATGCATAGCCTCATCTGGCGAAAATAATAAAATATCATCCAGATATAAGCAAATGCAAAATAAAAATATCTTAATACATTATTGATAAACCTTTGAAATTCCAGAGTAGCGTTTCTTAAACCAAAACACATGCAAATATATTCATATAGTCCGAGAGAGGTGATCACAGCGGTCTTCGGTATGTCTTTATCCTCGATTCGAATTGGAAGACTTTTACTATGACAATTTTCGAAAATACTTTATTTCCCCTTAAACTTTGTGAAAAGTTTTGTATGTGCAGAAAGGGGAAGCAATCTGGAACAGTCAAAGAATTTAATCTGCGAAAATCACCTCATATTCGATAACCACCATCTTAGCCACCATGTGAATTGGGCTGGACCACGGACTTTTAGAAGGTCTTATAATTTCTTTTTTAAGTAACTGATAAAATTCAGTTTTTAGAGTAGAAAGTTTTTCAGGCGATAACAGCCTTGGTTTAAAAAAAACAGGATGACCTTTTGTTTCTATACAGTGGCCAATGACATTAGGAATATTTTTGTGGTTTAAAATAGAACTCGTTAAATTGGGATATCTTTTTTAACATTTCTAAGTATGGTAAATTTTTAGCTTCCACCGTTATAGCCAGCGTAATTTCCGAACAAGGTAAACCTATAGCAGAAACAGCTGTAGTACTGTTAATTTTTCGATTGTTTTTTTACGTCAACAAATAAACCATATCTTTCAAGAAAATCCGCACCTAAAATTGGGTGCATTACATCTGCAATTATTGACTTAATCTGCTATAATTTGCATAAACTAAAATAAAGTTGCAAATGTTTAAAACCATCAGATTTGTTTAAGATATCGTTTGTAGCATGCAAAACGAAGTTACTTAATTCCAAATTTTTAGACTTAACCAACTTTTTAGGAAAACTTACGGTTGCACCTGTATGTATTAAAAACCTGAGACTAGATTCTCTGTCAACAATAAACAAGCGGCTATAGGGCCTGTTTCCATCAATTGCCGCTTATTTTGATGCAGCTATTAGTTTTCCGAATAGCAACATGGTTTTTTACACTTTCGTGCTTTACCTGCAAACCTATGAGGATACCAACAAAGCCTTTTAAGTTTACGTGTTTTGGACCTACCGCGAGAACTGGAACGGTCTCTGACTCTCCCTGAAAAAAATTTTACGTACCCAAGAAAGCCTCTGCCAACTTTGCTTAATCTCAGAAATTTCACACTTCAAAGTGTCTATGGACTTCGAATCAGTACCGCTGGAAATGGAATGTCAGGAATTTCCGAAATTTTATCAGTTATTTCAGCTAATTCTTTCAAAAGTTCCTTACAACTTGACAAAATTTGTTGAGTAACCTTTGTTGTCAAAGTGTACGCACAACATCTTCATTAATTTTGCTAGACACTAAATTTTGAATTTCTAACAAAAGCTTAGGGTTTTTATTTCCTAAAGTAAGCTATGGTAATAAAAGTCTCAGTTTCGAACTTTCCGATTGTGCAAACTTATTCAAAATAGCTCGTTTAATCTCACAATATCTTTCTTTATATGGACGGGAACTGATAATATCCCTTACGTATATTAACATCTTCGTATCTACTCCAGATACGACACTATGAAACATAGTTTCATCAGCTGAATACCAGCAAGTTTAAGCTGCGATTCCAGCTGCAAAATCCATAATTCTGGATCAGTTTCCCAGGAGGGGGATAGTTTAAATGCTACAAGAGCTATCTCAGATCACTCCATAATAGAACAATATACTAAAAATTCTCATAAAATGCTTACCCTTAAATTTCGGTAATTATAAATAACACCTAGTCTGCATATACAATTATAAAACATTTTACAAAGCATCTACATAAAATTTCGGAATGCAATTGCACTGAATCTTAAGAAATTGCAATAATTTTGAGAAAAGCTATTAAAATATTGATACAAAATATTCTCAGAGCATTGACGAGAAGTTACTCACCACTCCGGTTCAAGCGAATATCCTAAAAATTTAACTAATCCCAAAACTAAATGCTTTAGAATGGAAAAATTATACCCATTACTACAGCGATGGAGAGGAAACACAACACTTCGCTAGTAGAGTGTACTCCTGCCCGTTTCTTCAAAGCTTTATTCAACAACGCAGACAGATTCAGAAAACTCAGGCAGTTCTATTATTCACTCTATACCAAAAATTTTGCACTGTCTGCGTCACCACTGTAGCGGCTGCAGGTGGCTTGTTGTAAAAGGGTACATTAGATGAGATGAGAAAAATGCGTATCTTATAAACAACTGACAACTTTATTTCAGCGGTCACAATTTGCACGATGAAGAGCAAGATAGTCAGTTACTTTCCAGATACGGAACACATTGAAAGCATGAGTGAGAAAGAGCTTCAGGAAGAGTAGTGGTAACTACAGTACATAGGCCGGGCCCTCCACTGTAGTGAGAAAGAGAGTGGGAAAACGAAGTTTTATAAGTGAAGTTTAATTCTTGATCATGACGCACTTCGAGCTGGAAATCTGCATAAACTTTTCAGGAGGCAGGACAGTAGATTGCGTTAGGTTTGCTATTTGCCACCGCTACGCAATTCACCTCCCGCACCCATTTGAAAGCAGAAAACGTGTAAAGTTTTGCCGATTTTAAAATGCTACATTTCAATTTTTTCTCAGAAAAATAAATTTTAAGGTGTAATCGTCTTGCAAACTTCCATTGGGCAAAATTTTAATATAAGCTCAACTTATATTTTGCCGCTTCAAAGTTCTAGATGTGAATAATGAATGATTTCAGATTCAAAATTTCATGTGTTGAGATGTTTCACCGAGATTATTCCGTTATTTATATGGTAATGCGGAGGATAAAATTTCGTCGGAGATCTCTCTCTTCATGCATTTTTTTTTTAGTTTTTTTTTTCTAAACCCAAATAAAAATTTTATTAAAAGACTATTATCTTCGCGTCAATCTTATAACTTTAATTTGTCTTTCTTCTAAAACAAGGTTAAAATAATATAACAAAAGATCTCTAAAATTAATCTCTAAATAAAGATAACTTTTTTTTCTAAATTTGCTTCTATTTAATAAAAATACATATTTTTATATTCACATTGATGAAACCCTTAGAAGGGGTTTTTCGATACTTTCTCCTCGTATTAATTTAAATTTTTAGGTATGCCATCAAATAAAATAATATTTGATACTACATGACCCTCCTGAAAAAGTATTTTATCCGTTTATTTTATATCATTAATAACGAGTTTAGGAAAAGTATAATAATTAAGGCACTCCTCAAAAATTGTTAAGATATACCTATAAATATAAAAAATGTATCTTTTAATATATTCTTTAATCTAAACCAACATTGTTTTTATATTCTGCTATTAGCAATTAAAGAATTTGATCAAATACCAAACTCTTAACAAATAAGAATTATAAAAGAGATTTGATAAAATACATTCGCACCTCTTTATAGAAATAATCAAAGTTATTAAAACAGTACCTTACAATATTTATTATTTTAATGCAAGTTATCTTTTTAATGAATTTTCGAATATAATTGTAAACCAAGTACAGTCCAGGACGCAATGTCAGAAATCATAACTTTCCGAGCGGTTTACTTTCAATCTCCGAGCATGGAGCAGTCGATATGTAAAATCACCCGCCTAAGTTAATGGGGCGATATCCTTTTTGATTTCCACATGCAGTGAGGGTGTTGACTCGGCGTCACAAGGCTCTTTTTAAATTAAAACATTCAAAACTTTAAACTTTTTTATTTAAATTTAACAAATTCACATAAACACCAAAGCACTATTACAACCTCTTACCACCGAGTATATCATCTTATATCTATTGACTCAGCAATATCTATCGAAGTTGCCACTTCAGTAAAAAAAATAAGCATGCAAATGACTCCAAGTGTAACATTACGTCACACTGGTAATTATACTTTATATGGAGGCCGGCAGGTGTGCTAATATATAACAATTCCTACACAATATCGGTGAATACGTGCAAAGTTCAACTGGTCTCGCGGGCACGTTTCCTGGACGTTACATGCCCACCGCTAACTTGAAAATTTGCCTGCCAACAGGCAAAATTTCAACCATCCAACACTGTCGACCGGCCGCTGGTGACAGAATTGATACACGTCCCCCCCCGCCTACCCTTTCATGGCTAGGTGCTAGGGAAAAGTAAACATGCTTATCGCTCCTCAAGATGAATGATTCAAGATAGCGAAGCTTAGAATATACAAAATGAACTTTACTACAATTCTCTGTCGACTCTAAATTAAAGTTAAATCTTATCAGGACGCATTTAAATAATATATACTGAAATACATTAACATTACATTTAACCTAAAAAAAATTCAAAACACAGAAAACTTACACATTATGCTCTAAATTAGCTGAATTACATCTTTAACTACTGACTTTCTAAGGTCTTCTTACCACATGTAAAGCACATAAAGTTACCTCCTAAATATAACTTACTTTTTTTCTATACATAGCAACTTATTGATAGTCACTAAAGAAAATTGTTGAATCATTTTTTTCCGAAATACAAATATATGCCAGTTTACACATTATCTTTAAACTGATTCTCTTTCGAGAAAACTTGACGGTGTGCCCAAGGAAACGTTTAATTGTTTTACATAAGATCAAACCAGATTATACCTTTACTTTAACAAATGAACATACTACAAAAAAAATCTCAAGCACTTTCCTTCCATTGTAACTTATTTACCCCGATTTCCTTGGAACATTTCATGTGCCTTATGACCCTCAAAATTCATTTGAGAATTTTGAACTTCCCAAAATTTTACACATTTGAATCTGGAAGTAATTGTCCGTGAAACATCCCACCTGGTCTGACTTCTCGTAGGAAACCTTTCACTAGGTATCCGTAACACAACAGAACCCTTAAACTTCGCTCTAACAAAATATGCCCTTCTGTTTGTTTCCAAAATTTACAGAAACCCCTATGCTGTTTTCCCCGGAGTATGAAATACTCCGGGGACAATACTTTTCATTTTGACCTTAACATAATGCTGTCTTCCCCAAAATTTTATCTTGTACTTGACGAAACTCTGTCTCCCCGCCTTTTGCCTACCTCTTAAGCAGTTCGGCTGTCTTTTAGATACGGGACCCTTTTTCCTAGCTTCATGTAAGTCCCAGAACTTTCTCAATTTATCTTCTTTTGAAGCTCTTGCTCTCTCAATTCCTTTCACTACCCTTTGCTCCAAATTCCGAAACAAATTGTACTTCCTGATTCCGCCAATTAACCCATCTGGCGATAACCCCTGCATCCTGGCAATCCTACCTGTTTCAAAAACCCATTGTGGTTAGTTTTTCCACCTAACAGCCTTCCTGCGATTAAAAGCCCAAAGGGGTCTTTTTCCTGAACCCCTTTGTCTCCGCTCTCTCAAAGCTAATCCCTGAATTCTGGCACCTCTTCCTTTCTGACCCTCCCTCGCGATTTTATTTCGCTGTCATTTACGAGTATCTTGCAGTTTAAGGCTCCTTTACAATAGAAACCTCGTACTCCAGAGGACGGTACCGGCTTCTTACGTCGACCCTTATCTCTAAACCTCACAATCGGCCCATTTCCATGTGCGTCATGTCTTGGCTCAATTTTACCTTCTACATCCGTCGAAACCTGACAACCTTTCTCTGTCACACACCCCTGAGGAGAAACCTCTACCTCAGACTCAGAGACCATTGTCTGAATTCCCGACGGAGTAGTTACTCCTACCTGGACTGTTACCCTTCCTAACGGTGGGCGAATGTCTAACAAAGACTCATAATTCCTCTCTTTATTAGCTTTTGGACAATCCCTCTTAGAGTGATCCTTCGCGCCGCAAATGCAACAGTCCAAATTACGTTCTTGCGTAAATTCTTTCCTGGGCTCTCCCGGCTATCCTGACGCTTTCATTTTTCCCCCCTATCGTCCCACCCCGTGGTTAGAAAACGTAACTGCGCCCCTTAGCCACTCAAAACCTGTCGCCTTCCAGTGCTAATTCTTTCCGCCTAGTCCCAGAATATATCTGGTGTACCAGGACATGAGACCCCGTCTCACTGGATAGAGATTCCGCACTATTCGTGCTATTTCTATCCAACCGTAACCTATCGTTGTCCCTTTGAGCAAGTTGTATTTTTAACTTTTAATAACCCTAACTCGTGGTTCCGAGCTATTTGTTCTCTCTAATTCCTGATTCCGTGCCCTTTCTTCGACTTCCTGTCGTTCTCGTTCCTTCCTGTCTTCCACAATCGTTTCCAACGATTCTTTAGCCAAAGTTTCCGCATAGTTTTCCCCTCCCTTAATAATTTTAATTATTTGCAATTTGTACATTTCCTCGGTGACTACCTCACCCATCTCGCAAGCCAATTGCACGAGATCCGCTTTCCTCGCTGTATTTAAAAAAGACATTGCTCCCGAATGTTAATTTACAATAAACAAGCGAAAACAATAAAATCCAGAAAACAGCTCTTAGCTTTTTCCTACTCTAAACAAATATCCCTTCCACAAATAACAATTATTCAAAGCAGAAAACACTATGCACTTTTAGAGAATTTTAACTCAATAAGAAGAAATTTACTTCATATAAAACACTAATACTATTAATCATTATATGCAAGAAATATTAACCTATGCGAGAACACAGTATACAAAAGAACATAAAATCATAAAATTTCCAAAGAGAAAAAAAATTAACCTAACGTACGCGTTCCTAAGCACCCAAAATCAACTTAGCCATGAACAGAATATGAGGGACAAACGAGTAACTATTCATGCACCCTACTTTGTCAGACGACATCAGAGATCCTTACAGGTATCCCTTTCGTCATCAGAAACATCTTCTGCTTTGTTTCCGCAGCTCTGTTTCACTTTTCCCGACGCTCCGCTGTAAATGGTCAGTAGCTGAGGTCTGCCTCACTTTTCCCGACACTCCGCTCCCGGTCCGTAGATCTGAGCCTTCCGATGAGTCCGTTGTCGCTGCTGGAATCCTCAGCAGAAACATAAAAGTTCTTTATCCAAAATTCCTCACTCTCGCATGGACCCCACTCCTGACACCAGATGTAAACCAAGTACAGTCCAGGACGCAATGTCATAAATCACAACTTTCCGAGCGGTTTACTTTCAATCTCCGAGCATGGAGCAGTCGATATGTAAAACCACCCGCTTAAGTTAATGGGGCGATATCCTTTTTGGTTTCCACATGCAGTGAGGGTGTTGACTCGATTTCACAAGGCTCTTTTTAAATTAAAACATTCAAAACTTTAAACTTTTTTTTATTTAAATTTAACAAATTCACATAAACACCAAAGCATTATTACAACCTCTTACCACACAGTATATCATCGTATATCTATTGACTCAGCAATATCTATCAAAGTTGCCACTTCAGTAAAAAAAATAAATAAGCATTCAAATGACAAGTTGCCACTTCAGTAAAAAAAAAAGCATGGAAATGACTCCAAGTGTAACATTACGTCACACTGGTAATAATACTTTATATGGGGGCCGGCAGGTGTGATAAAATATGTTATAGTTTGGTTTCACCGTCGAACCCTGGTCGAAGTGTAAACATCTCAGGTAATGGCTTCTTGGAAATGGAGCGGGTTGCATGCACAGCATACTTTTAACTGTCAAAAACCGGGCACCGACTGGAAGAACACACACCGTCTCACTCAAGTAACTCGCTGTACGGTACTTATCTAAGAAGGCCGATTGCGACGCACCCTGCCGGATTTCCGAAATAATGCAAATTTATTGCACTTTAGAAAAACGACGTCACACGATGATGACAAGATGACGTCACTGTGCTGTAAACTCCGTCGACTTGCTGAGCTGACGTCATGGGATTAACGAAATATTAATGCTTTAATGACGGCTCACGAAGTAAACATTTAAGGCTAGATAGGGAGGAAAAATGCATTCCTGCTATTTTTTCCTAACAAAATATAACAATTCCCACACAATATCGGTGAATACGTGCAAAGTGCAACTGGTCTCGCGGGCACGTTTCCTGGACTTTACAATAATATTTGGATTTTCAATTCTTTCTGCAAGCAGGTATTTACGAAAGAAATCATGTACATAAGATAGAGGAAAATTAAACCAGTATTATTAAAATAATTAAATTGTGGCTTTAAAACCAGACCAGTGTCTCAGTTTCAAACCCATAAAATACACATGGATCCCCATAGTCCTCGTCGATATGCTATTCATCGTATAGGTATTTTATTACCCTTACATTTTTTTCTAAAAGAACAGAATAATCATAAACGAAGCGGAAATTGAAAGGGCAAGTACTTTGAGGGCCAAAAGAAACGGCCATATTTTAGGGCTTATTAGGCGACACAGATGAAAAGATAGAGAATCAGTCTTATGTACATTTAATAAGGAAAAAAATATTTTGTTACGAAATGAGGAATCTTATAACCTTCTGTAATGTTACTGTCATCGCGATGACTATAAACAAAACGGTTGCCTTTAAGACCAGGGAAAATTAGCACTTAAGTCCTAATAATGTAAAATGAATAGTTTACATATTCTATACTAATCTAAAGTGACACTCTCTATAACCTTAAATGATTGGTTTACATATTTTTTGTAAGAAAATTACATTTTTTTAAGGATAAAAGCAAAGTATGTTACCAAAGTAAAACGAAAATTTTAAAATGTCATATTATGTAAAAGAAAATATTTGGCTTCTCTAGCCTGCTACCCCTATTCAACGGCTACCCCTATAAACGGCCATATTTTGTTCAGAATCGATGCAAGACTCCATAGAGCTAATGTTATGGAAGCAACCCCTTTTCGATGGCCACCCCTCAAAACGGCCATTTTTTCGGAACCAAGACTGGCCACCGTAGAGAAGTTTCACTGTTTGCGAAGGTCACACTGAATTTTTTTAGATCCGTGAGCCGGTAAAAATTATGAAAAATTCCATTTTTCAGGAATATAAAAAGGTAAGGAATTTTCTATTTCCAATAATTCATTACAAAGAGATTTTTCAAGAGATTTTTTTAAGCTAAATCACAATATTTATAGAAATATAATTATATTTCATAGTACTTTGTAGTAAAATATTGGGTGTCATTATCCATTGAATATTTTTAATCCTATGTCAGTCTCCGAACTTTCGGCCATGAGACGATGAGCAGCCCAATAAAAACAGGATCTATAAAAATAAACATCACAGGCACTGCTAGTAACATAAAATAAAAATCTGTTGTGGATAGCAGGGTATATGATAAGGTGTTTCACATTTATGGGTTCGCCAAGGTCAAGAGGGGAGAGGTACCTACATCCATCACTCCAATTCTGTATTGAGGACTGTGCAGGTAGTACAGTAGTGGCCAGTGACAAGTCTAAACAGGCCCTACCGCTTGCTCTAAGCAAGGAATTGGGAATACTTGCTGATTTATTCAAAAGGATGTTCCATATTTCCCCGGAAGTTTCCTCCCTATACGGTTTGAGACGGTTAGATTCATTTGAATGAATATATATATATATATATATATATATATATATATATATATATAGTTTTATGTGTCACAGAGGCAAAGGAGGATCTTGTTGTGTCTTTCTAGTTCCTTTTTTAGCCAGTATATCTGCCTGTTCATTTCCATGTATCCCGCAATAACTTCGTATCCACTACAGGGCAATGCATATCTTGGTGTTCAACAGCTTATCAATTTTTTCCATGCATGTCTGAGAAATCTCACAATCACCCTAAATGGGAGTATATAGGGTATTAATTGCAACCTTGGAATAAAAAAAATGACTTTTTTTCCTCTCCACACTGCTCTATTTTGTCTAAATCTAAAGAAATTGCGGCTAATCACCCATCAAAATTATCAAAATATTTCACGACGGCACAAGACAATGTAAAGTCTACAGAATAGACTCCAGCACCGGTATTTCTAATGGCCCCTTCTTTCAAACAATCAGTATAAACATGGAGCCAAAAATATACCGGTAAACGTTCATGTATAGTAGTCAAGGCAGTACATTTCAATTCAAACTCAAGAGAAAAATCCTTACTAACATCAGGGATAAAGTCCAAAAAACCCTCAGCAAGCCTGAAATTCTTCAGAGGTGACCAAGGATCAAGAAAGGGGTGATGAGCTGAAATAGGAAAATCATAGGTATCATGAAGATTTTTATACAAGAAAGATAAATTCTTTACGTTTCAACTTCTCCACTGCCGGACAGTAGGGTGCTAGAAATTTGTTCTTTCTCCTCAAGATTGTTTCCGTAAGGTTTATAGTCCTTCTTAATCTGCTATCACACAAGGGCTCCGAACAAGATTGAAGTTCCATAGCGAAAGTTGGCGTTGATCTTGTACCACCAGTGATGAATCTCAGAATACGGTTTTGGGAGATATCCAATCTTTTCATATTTGCCTCAGAAGTTGTAATAAGTGCTTCATTTCCATACTCAACTGCTGGTCTTACGTAAGTCTTATAGGCGGTGCAAAGGCGGTCCTGAGGGAACTATACAGTCCTCAATCTGACCAGTTCTCCTCCCCTTCTTTCTGGCATCATCTCTCACCACTTTCAATTCTTGTAGCCTATGATTCCAAAAGAGGGAATACTTCTTGAGCCGCCCTCTAGGAATACAGCTGGACACACAACTCACCAATATCCCGGTGAAAGAATCTACGGCTTATCAAAACTTAAATCAAAAGAAAAGTCTCTAACACGTTTGTCAGGCAGATTTCCAAAAGAAGTCCAATCTGCTTTTCTTATTCCATCGAATAAACGAGGTACAAGATAAATTGAATGTGTTCTACTAATGATTGTTAACAAAATTTGGTGTCCCGCTCCTCCAGATCCATTCTTTATTTCCTGTCTAACGTCGTTCTCCGAGTGGATTTGTCCCTGTCTGGAAACAGACTTTTTTATCATTCTTAATACCATTCATATTACTTATTAAATTGCACTAGTCTAATGTACAGAAAGGGCTGCTTTTAAGGCGACAAGTTGCCAGTCGTTTAGCGAGAACACATGGTAACACGAGTAGGCGACGTATATCACCCCCTATTGAAATGTTTTGTCGTATGCAGTATATTATGCAAAACTACATCTAAGCTAGTCGTGACTTTTTCATTACTTAGAAAAAATAAACTATTTCAATAACTTTCCCAATGTATGAATTTTAGCGTAGAGCTTGATTTCTGAAAAAGACTTAATATTCAAAATATTTTCTCTCTTTTAATAGCTATATGAAGAATATGTAAGGTATACACAAGATTCGATTCACAAGAATCGAACTTTTTAGTGAATGAATTAAAGAAGCTGCTTCAGATATGCTAATTTCGGCATACGCGCTTGGTATAAATACCAAGCAGCTTGATTAATACAGAGGTTGAAAGAAGATTGTTAAAGTTGATAGATAAGCGTAGGGGAGCTACGAGGAAAGCAGCTCCAGGTGCTATCCTGCGCCAGTGCTTAGCAGGCCCAAAGTTTACGTGGCAGTACTGCTGGTTTGACTCTCTGCTGGTTTGTGAGTATTTGCCATGTGTATTTTTATTCAATGATAATATATACTCAGTACAAGTAGTACGTATGCTTATTGCTATAAAAGCAAATTCTATATGTGCAACGAATTCAATAAACATTGTTTCATATATAAACTGTGTTTGTATCAAATTCAAATAGAGTGCCCCTAAGTATTCTCTACAGTGGCGCCCGAAAGTTTATATATACCCTGGTTGTTCTCGTTACATTTATAACGAACAGCATATTTGAAGTTTGAACTTTATACGGTGGTATACTCTGATATTGATAAAACTAAATTGTGAAAGTATCTTGTTATTATACTTATATACTATTTGAAAATGAGTGTTGTAGAACAAAACCCTGCTGGAAATTTTCCTAGCGTAATTATGGTTCAGCAAATTGCGCCATTCGAAGCCACATTCAATGGCGGCCCCTCAAGCCAATTCCTAAAGAAAATTGAGCATTACTTTCAGCAACAATGCACCCCAGAGGGGGAGAAACTTAAAATTGCTCTAGCCGCTTTAAGAGGTAATGCATATCAGTGGTACGCGTGTATGCAAAGCAGTAATCTGATTTTTGACTATTTGTCATTCAAGCAACAGTTTCTTAGCGTTTTTCCAAAGACCTTTAATCAAAGTCAAATTGAAGTGGAAATTTATTCGCTAAGGCAACGTGAAGGTCAGTCTGCGTTAGATTTTGCTACGGAAAAGATTTCCAAGTGTCAGGAATATCTAGAAGGGATGACGGAAGCGGTAATCTTAAAAATAGTTATCCAACGTTTGAAGCCAAGTGTTCAAGATTTTTTAGACAATCAAAATATTACAAGCAAGGTTACCCTCCTTCAAGCTTTAGCTAAACATGACAATAGGCATTTCTTCGCTACCCCTTACCCTCACTCATGTACGAGAAGTTTTATTCACCCCAGCCAAAATTTTTCGGGAGTTTCAAACCAACAGCGAAACCAGTATCGCGGGCAAAATAATAAAAGCTCACGGCGTTACAATGAAATTAGTGGACTTAAAGTAAATAATATGCAAGCACCTTACGTGCACTGGCAAGTTGATTCACGTGATATGGTTCAACCTGTTTAAACTGTGTGGTCAAATGTATTAACTTGTCCGATCAGTAATCATTATTTTGAGAATAGTGAAAGTCGGGGTATTTTTGTGGCTTATAATGACAGTGAGCTTAGCTGGAATAATGCGGTAATTCCAGAGCAATTTCCTGAAAGTAGTACCGATACTAATGCTAGTGGTTTAGAAAATAAATCATCTGATACTTCTATTAATGCTATATCTGATATTATTAATACTATACCTGATATTTTAGATGAGATTCACACATCTGTTAATGAAGGAAATTTAGTAGATCACGAAGTATGTGTTAAGGAAGTAGTGAATACTTATTAGTTGACGATAATAAACTTGCTTTACACGATAGTAGGAACTCTCTAGGTAATGATGATATTATTTCACGTTCCCAGCCGAACGGGGATGCTGTAGGCCAGGTTGATAATATGGTTTTAAATAAAGTACATGAAAACCAGACTGAGAATCAGGATGAAAAGTTGACACAGATTTATACTGTAAGTTGTTTAGCTGATGCTTCAGAAGTTATAGACGTAGTTTGCATTAAAACGCACGAGTACAAAAAGCTTAATCTTCCTAAAACTGAAGCAGTGTTAAAGCATTTAAATGATAACGATTCTGATGTCGCAAGTTTCAAAGAGACTTTTTCGTCAAAAGAGGATAAAACTAAGGTTAGGGGTGATAAAAAAACGAGAAAAAACGCCTTCAGGTTCCAGCATTAAAACTGCTAATACTGAAGTAATTAAGGCGGTAAACAAGAAGTCGTATAAGCACAAATACGAAAAACAGAGTCAGTTTGTTGAAAAACATAAAACAAGCGGCGAACCAATTTGTAAACGTATTATAAATGGCGAGTTAAAGCCAGTAACTAAACACGTTGGTGCGGCGTATAAATGTGAAAAAATAGAATCTGCATTAAAATCTAATATCGATACAAGCAAAAGTACGAAGAAAAGTAAAGTGTGCACTACAAAAACTCCATCAAAGGATGAATATGTCGCTGATAAGGTACACAAGGTTATCAAAAGAAAAGATGACAATTTTAAAGGTCCTTTGCATAAGTACAGGAAACGGAAGATTTCTGCCGCCCAGCTAGGTTGGCCTCCTCCCAAGAGACCTCCTGTCCATCGTCAAGCCGGACCAGCGCCTCAGGACCAACGCCCTGCTGCACGAAGGATGCCCACACGTTCAACGAATCCCTTTACTAGGACTGCGACCATCAAGAGAGGTTCCACGGAATGGACAGACTGGTGCAGGGAAGTTGCCGTTTTCATGAACATGTCTTGTATACATTCTCTTATTCTATCCCACCCCCTTCAATAAAATCGAACCAAACTGGTTTGAAATTCCCCATTGTATATACTGTGTAAACATTTTGAGGGGAAGGGGTGAGCCACTGAAAAAAAAAACGGCATACTGTTGTTTTATAAATTTTTGAAGGGGACATGTAGTGACTAGAAAAAAATACATACTGCATAATATAATAATTAACTCAATAATGTACTAACTTCACAAAACATACCACATGTACATTATGAATTGGGGAAGAGCAGATACAAACAGTCAAGAAATGTCATGCTGTGCAAGTGTGTTGACACTTTTAACTAAAATAGACATTCTAGGGCGCAGTTGGCAAGCCCAGTATTCACAACTCTGCAAATCCACTGTTTCATGGTGTCACCTGGACCCTTCGGGGTTAGTTTTGTAAAATTGGAGTGGTGTTTTTCCTCCACACAACGTGTGGAAGGTTTGTTTGGCTTTGCCACCCATTATGTAAAAAGTCAGACCAGCACGCGTTTTCAATTAGTTAACTGAAGCCGTTCAGACCTCAGTTACTTAATTTTTTTTTTCGAGGGAGGCCAGTGTAAGGTATACACAAGATTCGATTCACAAGAATCGAACTTTTGAGCGAATGAATTAAAGAAGCTGCTTGAGATATGCCAATTTCGGCATACGCGCTTGGTATAAATACCAAGCAGCTTGATTAATACAAAGGTTGAAAGAAGGTTGTTAAAGTTGATAGATAAGCGTTAGGGAGCTACGAAGAAAGCAGCTCCAGGTGCTATCCTGAGCCAGTGCTTAGCAGGCCCAAAGTTTACGTGGCAGTACTGCTGGTTTGACTCTCTGCTGGTTTGTGAGTAATTGCAATGTGTATTTTTATTGAATGATAATATATACTCCGTACAAGTAGTACGTATGCTTATTGCTGCAAAAGCAAATTCTATATGTGCAACGAATTTAATAAACATTGTTTCATGTATAAACTATGTTTGTATCAAATTCATTTAGAGTACCACTTCAAATCATATACACCCAAGTCTGGGTAGAAGTGAGCTATTTTCTCTACACATAACTACTGGGTAAATTATAAGTGTCAGGTAGAATTATTTCTTTAACTGAAAGTATCATATCAGCAAAATAAAAAGTAGAGTATTCATACTGAATGTTGTGTAAATTCTCCCCCTCCTTCCATAAAAAAATCATTCACATTTACAAAAGTAAAGTGAATATGGGGAAATCGAAGAACACCATTAAATTTTTTTTCCATTTAAACAGTTAGCTAAACTGCAGTTCTGGCTAAACGAGTAAACGTTGCGCTTTAAACAAATTTCGTCAAAATGACATATCAAATAAAAATCAACCTTTACAGATGCTCGTAACATGTAAAATGAATATTATATTGAAACTGCATGATAGTCGAAGTCATACCTTAAAAAGCGCTAAAAGTATCCAATTATCAATTTTAAAAAGAGAATTTTCTGTCAAAACTTCCGAAATCTCTCGATGTTTGAAAACTAATTGAAATTCGAAGTAATGCTATTTCGCTAAACATGATTTGATACGTGTTCAAAAGAGTGTTAATTCCATACATATTTTATCATTTCCATTTTTATGTTACATAAAATTATACTTCAATATTTTTTTTATTTCTCAGTTGTCCTTTATTTATTAGTTCCAGACTATCATATACAGATCATAGCGTACAAAAATATATTTCACTTCAATTCTAACTATAAAATTCAAATCATACTTGAAAGGAACTTACGTAAATGGTACTAACGATGAAATTTTCTGGAGGGATAAATACATTTCTATTAAAATGTTATTTTCATTTTGATTCAGTCGAATTTCCCATGTTCATATACCCGAGATCTCCTACTTGGGACTTGTATTACAGTATATTTTTAATAACATATATTTAAAAAAACAGATTTATGCAATTAGTAACCAATTTTATTATTTAAACTCTTAATTCAATATACCGGGTGCGTCATAAATTCGTGCGAAGTTCAAAAATTAATTAAAAAAGAAGTAATGCTCGGAAATTTTTTCTCTTTGTGCCAATAAGGTCGGAGGGACATTGGATTTTTTTCCATGTAAAAAAAAGAAGTTTCCAAAAGTAAACGTAAGTGGACGCTCGCACGTCATGCTGATACGTTTTATGCAAATCAGGCAAACTCAAACAGAAAATCAAACAAATCACAATAACACGAGACTGTGCATTTATTTTAAAGTAACATATGTTCAGCTTTACTACTAGCACAAGGTAATAGGCGCGTCACGAAGCTCATTACAGTGGATTGTAGCATCGATGGCAGCGACAGTCTGTCGAATGACATTTTTCAGTTCCGTCAAAGTGGATGGGGAGCCCCGGTACACATGACATTTTAAGTATCCCCCCAACTAAAAATTTGCCGGTATCAAGTCTGGTAATCGTGAGGGCCACTGAAACTTACAACCGCGACTTATAGAACTCGGTCTTCAGTGAAAGATTCCAAAAGGAACGTCTTGATATCACGTGAAATGTGGGGCGGGGCACCATCCTGAATGAAGGGGACAACAGGTAACCCATGTCTTTCCTGCAATGCAGAGTTAACGTGGTCACGCAAAAACGCCCTCTTTCGGTTACTTTTGGAAACTTTTTTTTTTACACGGAAAAATGTCCCTTTGATCCTATCTGCACAAACAGAAAATTTTCCCGAGCATTATTTCTTTTATTACGAATTTTTGAACTTTGCACGAATTTATGACGCACCCGGTATTTAGAGCAACAGGTTGTGCTTAAAACTTCTTATAGTACAGGGAACAAAAAGCGTCAGAATGTTACCCATTTTACCATAGGGATCTTAACTGCACATGACTGACTTTAGTAATAGGAGGCTCACCTGTATTTGCTATGTTTAAAATCTGTTAATTTTATCATGGGCATATTTATAATATTTTCTTGATAAATGATAAGAGACATTCGGAAAATTATTAATATTGACTTTTATAAAAATCCCTCAATAGACAAGGTATTTCAACTTTTATGATTTATGCATCGTTTAATAGACACTAAAAAAAGACTGAAATAACGTGCTTTTTCCCGTTATCTACACTGCTGGCCACTGTAAATGCAACACCCTGAAGGAAACATGCAAATAACATGAAATTTACAACATGCATTAGCGGAGGTGAGATATGCAAATGATTAGAATTTCAGCGCAGACGCACATCACGCGCACCTGTGGCGCCACTTCAAAGCGCTATTTAAGGCTTGGAGATTTCGACGATTTCAAGTTCGGCAATTGTGTTTTTCTTGTGGTTTTTTCAAAAAACGATCAATTATGCCTCGTCGAAAACAGCGATCATCTTTTGATCAAGTATCCGAGTTCGACAGAGGAAGGATAGTGGCCTACCGAGATTGTTGTTTATCTTTCAGGGAAATCGGTAGTCGTGTTGGACGAAACCAAACAACTATAATGCGGATATGTGATCGTTGGATGCAGGAGGGTACGACGGACCGACGTGTTCGATCGCATCCACCTCAGCGCACCACTTCACGTGATAACAGGCAAATTGTGCGCATGGCAGTGACGGATCGCTCAGTCACATCACGAACCATAGCACAGCACATTCAGTCTGTGACGCATCATCCAGTGTCTGCGCGTACCATTCGACGCCGTTTACAGCAGAGTGGTCTGTCCACAAGACGTCCATTGCTTTGTCTACCCTTGACGCAGAACCACAGACGTCTCCGACGCCCATGGGGCGATGACAGAAGGATGTGGACGGCAGGATGGAATGAAATTGTCTTTACTGACGAGTCAAGCTTCTGTCTGCAACACCACGATGGTCGCATTCGAGTCTGGAGACACCGTGAAGAGAGGATGCTGAACAGCTGCGTTATGCACCGCCACACTGGTCCTGCACCGGGTATTATGGCATGGGGCAGTATTGGATATCACTCTCGCCCAAATCTAGTACGCATTGCCGGTACTTTAAACAGCCAGCGCTACATCTCCGAGGTGTTGGAGCCAGTTGTCCTTCCTTACCTTCAGGGCTTGGCCACAGCCATATTTCAACAGAATAATGCGCGACCACACGTGGCACGCATTGTCCAACGGTTCTTCGTCAATCGCCAGATTGAATTGCTTCCATGGCCGCCTCTCTCTCCGGATCTTTCGCCGATAGAAAACATGTGGTCCATGGTTGCTCTACGATTGACCCAGATTCCATCCCCAGCTGCCACAGCAGATCAACTTTGGCAACGTGTGGAAGGTGCTTGGTCTGCTGTACCCCAACAATTCATCCAAAGTCTCTTTGAATCAATGCCGAGGTGTGTGGCAGCGGTGATCTCCAACAATGGCGGCTACTCTGGCTACTGATTTTGGCAGGAACCACACTTCACAGAAGTCTATAAATTTAATCATTTGATACTTGGTCAACATGTTATCTACAAAATTAATTTTGTTGTGATATTTCTTGTCTTTCTTGGTGTTGCAATTTGGGTGGCCAGCAGTGTAAAAGAATATATGACTTCTTCCTTGCTACTCTGTTGTGATAATTATCAGTTTTCAACATATTGAAAGGTAAACGCCCAAACACGTTTAACTATTGATTCAGCTGTAATTTCAGCCCATGTTTGGGTAAGTTTACATGGGGTTTTTCGCACTTGTGCTACTAATTGCTTAGACGATATCTTTTAGATAACTTTTTGGGGCGACCTGAACGAGTTGTAATTATTTATGGCCCCACGCGCTTCATACCACTTGATTCATATCTTAAATAATAGAAAAACTTTTTTTCTTCAATGTTGATAACCTACAGGAAACCTGTGGTAAATGCAACACGGGAAGACACAGCTTCTTAAAATCTACAATAAAAATGAAGGGAGGGGGTGACTAGTTTCGAACTAATAAGTAGTTCATTATCAAGCCAAGGAGCATTAGATATGATTCTCTTTGCAGACGATTCACAAATTGTGAATTGTCCACAGAGACAATCTTGTTGTTCATAGAGACAATGACACCTAATGCTGATTCTTAATAGGGTCTCTATGGTTAATTCCCAAAATGGTAGCTGTCTATAGTGACAATCACATGTAATGGTCCTCGGCGTTGTAATGAATTATTCATTGATTTGAAATTAGTACCAACATCAACACCGTTATTTTTATTGTGGATTTTAAGGAGTTTATTCATGTTTTTACTGATGCTGCAAAAATTTTTACATTTAAAAGGAAGTGAAATAATACATTTCCGCAGACAATAGAAGAAATCAGTCACTTTAGGAGACATTCTGTTATAGAAGGCCTCGACTCTTCAGGGAATCCTTTCGACCAGTAACTGGTATGTGACCGAAATGATATGTGTTAATTCCTCGATAGAGGCTCTGCTAGAGAGCTCTTAGTGGAGGGCGTCATCAGTGTAATTCGGAGTTCTAACTCGTTAAATAAGGGATCAATAGGTTTGAGATGAGGATTTTGAGGCGGCTGATCTATTTTTTTCATGGTTTGTTCATCAAATCGGGTCTTGATAGATCTTGAGGCTTCTGGTCAGGTTATGCTGAAAGAAGTAAGATTTGTTACGAAGTACTGCCACCTCGTAGGAAATGCATAATCTTTAAAATGTTTATGTACCTCTCAGAATTCATATCTGAGAGCAAAGCCTTCAAGGACTCAACCCTTTGCAGAAAAAAACAATGCAAGATAATCGCAAAGCCCCCTCCGAATTTCACAGTTGGAAAAACAGTCCCTGAGTAAACACCGTATCCAAGCATGTTCATCCGACTGGAAAAGTTTGAAGCGTGATTTATTACTTTACCTAACATTTTAGGGGCCCGGGGTTGCCTATTTGGATGGCAGATCTCTACTGTCCATCCTGCGTTCATGGCCCAACAATAATGAAAAATGTCACCGAATTTCGGAAATCAACCCTTGGCTGCGTATACAGGTATTGCTACGTAGCGACTGGTCGACAGTTTGAACAAGGCGTATAGGCGAAAGCCGTGGTCACTGTAATTTCCGAATACCTAACGTTGTATCAATCTTTTGTTATTCATGAAGTCCATGAGTGCCGTCAGCCCTCCCCGAACTTCAAATTACATCTTCCACAACATATTTCGGGATGCCTAGTAAACCTGCAGCTGCATACAACGATTGCTTAAGTAGCATTCTATGACTGTAGTGACTCTTTGAAATTCCATACGTTCGGCGTACATGCCATAGCAGATTCCAAAGAAATTCTAACTTTAACTAAAAGATCACGTACATATAGGCTACTTTATGAGTACTTATGTATCTTCATTTGCACATTTGAGTTTGCTTATATTTATCTATTGGGAGGTGACCCATTAATTTTGGAAGTGTTGTAGTGTTTATAGATAGTGTTTATAGATAGATATAGATATAGACATATTTAACATAAAGATGTTATCATTGAAGGTAATTTCATAAGTTTTGTTTAATAGACTTATGAAATAATCGCTTCGGATTCGTTCCTGAAATAGATTTCAGTGTCAAGGCTCTTGTACTTATCACACTTCTTTAAAAATGGACCACGTTTTATTCTCTATTATGTTAAGTTATTTATATTTATTTCTATTTCTCACAGCTTTGAAATTTAAATTATGTAGCCTGATCAAATTTTTATGTAATTATTTTTTAATTCCCTGGTCAGTAGGCAACACAAATGTCGATATGGTAAGTGGAGCTATAAATAATGTACACCTTTATGCATGACAAAATCAAATCTTTGTTTACAACAGCACTGACAGTCATTCTTTTTAAACATTTTTTGTGAATTTCTTTTCATTCTTATAACGTTGTGCATCTTTATCATGTTTAACAAACAACACAAATTTTAAATGACTTTTTTCTCCTAAAGTATCGATTTTTTGTTTTGTTATGTGTAAAGAAACAGTTGTTTGGCTGATAGCAATTTGATTTCTTAACGATTTTTTTAGGAGGGAGAATAAGTAGAGCACTCATGTTGATTGAAATTAACTTTATGCTTCTAAAAAAAAAATAAGATGTAATATTCGCAGATTTCTAAATATTTCTTTTTAGTGGCTCAACTAAGTGTTTAGCGTCAGCGTGATTTAAGCAGTCAGACACCAAATTTATATGATATTTTTCGAGAAGTATTGTTCTCATTGAAACTGATTGAAATTAGATTATGTACATGGATTTTACAAAAAAAAGTAATTTTCTTGAAAAAGAAAGTAATGAATCGCATCATGTATGACATGGAAATGGCAACAGTTCCATTAGTTCGGGAACTCCTTCGATTTTATATTTCAGAATTTTCTCTAAACGGAGAACTAATAGCACCATGATAAGAAATCATCGTCTTTTCTAGTCACGGGACGTGGACACGATGTATACATCCAAGTCACTGCGAGGGAGATGTGATGCCAGTCCAACACGATATTTAGATATGTTTCATGATCAGAACTCCCCTCAGGGTTTCAATATACTTCTACGGAAATATATCTCAGCTTACTTAAATTAATTGCTCAATTTCCTTATTCACTATCTATCTATTAAAATTCATATTTTTTTAGAAGTAAGATAATGGCAATTATATACATCTAACACACCTATAAAGTTAAGCATTACAAAAATTAATTTCCTCATTAACAATGTAAAGCTCTTCCTTTCATGAAATCTAGGTTTTTACATTAATTCTCAAAAAACACATTTTCATTGTCTTGACGAAATACCCTCTCTAAACTTATACTATTGAATAACTCAAACCAGTCATTTCTACGAAGATTACAATGCTAGATGTGATACTGTTTTGCTGTTCTGTCAATTCGTACCCTACAGAACATTTCTACTTTAAGCCGTTTTATCTTGGAGTAGATTTAATCATGATTTGTAATTTTTAAGAGGATAAATCTAAAATACTTTGTAATATATCTTTAAAAATGTTGATGCAGTATTCCTTTGTTCAAGTTTAATTAAACTGATTTTTTCAAATTTAAAAATTTCAGAAGTCGTTTTTTAAGTTGAATAAAATTTTTGAGAATATTTTCATTCAACAAACACTATTTAGTAAAAGGGAAATTTATTCAGTAAATGGGGGTTTTCCCTTTAAATTTCATAAACCTTTTCGAAACCTTTTTGATGCAGAAAAGGGGAAAAATTATGCAAATCCAATTGGTTCCTAAGATGTATAAAAAAAATTAGTATGTATTAAATTTTAAACATTTTAAAGGAAAATTTCAAATTGGGCAAGAATTGTTCATATGTATTAGATATTAATATAAAAAGACATACTTGAGATTGGGGAATAATTAAATTTCCATGTAAATAAGACAATTTAAAAAAATTGTGCATAGGAATCGCCTCAGGATCAATCTAACCGCTTATGCCACAAAGAACCATATTAAGGAAAAACATCTCGAATCAGATCATTGACAGTCTATTTGTTTCAAACAAGAGATTTTATTTTCAAACAAAAGATTCATGTTTTTATAGGTTCATTATTTCGTGGTAAATATGCAAAAAATACATGTCTACAACAAAAACGTTCTAGAAGCTGTGAACTAAAATTTACCTGTACGATTAAAAAAAATGTATATTCCTTGCGGCAAAGCATTGACAATGTGTGTTTTTTGTATACCAAGATGTATTTAAGTGTATTAACAATAACAATTATCCTTCTGTTATATGTTTTTAGTAAACTGTTTTTAGTTTACGTTATATGTTTAGTTTTACTGCGGTAATTTGCTCCCCGATAAATAATTTAACATTTTATTAACAGTATATCTTATGAAAGAAACAAGACCGGAAAGAATTCCCCTGGTTGTATTCCATTTTTTGTCCAATTTAGATGCTCGTTAACATACGTGAAGAATTAAGCAGTAATTCTAATTGAAAAGATAACTAATTCTATTATTAAGTTCTTTGAGGCGGATCCAGAAAAAAATGAGCAAAAAATTTATTTAATTAAAATTACTTTTATAATTAGAATAATGACGTTAGATCTTTCAATAAAAAAAACTATCAATACAATTTTTCGAACTCAAAGATGTTTAATTAAAATCAAGAAAACTCTCAATTGTAACACTTCTTGTCTTCATTTGAATTAAACGTAAAAATACTTTAGAAGTAGAGAGGAAGGATAAATTTAATTACAAATGATGGCAATGCAGTTTTATGAAGTATCAGTGTGTTTATAAAATGAAAATTTAGACAAAAAATCATTTCATTAAAACAATTCACTGAAACCTTTCTGAATAATTAAGATACATTTTATTCCCCTTAATAATTAATCATTAGTTTTAAATTATATTTGAGGCCTCCTGGTTTAAATTTGCCTAGAAGCGTTATTTTTAAACATTTCATTTCGTGAAAAAGCTCAAGATTTTAATACTCCTTTTATCAGAGATACTAAAATTGAATGCCATGCAACATTAGTAGAGCGTAATTAAAAGTCTGTCTGGAAGGAATGAATAAGAGAGAATAAGTTTAATTGTTGATATCATTAAGGAAATAATCATCTCGGTAGAAAAAATACCATAACTTATTAAAATTTACAATAAATTCTCTACTCGTCATGGTTACGTACAACTGACAGGCCTTGTTATATGATACAAAAAAAAGAAATGAAATCCTTTTGACATACAAGGGTACAAAGGAATCCCACCAAAGGATTCACCATCTCATTTTCATGTGCGTGGTCTGATACTCATCCATGTTGGTATGTTGGTGTTGGTGTTGTTGTTTCTATAATACCCTATAGACCGGAATCTATTCCAGACCAGGTCCATATAGGCAGAGGAATGCGCTTCCGGTTTTATAATGGTACCAGAAGGGTCGGAATCCGATTTAACCTGGTGTCATTTCAAATTTGGCCGAGCACCCCCTAGGGATGACACCTGGGAGATAGTACCCTCTCCCACCCATTCTGGCATCATAGAGGGTCATTCCGGGCTACGTATTTAACATGCTCATATCCGGCCTAGACACAGAAGTATTTAAAGGCACGTGTCAGGATTCGATCCGAGCACCCTCAGCACCGAAAGCCAGCGAGCTATAAGGCTACGCCAAGCCATGTCGGTACTTAAAAATGTACATTTCCATTTGAATAAGGCAAATTGTCGTTCACAGGTAACTTCTGCACATGATAGTATGTTTAATTTAAAGGCGAGAAACAACTTGCCAAGTATGCAGGGGAGAGTTTCCAATCTCGAGATTGTTTAAATCTAAGAATAACGTCTAAAACAGTGATTCCCTACCAGTGTGCCGCAGCACTTTAGGGTGCCGTGAGATCGGCCAGGAGTGTCGTGAGATATTTTTGGCGATAACAAAAAAAAAACAGTAGTCGATCCCACTTAAAATGAATATAAAGTTGAATTAATTACCCTCATGCTCTACAGATTGTGACACAGATCAATGCACCTTGTTGGAAGACAAGCCTCACTATTATTTCTGGGTGGCGTGCCAATCGGGGAAAAGAACTTCAACTTTCGTGAGCCGGACGATGGCCGAATAGCTAGGGCGCTGGCATTCGGGTCTGTGGGTTCGATTCCCACTCTTGGCATGGATGTTTGTAGCCGTTCGGAATCGGCTTTAAGCTGTAGGTCCCGGTCTAATTAGCCCTCGTGTAGCAAAAAATGACCGTAGCGCTCCAAACCAAACCAAACCATCAACTTTCGTGAATGTGTTGATTCTGGTATAAATATGTTCAGTCGAACCGACGATGTGTTACTACATTTTAGCCATCTTGTTCTTATGTATATATCTTTGATTAAATGTTGATAGTGGTTTTAACAGGCCATCGAGTGGTTATTTTATACGACAGCTGCTAAGCATCGGGTAGATGCACAAACACGCACTTTTAAGGTTTTAAGTTAATTACGTTTTTGACAGTTCTAAGTAACACACCCTTTCCTGAGGAGGAATCAGCTACTCTTCCGCCTACAACTGTTTGTCCTGATATTAAACAGTTGTGCTCTAAGTATCAGGGCCTCTTCACATAGAATCCGTCTGCGTCAGCGTTGCTGGTGTTGAAATATATTTAACCAATTACAAACCTCCAAACGATTAGCCACGGAATTGTTAAGGTCTTTGATTGGTTTAATGGTGTCAATACGAGTAACGCTGGCTCTGACGGATTCTATGTGATCTAAGCATCAATCTCAAGTTTCACAGTCATAAAGCAAAAGTCTCTTTAGCGATTTCAGATATATTCATTTTATGTAATACTCTACTGAATCCCATGGCTATATTTGAAACTGTATTAAAAGATTTTGCTCTGATGTTTGTTACTTAACACTTTTAATAAATGAATAAAATCAGCGATGACGGTAGTATTTATTTGAACTTAAATTTAACTTTTTTGATATACATTTTATTTTGATTAATATTTAAAAAATGAAAAAAATGAAAAAAAATAAAATTCTAATAAGGGTGCCCCAAGTACCTAGTCTCGTGCCCATGGGTGCAGCAAACGTAAAAAGGTTGGTAATCCTCGGTCTAGTCTAGATCATTAGATCACTCACCTGACAGCTAATTCACATACTTACACCCATACTTTTAAAAGTTTCTCTGTTACATCTATACGTCCATGTATACTGTTATAGGCAACGAAAATGGTAAGTCTTAACAGAAATCGGTATACACTGCTCGCCACTGTAAATGCAACACCCTGAAGGAAACATGCAAATAACATGAAATTTACAACATGCATTAACGGAGGTGAGATATGCAAATGATTAGAATTTCAGCGCAGACGCACATCACGCGCGCCTGTGGCGCCACTTCAAAGCGCTATTTAAGGCTTGGAGATTTTGAGGATTTCAAGTTCGGCAATTGTGTTTTTCTTGTGGTTTTTACAAAAAACCGATCAATTATGCCTCGTCGAAAACAGCGATCATCTTTTGATCAAGTATCCGAGTTCGACAGAGGAAGGATAGTGGCCTACCGGGATTGTGGATTATCTTTCAGGGAAATCGGTAGTCGTGTTGGACGAAACCAAACAACTGTAATGCGGAAATGTGTTCGTTGGATGCAGGAAGGTACGACGGACCGGCGTGTTCGATCGCATCCACCTCAGCGCACCACTTCACATGATGACAGGCAAATTGTACGCATGGCAGTGACGGATCGCTCAGTCACATCACGAACCATAGCAGACAACATACAGTCTGTAACGCATCATCCAGTGTCTTCGCGTACCATTCGACGCCGTTTACAGCAGAGTGGTCTGTCCGCAAGACGTCCATTCCTTTGTCTACCCTTGACGCAGAACCACAGACGTCTCCGCCGCCAATGGTGCGATCACAGAAGGATGTGGACGGCAGAATGGAATGAAATTGTCTTTACTGACGAGTCAAGCTTCTGTCTGCAACACCACGATGGTCTCATTCGAGTCTGGAGACACCGTGAAGAGAGGATGCTGAACAGCTGCGTTATGCACCGCCACACTGGTCCTGCACCGGGTATTATGGTATGGGGCGGTATTGGATATCCCTCTCGCACACCTCTAGTACGCATTGCCGGTACTTTAAACAGCCAGCGCTACATCTCCGAGGTGTTGGAGCCAGTTGTCCTTCCTTACCTTCAGGGCTTGCCCACAGCCATATTTCAACAGGATAACCGCGACCACACGTGGCACGCATTGTCCAACGGTTCTTCGTCAATCGCCAGATTGAATTGCTTCCCTGGACGCCTCGCTCTCCGGATCTTTCGCCGATAGAAAACATGTGGTCCATGGTTGCTCTACGATTGACCCAGATTCCATCCCCAGCTGCCACAGCAGATCAACTTTGGCAACGTGTGGAAGGTGCTTGGTCTGCTGTACCCCAACAATTCATCCAAAGTCTCTTTGAATCAATGCCGAGGCGTGTGGCAGCGGTGATCTCCAACAATGGCGGCTACTCTGGCTACTGATTTTGGCAGGAACCACACTTCACAGAAGTCTATGAATTTAATCATTTGATACTTGGTCAACATGTTATCTACAAAATAAATTTTGTTGTGATATCTCTTGTCTTTCTTGGTGTTGCAATTTGGGTGGCCAGTAGTGTATTAGAGCTTATTTACTGCTCTAGAGGCCTGGAGGAACATCATCTGAATAATACATGAATAATAAGTCAACACTAAAGAATTTAGTTCCATGCATGTATCCTTAAAATGCATTTAATAATTGACTTCATTTTAGCTCATAACTGTTGAATTTATGACATACTGAATAACCCTTATGAATTAGGTTTTACAGAATGAATATTTGACTTCAAAATGTCAACAGCCTTATCAATAATCTGGACAGAATCTTTAACATAAAAAGAATAAACTTAATCACATCTAACATAGCGATTTTTGAATTCTTACATGAGATTGCTTAGAATAGAATATACACCACAAGAGATTAAATATTTTACAGAATGAATATTTGACTTCAAAATGTCAACAGCCTGATCAATAATCTGGACAGAATCTTTAACAAAAAAAGAATAAACTTAATCACATCTAACATAGCGATTTTTGAATTCTTACATGAGATTGCTTAGAATAGAATATACACCACAAGAGATTAAATATACACCACAAGAGATTAAATATTTCTTAGCCATTTTCTTGCCATTAGTCAGAATCGAATGTGCAACAACAGAATAAAAAAAACATTTTAGCTTGAAGTAAATAAAAGTTTCATAGTGATGCCATCTATTGACCAGAAACACAATTAGAATACAAATTACAAACAATATGATGAATAAAAGGAAACAATTATTATAATGAATTATTTAAAAATAAAAATAAAAATAGTAAGTCTTTTATGAAGGCTGAACAAAAAAATAATAAAAGAAGACAAAATATGAAGACTAAATAAAAATAATAATAATTTAAATATATCGATTTTAATATTTTTGAATTTCAACATAGTCATTCATTTGGTCTGGCTGACTCCACTCAGTTGTTTTTAAATTAAACAAATATGCTCTAAATATAAGTCTAGTTGTTTTCAAAAGAGGGAAAATATACGTTTTTAATGTCTTACTGTCACTCCCTCTCTGACCCTTTTTTTTGCATTTATCCAATTTTTTACATTATATAAAATACATCTAGCTATCCCAAGAATCAAGACTGGAAACCTAAGCTTTCTAAATAGATTACTGAACATACAATCTTAAACCACGGTTTGAATGCAAATTATTAGGTTTGTTACACTTAGAACAAAATAAATTAGAAAAGAAATTGCGAAAAAAAGCATCGATTATAAATAACACAAAAAGGGGGATATCTTTCTTTTATCTTCATCGGAAAATAAATTGGAAAATGTATCATGGCTGATTGACCACTTTTAAATAATTTAACACTTGAAATAAAAGTGAAGGGAAAATACTGCTCTCCCAATCAATTTTATTTTAAATTTAATTAATGAAATTTCCATTTATAAGTTTTTTATTTTATTTCCGAAAAGGAAAACTTAAAAGTTTCTCAAAAACATGTGAATATGTTTTCACTTTTACTATTTTCTGCGAATGTAACATATTTAAAAATAGAGTTTCTTTCAAATAGTTCTACATGGAAGGTTATGAACCTTACAGATGCACTGAATTTTGCTATTTTAATAAAGAAAATCCCATCGTAGTTGAATATTTCTTCAGCTTTCTGTTTTTGCCTAGCGACTTTCGGGAAATTTTATTTCGTGCTGAAGTTAAAAAAAAAACAATTTTATACAGTGATAATATATTATTTACTCACCCCCAACAAGTAAACATTCCCTTGAGTTTATGTATTCCTTTTTATCACTTTAACCAATCTTTTCAGCAGTTTAGGATTTCCTTTTCTGAAAGGCTTCTATAAAATAAATTGCAACTGATTTAACTTTCATCATTTATGTCGTGTAACGGAAAAAATATTGATAATTACTGAACTCATATTTAAAGAAAATACCTAAAATCATTGCTCGAGGAAATAATAAGCCTTTTTATTTCATGTACTATTTTAATAATTGTTAAAGAATATTTCTATAAAATAAATTTCAACTGATATGAATTTCATCATTTATGTGATGTAATGGAAAAAAATATTGACAATTACTGAACTGATATTTAAAGAAAATACGTAAAATCATTGCTAGAAGCAATAATAATCTTTTTTATTTCATGTACTACTTTAATACTTGTTAAACAATATTTCTACATTTAGAATCATTAGATATATTTCCCCTGAATAATATATAAATTAAAAGTGATTAGGAAACAAAAAAAATTTCAACTTAGCATTTTCTTAAGGTTATTTGGAGTTTTTAGTTTAAAATACAGTTTAGTGTATTTATTTATTATTTTGATATAAGTTCGTAAAAAAAGTTAGGAACTATTCATTTTATCTTACTTCTTCAAGACTATACAAATTTTTAATTTTCCTTTTAATATCTAAAAGTATTAATAAATAAATACCATAACAATATTTTTAAAATAATCACGAGTCTGTAAATCTACAAAAGCTAGTCTATATCTCAAAATTTAAAAAATCAAAACAGCTAACATGATAGCCCAGAAAATTTCTCTCTGATTTCTTTCACTATTAAAATATTTTACATATCAACTAGGCTCTCTCTGATGAAAGCGAATTTAAAATGATGTTTTTCATACTTAAAATCATTTAAGACTTAAACTTGTTAATTCGTTCAGAAAGGTAATATTCAAATTCATCAGCTCATCGAAAAATAATGGCAGTGTTTATTCCCATAAAC
Organism: Dolomedes plantarius; assembly: GCA_907164885.2. Classification (NCBI taxonomy): domain Eukaryota; kingdom Metazoa; phylum Arthropoda; class Arachnida; order Araneae; family Dolomedidae; genus Dolomedes; species Dolomedes plantarius. The sequence goes on along the minus strand of OU015494.1, from coordinate 70,071,519 downwards.
AATCCCAATTGAGAAATTCCTGTAGGTGATTAAACAGAAGAATTAAAAATTGAGGAAAGAGAGCTTCAATATGTCCTTTTAATATCTCACATTTTATAAATTTTTCTTTTCTTTTGTTTTACACATTCGGATTGCATGTCTGATGAATCAATTATTTTCAAATTTTATTTGGATTTGAAATACTTCTCTTCCATTTAAACTTAAAACATCTAAATAAAGGAGAAAACTTTTCTTAGTCATGAGTCATGAAAGCAATTAAGAACCATGAGGTACTTTCCAGTTCAAATGAAAAAGTTCCTTTTATCAGAGAACAACCTTGATAAAATAAATTTACATAAACTCTCGGGAGTGTTTATTCTTATTCTGTTCTTAATGATTGATTTAACATGTTTAGGGCTTTCCTAGATTTTAAAGTAAAATGCCCATAATTTTTTTGCTTAGACTTAAGTTGCAAACTTTTTGAGAGATTTAGATACAAAATGAAGAAACTTTGAAAGAGCAAAAACAGCTACAAGTCCATCAGGGAACATTTTTACTGTTGAGTTGTAAATACTCATCAACTTGTTTTAAATTCTGTAAACATCTTAAATTCTTTTTCTTACCTTATTCTTTTATAATTCAAATGTAGATGAAGTAATCTTCTCCTTTTTTTCACATATACTCTAGTCGACACTAAGTAACTCTTTTATGCTAAAATATTCACTATCACAAAGCTAGATGTATCTCATTGTAATTGAAATAAAAAATTTTGTGATTAAATTTTCCCATAGCATTAGTTCGCTTAAAAGGCATTTTATTTCTACCTTAAAATAATTTATTTTTCTTCTGAATAAATTTTATGAATTATCAAGTGAGAGGAATCTAAAGTTGTAATGTGTAAGAATAAATTTTTATTTACTGCAGTAAGTGGGAAAAAAACATCAAAATCTGTCTACTTTTGCTCAAAATATTTCTGAATATTAATTCCTTCCTTTCATTCGATCCGCCATTTTTTTCATATTTTACCATCTATTATTACCTTTCACATAAACTCCTACAGTGGATATGTAACAAGCGTACTTTATTTACATAGGTTTTCTATTTATACTATATTTTTCCATAATCACTGCAATTTATTATTTTGCATTTTTCAGGTTCATAAGAAATGTATATATGATATCTGACAAAGGTGATCGGGTAGTTACCGTAAAATCTTGAGTATAATACGCACTTTTTTTTTCACATTTTAGTCCGCAAAAATATGGGTGCGTATTATACTCATGTACAAAAAAAAACGCAGTTTTAAACATTGAATAAACGAACGTACAGCAGCTGTAATACACTGTCGCAACACGGGTGCGCGCACATCGAAACTTTGAGATTCATAAACCCGTTTACTAGGCAGGAATTTCTTTTAAACAAGCGAAACTCGCAGTTCGTATCGCACACACGTTCGTTTAATAATAGGTCCCTTGAAATAGTGATAGTTCTCGGTTGTTGCAAGTGTAAATATTTATTATTTTCTTTTATCTATTTCCCTCAAAATTCCTTAAAGACGGTCCTATACGGCAGCAGAAAAATTGTCAATTGTTAAACGTGAGACGTAAGTGAGAAAGACATATTATGGGAGGATGAGCAGGCGTCATCATATGTGGATGATGGTGGCGATATCCACTGCTGGCCACTGTAAATGCAACACCCTGAAGGAAACATGCAAATAACATGAAATTTACAACATGCATTAGCGGAGGTGAGATACGCAAATGATTAGAATTTCAGCGCAGACGCACATCACGCGCGCCTGTGGCGCCACTTCAAAGCGCTATTTAAGGCTTGGAGATTTCGACGATTTCAAGTTCGGCAATTGTGTTTTTCTTGTGTTTTTTTTCAAAAAACGATCAATTATGCCTCGTCGAAAACAGCGATCATCTTTTGATCAAGTATCCGAGTTCGACAGAGGAAGGATAGTGGCCTACCGAGATTGTGGATTATCTTTCAGGGAAATCGGTAGTCGCGTTGGACGAAACCAAACAACTGTAATGCGGATATGTGATCGTTGGATGCAGGAGGGTACGACGGACCGGCGTGTTCGATCGCATCCACCTCAGCGCACCACTTCACGTGATGACAGGCAAATTGTGGGCATGGCAGTGACGGATCGCTCAGTCACATCACGAACCATAGCACAGCACATGCAGTCTGTAACGCATCATCCAGTGTCTGCGCGTACCATTCGACGCCGTTTACAGCAGAGTGGTCTGTCGCAAGACGTCCCTTGCTTTGTCTACCCTTGACGCAGAACCACAGACGTCTCCGCCGCCAATGGTGCGATGACAGAAGGATGTGGACGGCAGAATGGAATGAAATTGTCTTTACTGACGAGTCACGCTTCTGTCTGCAACACCACGATGGTCGCATTCGAGTCTGGAGACACCGTGAAGAGAGGATGCTGAACAGCTGCGTTATGCACCGCCACACTGGTCCTGCACCGGGTATTATGGTATGGGGCGGTATTGGATATCCCTCTCGCACACCTCTAGTTCGCATTGCCGGTACTTTAAACAGCCAGCGCTACATCTCCGAGGTGTTGGAGCCAGTTGTCCTTCCTTATCTTCAGGGCTTGCCCACAGCCATATTTCAACAGGATAATGCGCGACCACACGTGGCACGCATTGTCCAACGGTTCTTCGTCAATCGCCAGATTGAATTGCTTCCCTGGCCGCCTCGCTCTCCGGATCTTTCGCCGATAGAAAACATGTGGTCCATGGTTGCTCTACGATTGACCCAGATTCCATCCCCAGCTGCCACAGCAGATCAACTTTGGCAACGTGTGGAAGTTGCTTGGTCTTCTGTACCCCAAGAACGCATCCGAAGTATCTTTGAATCAATGCCGAGGCGTGTGGCAGCGGTGATCTCCAACAATGGCGGCTACTCTGGCTACTTATTTTGGCAGGAACCACACTTCACAGAATTCTATGAATTTAATCATTTGATACTTGGTCAACATGTTATCTACAAAATAAATTTTGTTGTGATATCTCTTGTCTTTCTTGGTGTTGCAATTTGGGTGGCCAGCAGTGTATATTACGACTACACCAATAATTATGACATGGACGTAACAACAATAGATCAGCTGTATTAAAGTGAAAGTGATTAAGACTGATAATTTGACAGTATTGTTTGTTTTGAATTAAAAATTCAAATTTTTTTCAACCGAATTTGACGTTTTCGTTTCTTTTTATTACAGATTTTATTTCTGCTAATAAATATCTGTGCAATTTTTAAATAAAATATTGAAAAGTTATGGGTGCGTATTGTAGTCGAATTTTAATTTTTTGCAAAAATTTCGCGCAAAATTGAGCCTGCGTATTACAGTCGATATTTTACGTTATGCGTTTTATCAAGTTATTTCGATATAATGAACTTAAAAAATTTAAAGTTCTCTTGCATCTCTGTTTTGATAGAGTACATTAAGACACTTAAAGAAGACCTTTATGCTAGCACATAAAAAAAAATGTAATATAAATGGGATATTCCTGGTAAAATATGTATAAACATTTTTAAAAATCGCTAACAAGATTGAGCACTTTTTGCTCAGTAAAATTAAAATTGTTTTTTTCTGTTTGTTAAATGGATTACCATTGGTGTTTCATTCATGGGTGAATCTTTTCAGCATAGAATCAGTTACCTTTTTCCTTATACCTTGTTCCATTGTTTCCCCTGTTCATCTAATATTGCGTACTAAATTCAATTATCACATTAAAGAATTAGTTCATTTTAGAATTTAAAATTTTCTGTTCTCTAATTTTATTTTATAGGGTTTACGTGAAAAGTTTAAATGGTCTATTTATTAATTTGGAACTACTCTACAGCGGTTTCGCGAATTTGAAGAATATGTTGATGATCATTGTATGGTATAAGTGTAAATGACTTTGGGTGATAAGATTTAATGCTGAATATTTCAAATTACGTTTTGAAATGTCAAGAAAAATCAAATGATTCATAACTTCATTTATAAACTCAAGAGTGCTGACTCAAACGAATGACATGAACCCCTCAAACATTACTTCTCGACCATTATGTTTTACGGCTGAACCAGCCGTTAGCGATTTTATGAAAAGAATTTTCGGATCTATTTATTAAATTATTAACTGCTTATCAGTTTTTCAATAGAAAAAATTCTAGAAGAAAATTTTAGTACATAATGCAGACATGTGGTTTTTTAAGAGCTTCCAATATATATTCATTAAAAATAATTTACGTTTAGAATTTATTGCAATCTATTTTCAATTTCAATAATGCCGAAAGAGTTTTGTAAAATTAATTTTCGTCTTCCACCAGGAAATATTAATTTTTTAAGTTCATTATTTTCATTTTGGAAAGAACCATTTGAAGTAGAAAACTAATTTAACTTACTTATGAAATAAATTTGTCTTATTGCTTCATTTGAAACTTTTGATACAGTTTTAAAGAACTACAGGTATCCCATTTCCTTTGTGTGACAAAGTACATAATTAAAACAAAGACGAACTACAAATTAAAATTTGAAGAATGCTGAAAACTTAAAGATGGAATGAAAATAGAGACATTCATTGGAAAAAATTAAAAATATTATTTATTTTTGTGTTGCACCAGTAGTGACATGCAGTTTACAAACACTGAATTCAACCCTTATACAAAACAAATTATAAACTTCCCCTGTGGCATACTGATACAGAAACATGTTCAACGGGCGTAGTATCCGAGTGGTCTAAAATAGCAGGCCAGAAGTAACGAAAAACTTATTTGCACAAAACTAACAAGTAAGAGGGTGGTTCGAGCAGGTTACAGTATCACCAGAATGGTGCAAAAGACTTTAATAGAGGCAAACTCAGTCTTTCGGGGAGCAGAAATCTGCACAGGCATACTTGCCCAGATGTTGCAGGGGCTCTCTGGAAAAATAACAGAGTCTCGAATATATACCACACTTTGTTATTTTTCCAGAGAGCCCCTGCAACATATATACCCGAGTCTCGCATATATACCCGACTTGAAATCTTTGTCGGTTGCGGCCCTCTTCTTAGAAATTGCGGGATTTTCAGAGGGGAAAACGAGGAATTTCCTGCACGCTGACAGTTCTGGATTCCTGTGACATTTTTATGGGAACATATCACTTCTATAACGCCAGCATATTCTGACTGACGACCGTGAAAGGACATCTTTATGAGGGAAATTCTGGTCCGCTGATTCTGGTCCACCGGCAAAGATGAAACTTGAGGGATTAGCCCGCAGAAACCAGGAATGTTAGACTTCAGCAGTGAAACCGTACGTGATAGCTCTTTAACTCCCACAGAATTTTAGAATGCAGCGGGTACGTATGGAGGTGTTTTTAATCCTGCAACTGTGGAAGGGCTTTTCGTAGGTCGTGAGAACCCCCACGATACATGCGTGACGTCACACCCCCTTTTATGAAAATTTCCATATTTACATTTTATTTCAGAGCATTAATGTCAAACTTCCTTCAAAACGCCCCTTCCTTCATAATGGTAACAAGTTCACTACCATAATCATGAACTGAAATTTTAAATTCTCTGTACTGATCATGCTATGTCATGTCGGTTTTGTCGACATCCGTACTAATCATTCCTTGGAGAAGACCTTAATATAACACTAAAATACAACACTAAAAATCTTAAAGGCTTTTGAAATGAAGTTTAGAATTATAGGAAATGCATGCGAAATACGAGAGAAAGGGACACTGCACTCAAATTGTTGGCACTCGCTCATTTAGCATGTATCAAAGTCAAACATGCCATATTTTAAACCTATTCTACGTTTAGTCTGTGATTGACAGCCATTTTACTCGGTGAACTCTTGTTACTGCTCACTCAATAGGGAAAAACGAATTCTGTGTGTGGAAAAAATTTTACTTTATAAGAGGGAAAATGGCTACTGAAACTAAATTCAGGCTTGAAAAATATTATGGAGAGTCTGTGTCTTCACTTAAAATGACTAACGAGTGGTCTGTTGATTTCCCTTGCGGCCAAATGAGCACAAGTGACGCTGAACGTTCTGGTCACCCTGCTTAGGTCACTACTACTAAATGATTATGGTGATGAAAGATGGAAGATTAAAAGTGCGTAATACTTCCAAGGCTGTTGGCATTATCGTTCCTACAAAATAATTTACACGAATAATTGGATATAAGCAACCTGTCACAAGGTGAGTGCCCCGTTTGCTCACAATGGATCGAAAACGTGAACGAGTAAATATTACAAAGCACAATTTGGAGCTGTTTCAATGAAATCCACATGAATTTTTCCATCGGTTTGTAACTGTTGATAAAATATTAATACATCAATACCAGCCAGAAATGAAAAAACAGTCAAAACAGTGGGTCGAAACATGTTAATATGCACCAAAGAAATCGAAAAGACTCCATTAGGAGGAAAGGTTATGGCCTCTGTGTTTTTTGGGGTGCGCCAATGGTAAAATATTCTTTGATTATTTCGAAAAAAACAAACCAATTACCAGAGAGTACTATGCATCATTACTGTATTGTTTAATCAATGAAATTAAAGCAAAAAGACCATAGAAAGAGTTATTTTATCTCATGATAATGTTTTGGCACATTCGTCTGTGATTATGTCTGAAAAACTGTTAAATTCCACTACGAAATTATTACCTAACCTCCGTATACTCCTGATTTGACACCCTTGGACTACTGTGTGTTCTCAAATATGAAAAGTACCTAGCAAGGAAGAAATTTGCATCCAGTTCCAAAGTGATTACGGAAAAAAACGGTTGTTTCGTAGAGTTGGACAAGTCTTACTTTAAGGAGGGATAAAAAAAAGGTTGAAAATCGGAAGACCATATGTATTGACCTTAAGGGAGATTATGCATGAAATTAAATTTTTTAAAAATTCAAAACAAACGTGGTTTAAATTATTTTTTGCCAAGACTTAACAAACAGCCTTCGTAATTCTAGTTGCTTGATTTATTTGTTGAAAATAGAGCTTGAAAAACCTTTCTAGAAATAAATATTGTTTATCCTTTTCCTACAGAAGGACTTGTTACTTTTAAAAGTAAACTAGCCCAAGAAATTTTGAAAACTCTAAAATGCATATATAAATCTACTATAAATATTTGAAAAATATTAATATAGCGATAAAATGCCTCTTAAAAATCTCAATATAGAAATTTTATAAGTATACAGAAAAGTAGTCAATAAGTGGAAAAATATGTAATAATTTATGAAGCATTTTGTGCTTCAGTTTTAAAAAGTCATTTAGAAAATAATAATTTTTATTAACCAGTAAATCCCAGTTTATCAGTAATGCTTCAAAAGAAATTAGCGTTTTTATCTCAAAAATGGTACGAGATACGGGAAAAAGTCAATTACAAAGTTGTTTAGCATCATCGATTTAGTAAGAAAAGATATCTTGCGCACATTAATACTCAAAACAGAATGTAAGCAATGAACATTTGTTTGGTCGTGATTTTCAACACTATGGCGTCGTGAAACGCGAGCGAAGCTCGAAAAGACCACTTCACGGACTAAATACCAGCTTGTGTTGTGGCGCAAGGAAAACGTAAGCGATTCGCATTAATGAGGACCATGGTCCTGTTCCCACTAATTGCGAGTTTTACTAAATGTCTGTACAAACTATGAAAACTTTCTGAATAACTTAGATGTCCACCCAACATTCCTGGCATACACAATGTGTACAGATGAGGTATGTTTTTCGTGTAACGGAATGTGGAATAAACAGAACGTTTATACCTGGTCGATAGAAAATCCGAGATATGCTGTCGAAGTTCGACATCAAGTACGCTGATCGATAAATGTTTGGTGCGGTATTTTTCATGACAGTCTCATTGGACCAGTATTTTACGAGGGAACGTTGACGGGACAGCGGTACTTGGAGCTTCTGTAGGATGTAATAATCAACCATGTTGAGAATCTGCCGTTGCACCAACTAAGAAATGTATGGTTCCAACATGGAGACATTCGAGAACCAAGTCATCGAGTATGGTGGTTTCGTATAGTAGCCCCCGGGATCACCCGACTTGACCCCATTGGACTTCGCCTTATGGGGACACATAAAAGGGCAAGTATATGCGTCTCCTCCGCCAATATTGCAGGATCTTTGACGACGCATTACTGATGCTTGTGCCTCCGTAACACCTGCCATGTTGCACAATGTGCAGTGAGAAATCCAGTCCAGAGTGCAAATGTGTATAGTGGCTTATGGAGAGCATTTTCAGCAACATAAATAAATTATCCTGAAGATAGGGAAGTGTCTCAGTTTTTTTCTTCCACTCTTTATGACATGACAATTTTCGAAATCGTGACCAAACAAATGTTCATTTCCTACATTATGTTTAGAGTATTAATGTTCGCAAGGTGTCTTTTCTTACTAAATTGATGATGTTGAACAACTTTGTAATTGACTTTTTCCCGCATTTCGTACCGTTTTTTAGATAAAAACGCTAATTCCAAAATTTGCCGATATATGGCGTTGCAAGTTGTCTCATCGAGTAGCGCATATCCTTTTTACTCACCTAGACACCAACTTTATGCCTAAGTTTTCACCGTTTAGAAGTTGAGGGGAGTGTAACGGATATAGGGGGGAACCCTGTATTTAAAATAATAATAATATGAATATGCTCACTCGAGATTTCTCATAGGGTTGCAATAAATAATAGACTACCTGATGACTATATTTTACTAATATAAATTTTGTTTAAGATTCGTTTTTTATCAATATGTAGTCAATATTTTCACATTTTGTTGAAAATTAATTAAAAGGTCAAAACTTACTAACTCAATCTTAGATTCATATCATTTAGTCCTAATCCTAACACTGTTAATTTTCTTTGCCCAATGATATCGTAACATATAACAATCTGGAATATGCTGATTAAAGTATAAATTATTAATTTGCTCTCCGAATAAATTTTAAAATTATAGTAGCGGCCAACATAGCTATACTTTCAATAATTTAGAATAAATCAGGGTTTTCAAATCAGTAGATTATCTCCAATTGGTAATACAGAGACGTGTATTAATATTTCCCCTGAAGTGTCCTCTATGAATAATTGTCTAGTAAGGTAATTTATTACGTAAGTGGTAAAATTTTTTTTGCAGGGAATCTGTACGTATTTCTCTCTCACCTTAAATCCTGTATTTCAAAATAGCTTTTATATTTATATTTTACTTTAAATAATATATTTATATACTTTATGTTTAAATTTCTCTCCGGCTACTTTGGTAAGCAAAAATATTTTTATTCGCATTTGTTAATCGCCATGCAACAAGACATGATTGTTTATCTCTATAAACAGTATCGACTTTGGAACAGTTTTGTTAGTCATTCATTCTTAATTTAAGCTGGAACTGCATTTTCATATTTAATTGAACTGGATTCTGTAAATTTAATTGGATTCCACTTAGAGGATTCAATAATTGCACATTTTCCTGCCCCTGCCTGTGAATTTGCTTTTCTCCAGTTGTTTAATTGTTACTCATGGCTTACATTTTATTTATTTTTTTTTACTTTCATAGATGTGATTAACACCACAGTCTGATTTTCTTAAAATATAACACTATTTAGCAAAACGCGTTTTGGCAATTAATACTGATGGGGGTTACATAAGGAGAGACAGTAGTAATGAACTTCAACAAATTTGCTTTTATCTAGATTTTATCACTGTACTTTCAGTACTTTGCTTCCTTTCATCATTTTGTTCCTTCATTGTTCAGTTTTGTAATTATCCCCTGTAAATAAATATTAATGTGCTTTATTACTGTTGCCTTTTCTATTTGTGACTTCAGTTTTCTGGGTATTTTATTTCCATCTCGACTTCAGTCCAGATGGAAAGTTATTGATCCAGTTATAAATGCATCAATCAGCTAATATATGTGCCAATTGATGCAGTTTGTTTCCAATTTGTTTTACCGGTAAAAGCAAATAGTTTTACAGGTAAGAGCAAAAATACTCAATAATACCATCAAGTGATACGTTGAATAATATTTATTTTCAAAAAATTTCGCCCTTATTGGATTGCTTTTACTTCATTTAATCTTCTGTCTGGCCTTCTTGAGTTAAAATAAATTCATAACCTACAAATATATTAGGCCTCTCGAAGAATGTGTTGTTATAGAGGGTTATATTTTGTAATAACTCATAAATATATCTTCTGGTACATTGTGATGATTCTTAAAAATTAAAATTATATATGAAATGAATTCATACATATATTCCAGACTGACTTTGTCAGATGTCTTTCACCTTAAATTAATTTCATTAAAAACCTTTTGTCGCCAGAACTTGGCTCTTTTTGAAAAGACTTAAGATTTGACGACTTTATTTTCTCTTTCCATCAGAGAGACTACAAAGTCTATTTTTACTGATTTAAAACAGATTGAAGATAAAATTGACTTAAATTTTCATAACATTTATTTATTTAAAATTTTGAAAAATTCTCTAAATTAAACAGAGACAATAACTGCGTGTTATACAAATTTTTATACAAATTCTAAAATGTTATAAACGTTGGGAACCGTCTTTTAAATCCTGTAAAAAATTTTAAAATAAACTGACGAAGGAATCGAGCGTTCACCTCTTCTGTCAAAATCTTTTCCATATTTAATTTTCCCTTTTCTCACCTCAATAACTCAATAATTCAATGCTTAATGAATTCTCCCTTTTTTATCAATGTGAAATATGATGCTATTAGTCTTTTGCACTTTTCTATTTTTATCAAGCCATTTTTATGATTCTATGGGCTAAGGTATTCACAGGCTATTAATCTTACTGAATTTTCAAACGATAAGATACTCAGGAAATTTCTTTTCGCTCGGAATAAAAAATGATTTAGTTCTAAAAATAATTTTAGTGCTAAAGGTTGATATTTTGAATAAAGTACGGTGAATCGCATTGACATTAAATGCAGATATAAGTAGAAAATTAAAATATTATTGAACATCAAAGTTCAGCGCGACGTTACTATTAAATTCTCTTTAATCTTATGCAGCTGTTGATTCTTTCCTTGAAAAAATATCTTAATCTTTTGTTTATATGCCAAACACTTTTTTTCGAAACTAAGAATTACGTGTGACTTAACACGTAGAATATTTTGGTTGCTTGATGAACTTAATACGATTTGGATGGTAGAGACAATTTTTCTTCCAAGAAGACACACCTGTCTATGTTTTAGGCACCATGGAAAACAATGTCAAGGAAATTTTGGATTAATATTATTTTGTCATTATATGAAAGAATATAAGTATTCAGATTAATGATAACGGTATTTTTTAACGTGAAAGAAATTTAATTTAAAGCCTAGAAGCAGTTGAAACAGGATTACGCAGGATATTTAACGTTTCCTTGCGATCTCCAAATTGAGCCAGTTTGACAGTAAAATTATCAAAGTATATAAAATGTTCATTTGTATATTAGTTATTTACTCAAATCCATAAACAGCTTATTACATAAATGAGGGAATATTCACTGGATATATATGACTAGACTCTCCAATTGATTGGAAATTCCGATGTATTTCTCTATTCTAGAGTGTTTGTGATATACGAATCCTCTTTGGGTAATTAACAGCGCTAATAATAGTTTGAAAACATTTAATGATAGTTTTCCACTTAATTATCTTTTAGTAAGTTTAATTACAACAGTTTCAAAACGACACATATGCTACTTTAAAATTATTCACTTATTATCATGACTAATATTATTATATACAGTGAAACTTCTTTAGCCCGCGAACCTTATTCAGCGGCCATCCCTCTAAACGGGTATTTTGTTCAGAACCGATTAAAGACTCCTTAGAGCCAATGTTATGGAAGACGCCTCTTTTTGACGGCAACTCCTCAAAATGGCCACTTTTTTTACAGAACCATTACTAGCGGCCATAGAAAAGTTTCACTGTAGTACTTTTTTTATGCTTTGATTACCAAATTTTTATTTTGGTATTAAAATTTCTATGTTCCTTTTTAAATAAAACATTTAATCTCCTATACTTCCGAGAACTCTTATACTGAATATTGAAAAGGAAATACCTTATAAAAAGCACAATACTCTCTTTATTCTAACATTTGTCACCATTTATTATAAGTGTGTTTCTGTAGTCATATATACTTAAGACTCAATGAAATCTAAGAAAAAATAAAACAATTTTACTCCATGTAGAAAATTTAGAGGCTAATAATAATATACATTTTTAAAAAAATTTCTGGCACACATGCATTTAAAGTTCATGTGGAAATAAATAGTTAATCTTTATTATTTTTGTTTATTATTTGACCCATTTAAGCATCCATCCTTATAAATTCTTGCTGTCAACCCTTATAAGGACTACGATATATCAAAGGATGTTTGTTAACAATATTTAAGCTCAAATTCGCAATTTTATATAGAAATAATATTTGCAAAGAAAGATTTTGTGAATTAACTCTTTACATGGGTAAATAAACACGTAAGTAGAAAACAATTTATAATGTTGCATAGAAGTGGTCTACACTATATACTTCTTAGATCATTGAAATTGAAATTATCAGGCTACTAATTAACATGCTACTAAATTCTGCTTTCTGTGGTCTACCGATATTGGTGTTTTTTATGGCTAGAACCTATCTAAATGCATTATAATTTATGCAGTTAACCCATTTTAACCGTTACGTTTTGAGCAACCGAGTAGCTGTCAACAAGGTGTCTAGAAACAAAATTTAGATAAAATATGATCAGGAGTTTCACCCAGAAAAAGCACCTCGTAAAAATAATCGTATTCGTATCCAGGGGAAATATAGTTTAGACGTCAGTTGTTTAACGAGGATAATGGCTCTTTGCTCCTTTTCCTGTTGTATAAGGGCGAAATTTGAATTGGCGTTTGTCATACGGAACATAGGATTTTTTTATAACATACCAGGACTTTACATATCGTAAAAGGCTAACAAAAGTATTAAATGAAAAAGTTATTTTAAAAAAGACTTTAAACCAATTAAAATAATCCATACTACCTTAAAATGGCTAAAATTATTAGGAAATGAAAAGCATCATCTTCCCTCTCTTCTACTTACAAAACGAATTAGGAAATTCAATGAAGATAACCTGTGAACAACAATTATTATCACAAAGGAAAGAAATATAGAAGGTGTGACATGGAACTCAACTTATTAAATTATTTATCACTGAATCCCATTTAATTACACAGGACTGCGAAATTGAAGTTTTTTGAAAAATACAAGAGAAGTTTTCACTGACTTTTATGTTATTTGGTGTGCTTATTTCGAAAATGACCTCCATTTTTTTCCATCACGTCAGGATTTTTTGTAAAATTGAAATCGATATTTTTGCTAAAATCCTATTTGAAAAGGAATTCTCTCAACAATTTTGCATGTACTACGTATCTGGCAACAGTGGTTTTTATTCATTTAAATCTATGTAAAATAACCGATTCTTGGTGAGGCAAATTGATTTTTCAGCAATCGATTATTTTTTTTATGGGTTTAAATGGATGAAAACCTCTGTTGCCAGATCGCACGAGCCATCTCTCATCGAGAGAAAAACAAAAAGTTCCCTTGAGTTTAAACTTTTTACATCAAATTATGGTGCAGTTTCTAGAAGAATATCACCAACATACTATTTTAATTTGGTTTTATTAAGGTAACTTACATAAAATAGACGATTGACCAAGAGAAGCAAATATTATGTATGTGTACATGAAAGTTTGAAACAAATTTTAAACTGAGCAAAAAAACAAAACAAAAAAAAGTTTCTATTTAAGTACGTACTCTTTTTCCTTTGAAACTTCTGTTTAACGTTCTTCTTTTATGTTCAATCTCAGGCCTATCTCGTGTTAACATCTAAGAGTAGTCGGCGAGCATGATCTTATCCCCTCTTTCTTGATATTTGCGCTCCATATCTTTGATGTCTTGGTGGAACCTTTCACCATGTTCTTCGCTGACTGATCCTAAATTTTCGGGGGAAAAGTCCCCATGTGATTGAAGGAAATGTATTTTGACACTCATGGATCAACCCAACGCTTGAAATTTGTCCAGCATATTTATAACAATTTATTTATAGTGAAGATCCTTATCATTACCCAAAAATTTACTGACGACATCTGAAGGCAACCCAAGCTTCTTTTTCCTTTGTTGTCATGCTAGACTCAAATTAGTCTCAAATTCTTTATCCTTCATAACCTTGCGAATATCTGGACCAACAAAGATTCCCTCTTTAAACTTGGCTTCAGATAAACCTGGAAACTTTTTGCATAGGTATTTGAAACAATCGCCATCTTTTGGAATAACCTTGACAAACTGCTTCATTACACTTAATGCTATATACAGAGGGGGGTAACAATACTCTTTTTTATCAACTAAGCTGTTCAGAATCACATTCTTGGCGCGAGGTTCAAGATTTTGTCTTTTCGGCCATTCTTTTTTTTACCCAATGTTGAGTCTTATCACGGCTGTCCCACTCACAAATGGAACATGGGAACTTTGTATATCCGCCTTGTTCACCAAGAAGCATGGAGATAACTTTCAAATCACCGCAAATGGTCCAACCGTGGTCGGTATATTTTATTTTGTTGAGGACGAGAGCCAGGTTTCCATGGCGTTCTTTTAAATGCACTTTGTTATTCAACTGGTACAGATGCATACTGGCTTCCATGATGAAGGACAGCTTTAAGGCTCCTTTTCGATGAATCTATAAACAGCCCCCATTCATCTTTATCTTAGGTGATATTAAATTTGCTCATGAATCCTGGAACATCAGAATAATAGACCAGGTTCTCCTCTTCCTCAAAGTACTTGACAAATTCCTTTTCTCGATTTCTGTACCAATAAAAAAAGGTTCCTTTGGCCAATAAGTTTTTTCTTTCAATCTGGAGCCCAACAATACAGCTGCCTCTTTCGAAAGGCTCAGATCTCTAGTCAGATCATTAAGTTCAACCTGAGAGAACGGTAAAGGGCCTCCTAAGTTCCCCTCTGGAGGCGAGGGCCTCCAGAGGGCTTATATTCGGTAGCGGAGCTTTGAACTGCTGGATGTTCCGAGTCTGAAGACTCTGAAGAGATGACTGGCAATTCAGTTGGAGGTAAAGGCACTGGTACATCAGGTCCATGAGAAACAGGGTGCATGACCGGTGGAATGTTATCAGGTTAAGAGATTACCTTTTGATTTTTGCGGTTATACCCAAGGACATGGCTGGAACAAAAGTAACAATCATCAAAGTGATTTTTCGGCTCCCTCCATGTCATAGGAATTCCAATTCGTACAGCAGTCTTCTTTCCTTTGAGCCATAAGCGAAGGTCATTGAGACACTGCACACAAACTTTATGAGGAACCCACGATTTGTCCTAATCTCTGAGTTTCATACCAAAATACGCAAGATAAAGTTGTGTTACATAGTCTGTAATGCTAGGGGAGGTGTCACAGAGGGGTGTTCTGTAGGTTTCACCACGGTATAATGAGGATCAGGCAGGGAGGGAAGAAATTAAACGCCGAAAAAAAAATTTGTGGTAAATGTTCATAAAAATCCAAGTAAAATTGAATTTTTCAAGAAAACGTGACGTGATAGAAATTTTTCATTATTTTTTTTAAATCAGCACCAAAAAGTACATAAATTTCAGCTGTCAATTCCCTTGTATTTTTTTCATCGCAGGCCTGTGTTACCCAACTGTTTTCTTATTTTCAAAATTTGTAAACACCAAAAAGTCTGTTCCAAAAAGTATATTTTTATAGACAAAATAATGTAGAAGAAAATATTCAAATCAAATCTAAGAGGACAGACTAAGGAATATAGTACAGTTTGAGGAACATCTCTTTTACTGTATTTTAATATTTTTTTGGATAATGTCCAATCGTCTGTCGCATTAGCAAGGGAAAAAATATTTCTTTGTCTATTTCATTGTTATGGACGTGACGATAAATTTATTTAAAGTACCAGAAAAAGAAATCCCGTGATCAGCATTTAATAAATTAAATTCTAAAAATTAATCTTTAAAAATTCACCAGAAATCAGAAAATGGAGATAAAGATTCGAAAAAGATTTCATTTTAAAGGATTTTTTATGATCTTTCTCGTGATATAAATTTCATAACGCTCAAATTATTATTTTAAAAACAAACTTAAAACAGTTATAAAAACAGCTTAAAAATGTAATTTAAAAAAATCTAAGAAGAATTTTTCAAAAATCTTTCTTAGTGCACCCCTACACCATAAGAAGAATCGCCATACAAAATTTCAGCCTTTTAGGTCCAACGGTTTGGTCTGTGCGTTGTATGTCAGTGAGTCAGTCAGTTACGGAACTGTTTTATATATATAGACAATTATTATTTTGTCTCTGCTTAATTGTAACTAATGAATTTATTTCTAAAAATAGAAAAAAAGAAAAGAAATTAAATGTTAGCATTATCAAATAATTTTGTGTTTTTTATGTTATCTCAGACAAAATGTGTTTACTCTAATTAATAGCCTTTAATGTTCCACTATACAAAATCCTTTCTTCTATTGCTTTTTTTACTACCCCACAGAAGGATATTGCGTTATGAATGAGATACTGGGTCTCGACCTACAGATCTCCATGAACTAAAACTTTATACAAGAACATAATTTTTACATCCAGTAAGAAACGACAATGATATTTTAACGAAGCATATTTGTTCTATGATTAAAATGAAAGTAGATTTATAAACTATTAAACTCTTTTATCAAATAAAGAATAAATTACATTGCCTGATTCAAATAAAACCCCACTGAGAAAATAGAAAAAACGAGGTGTTATCGATGTGGATGTGGCAAGAACAGAAACATGAGATATTAGGGCCCAAATTCTAAGGGATTTCTTTGATTTGAGAATGTTGAACAAGCTCCTTTTCTTCAATTATTTTGGCACAAAAACTGCCGTAGAGTGTTTCTTACATATTTATTTCATTTTGTAATTTTGTGCATTTTTGCGGGAAATGTAGTATTTCTTTGAAAATAAATATAGCGAAAAATTACATTTAAAACTTTATTACTATTCATTTTATTTTTTCAAGTACTAAAATAAACTGCGCTCCGTCCCCAAACAGAATTAATTTTTTTACTTATATATCTTGAAATGATAATAAATGTGTTTCAAATGCAGATTTTCAAAGCCAGATTTATTTTTGAAATGACAAGTAGTTTTTAATACTTTTAAAAAAATGCAACAAAAAATGTTATATTATGCACACAAAAAAATGTTATATTTGCGACATATTTCATAGCATATCTGAAACAGAGTGTGCGAGAGTTGTGTGGGAAAAGTTATTTTTGTTATTCTGACGAATTATAAATTCTTTAAAATAGTCTTACCTTAAAAGAGAATAAATGATTTTGTCGTTAAATTAGAACTTTTCATCTTGGCTAATTTTAAATAAGTAGTTACATATCAGAATTTTGTACAGTTTAAGGAGGGTCCGGGACACATTTTAATTTTTTTTCTATTTATTAAGTTAAAATTTTCAATTTTTTTTTATGGATAACCATATAATTTGTAAACAAAATAAAATCATAAAACTTCTCATGAAGTTTTAAAAAATTTTTAATATTTAAATTTTCTTTTAAAAGTGGGTAATTTAAAATCATTATAACTCGAAATATTATAAGTAGAATTTAAACATTTTTTCATTTAATTAATCAGCAATATATAAGTTTAAATTCTGATTCAGCATTTTTTTAAATATTAATTTTAAAAAAATTTAGATAAAATTTTTTAAAAAATTATGCAACTTATTTTTTAAAAATCATATTTTCAAATGTAAATAGTTTTTTTAAATTGATGGATAAAAAAAAGCAAAATAATTGAAAAAGACATTTTCCAAGTTTGAACCATTTATCTTTAACCGTTCTTGACTTATAAGAATTAAAAGACGAGAAACGGTGAAACACCCATCATGCAGAAAAACGCACTTACAGGTTTAAACACAGATTGGCTACTATGAGAATGTTTTAAAAAATATTAATATCTCCTGTTCTAATTAAGATAAAAACATGATTTAAACGTCATTTTAAGAGAAAAAGAACAAAAAAAAATTTAATGCAATAAATTTTTTTTTTAAGAATATTTGTCCTGGACCCTCTTAATATATAGTGGGTCTTCTATAAGTAAACATTCAGTGTTATTTTTTTCAGTTCTTTAGTAGTATGTAGTATTTTAATGATAGTGATATACATTTTACTCGTTCCATGAAATATATTTATTGAAATTTATTTTGTTATAGGATTTAATTTTTTCTGAAGCATAGAAAATGTCTTCAAAAACTGACACTGGTAACATGCAGTACAGTAAAACCTCGTTTATCTAAACTAACTGGGACCATAGGCAATCCGGATAAGTGAAAATTTGGATAATTCGGGTAATATGTCTTCAAAAAGTCTTCAAAAACTGATACTGGTAACATGCAGTACAGTAAAACCTCATTTATCTAGACTAACTGGAACCATAGACAATCCGGATAAGCGAAAACCTGGATAATCCGGGTAATATGGGCAATAAGCAAAACAAAATCCTTAACTAAGCAGACTTACCGTTTATTACGATAAAAACTATGTTTTGTAACAAAATTACATAGTATTGTTTACAAGACATTAAAAAAATAAAAATAACTTTCTGAGTCAATCCAAGTCAACGTCCTGTGACACTATAGCAAAGCTTTCTTAAACTCAACAAAGAGCATTTTATTACCATAATTTATCGTACAATCTATGCAGGAACTGTACATTGAATCAAACTAAAAAGTGAATATTTAATGTTCTTATAGTTATATCATAGTTAAAAATTATCTAATGGCAACATTAAATAAAAAAAAGTCTACAAATCTCATCCGAATTATCCAGAGATCCGGATCAACGAGGGCGGGATAAACGAGGTTTTATTGTATTTTATGCCGTCTGTTGTTCACTGTCAGTGATACTTAAAGTTAATCTAATAGAAAAAGTTAAATTTTCCTGTATACTATCATACATTCTACTGAATTCCATGCTCTCCCTGTGAAAAATTAAATGTTTTAAGGAATTAAATAATATTCAGATTTTCATTAGTGAATAATTTTGCATACGGCAAATTGATGAATTAATTAAAAAATATTCTTTCTCGTCATTTCATTTTGTTAAATATTAAGCTATCACAAGCGTTTATCTTCCTTATCAATGCTTTTAATCTATAGGAAATAATGCGTAACAATCTAGCCCCATTGATTTTCTTTAATTGCTGCCCTTATATCACGCTGAAACATCTAGATAGTCTATGGAACACCTGGGTTTCAGAAATGAACAGCCGAGCATTACTCTAATGAAAAGCTACATTTTACAGCCAAGCTTTTCGCCTGTAGGATTAATTGTTTCATTTCCATCGTCTGTTTTTATTAATCACGCTATAAATCTCCTCAGTACTATTTAATCAAGGTAAGTGTGTTCTCCAGACTAATTCTACATATTCTTTCCATTTCCTCTTGATGTTTAATCACTTAATCTGCTCGCTCATAATGATGTATAACTCATTAACATCATTACGTATTATTTAATTCTATTACGTACATGCATATTTACGAATAAAAGAATTATACTATAAACTGAGTTCAGAGGGCTTGAGGGGAGCTAAATTATTCGTATATACACATAATCTTTTAGATCTGTAGAAATTTTCCTCGATTCCATTTTTGAAATTTATTGAAAAATGTTCCTTCAAACTATAGGATCATGATCGCTTGTATACCAAGCAAACTCCTTCATGGGATACTGAATCGGTTAAGCGACGCTACTGGTGTAAAGCGATCATCATTGACGTAAACGAAATCGAAAATGTAATTAAAGTCCATTACGCCTAACCCCCAAGAGGAGTAAAATGAAATCAACGTTGTTATATAATTTTTATTTTAGAATGCACAGGGTTATACTCAAATTCAAATACCACTCAGTTTTGGCAGTCACACAGCCCAATTTTTGGCCCGAAGACAGCAAAAATTCCGTGGGACAATATCTGAGAAAGACGATTAATGATTTTAGTTTCCTCTTAGATTATAAACGACTATGCATGTTAAATTAGGAGCTGACAATAAAACTCAATAAAAGTTATATAGATATTCATGTAGCTTCCAATAAAAGTTATATAGATATTCATGTAGCTTCCTTTTTTCTTTATACATATATATCTGTGCGTCAGAGGCAAACTATCATATGTGCAAAATTCCAATTTTTCAGGAGAACTT
Source organism: Dolomedes plantarius (assembly GCA_907164885.2). Classification (NCBI taxonomy): domain Eukaryota; kingdom Metazoa; phylum Arthropoda; class Arachnida; order Araneae; family Dolomedidae; genus Dolomedes; species Dolomedes plantarius. The sequence continues at coordinate 70,051,310 of OU015494.1, read as the reverse complement.
TTCAAAACAGCTTTGTGATGATTTACCTCTCATCAGGACTTACATATGCGATAGTTTATAGTCCGTATTTAACCCACCATCTTATTTTGCATGTATGACAGTTTTTCTCAAAGAAGCTCCATCCAAAAGGAGTCACTTAAATAAAGATATCGAAAATGAAGAAAATTCACTTATGATAGTTTATCTCTGACGTACAGATATATACTATAATATATATATATATATATATATATATATATATATATATATATATATATATATATATTTATATATGTGTGTGTGTGTGTGTGTGTGTGTGTGTTAGTTAACATATGTATTATATTTATATAAAGGGGATGTGCATCGATAAGGATGAATTAATTCTGTTTCAATACATCACGACACTATTAACCTCAGTAGATAACGACCTCTAATGGCAGGTTACTATAATTAATGGTTCCCCAGAACACAATGTTAAAGGTTAATTCTATATGGTGATCTGAGAATTGTCCTATATTATAGTGTTCCTATGTTTTCAGTTATACAGCTGTCAGCCAAGAAAAACGCTGAAACGGGCTTAAATTATAGGCAATATCGTTCCCAATTACAATCGTCATTAAATTGTACATGGCAGACTATTATTCTGAGAAATACGTAATATCAGATAAATGTCGCTGGCGACAGAAGCAGCTACCTGTGTCTCCGTGAAGCAAGATAAGAATGCGAGGAAATTTCTCATTCTTCGCCTATTCTGCTTGCCTAAACCAGACAAATTTTCTCCTTATCTAAACCAGAAATTTTAGACAAAAAGGAGGAAAATACGTTTCATTGAACTTATGAAATCAGTTCCCTAGAGCATGTTCTGACATCTTAAGAAGAGTAGGCAGAAATTTTTATTTTATTTTATTAACATAAATTCTATAAGGAACTTTTTCTCAAATCTTTTAAAATATAATTTAACATATGAAGGACTTGAACAATTGGAAAATTTCTTTAAAACAATTTAAAGTTCAAAATTTAAAGGATGGTTTGTTTTACTATATCTACTGAACTAATAGTTGTATTTACATACTTTTTTGCATCTGAGCATCGGTGAGGATTCAAAATAATTTCTTTAGGATTATTTAGTTAATAAAGTGTATAATCCCTCTAAAGAGTGAAAATATATTTTAATAGTCACTTTTCTTTCAGTAAAATTATCGTCAGAAATTTTTACTCTACATCAAAATTTCGAAAGGCTTTTCTATAGCAATAAAAGAACAGTACGTTGTACAGTAAAACATATTATCAGTTCAACATATCAGTACCACATATTACAATAGGAAAATACATTATTAGATGAATTAAAAAGTAATTTAATTTACTCATATGCATGTAAAGAATTTCAAGTAAAATGGAACTACGAATTTTTCAATTAATATTAACTAGAAAGGAATAAAGAGTAAAAATTGAGAATCAGTTAATAAATAAGTACAGCTTATTATTTAAAAATGTAGATACAAATTTATACACTATAACGGGAAAAAATTACCAATATTAATTAAAGATATGAAAAGATAAAAAAATATTTTTAAAATTATATATTAATATTAAAAAATGATAATTATTACTCAGCAAGAAGAAATAAAACAAAAGACAAATTAGTTAAGCAGAAAAAAATACAGTTGAAATCTAATTAATTACTTCTCACAAATTATATCTTCGTTCCAATTCATGAAAAAAATAATTAGAAATAATAAAATGTAAGGAGTTCATGCAATAAAAAACTATTGCATATCTGAAAATAAATAATTTATTTTGATCATCTTTTATTGCTCTGAAATATCGGATTTAACAGGCAAGGAAGGATATTTCAACAACTAAGTCACACATTTAAAAAGTATTCTAATGTTTATTGAATGATACTATCTTCTAACAAACTAGCTTGAAACTTACCCTAGTAGGTGGGGTAACTAATAAAACAATAGAATCTCCAGATATCCAGCAGTTATAGACTTCCCAATATCTATCCCAATATCTTCAACATAGACTAGGCGATAACTTTGATAGAGCAAAAATATATCCTGCATTAAAATTAATAGAAAAATTTTCTACCAAACGTCCCTTAAAATAAAGAACCAAGCATCTTTCACAATGTTACGGTGGAAAATGCTATCTAATTTTAAGAATCTAGAGCTAAAATTATATGAAGCCCTTAAAAATAGTAAAAAATCTAGAATAGCAAACTTTTGTTTTAAATTCAGCATCTTAAATCAGGAAAAAAACCCTATTTCTCTGCTCTGAAGAATAACAAATACTAAAAATTTAGAGCAGTTCTGCAGTAGAAATTTTACTGTTTCCACCTTATTCGTTATAATAAGTAGCAGTAGAGGCCACTAATTCCTCCTAAAGATCTATTACTCCAAAAGATCTCTGCCTAGAAACCCGAAAATGTAGCGTTGGAGCCGATTCCATATTAACCGTGAAAGAGGTGAAGTCAGATTAACGAAATTAAGGATTTTCCTGCTGCCTATCGGAGAAACACAGATCTTTTGGGGCGAACCAACGTGGGATTGGATGACTCGACTCGACTCGTCTAGTGTCACAGAGTTGCAAAGATACTCGAATTCACGAGATTTTTAAAATCCCGAAGAGAACGGGGATACAGTCTCGGCCACGTCTACGAAACAAGCGATCTCGGAGTATGACGTCATACTGCTGGTGACATCACGAAAGTTCTTCCTAAAGCTTTCTTAAGTCCCAGAGAACTATGCCCTACCAAATACATCCCCAAAGCGAACATGAGGGTGCAGGTTTCAAGTTACTCGTGAAAGCAATGACGTCACGGAAACCGCTGTACGAGTTTATCGTTTTTTCGGCCCCTGTGATGGTGAACTCCCAGCTATCAAAGAAAAACCGATTGGATAACAATACTTCTAGACTATTTTAACTTATTCAGGTTTAGCTGAGTATTTCCTGTTCTCTTACTTCATACCTCATTTCGTATTTGCATCGTTTATCTTAACCATTTAAGAGCTGTGTAGCCGTGATTGTTTATATTATTTTTAAATGATGATTGGGAAGGAGAGTATTATATTATTAATTATATTAATTAATTATATTAATTATGATTTTGATTTAGTAACTTATTGGTTCATGATTGTGGCTAGTACATTGATGTGCTTCCCAAATAATGGAAATTAACTCTGGTTATATTGACAAATCAATTTATTGAATTTTAACACACATAAATAATACACTCCAAATTACTCAATATTTCCTCCGGCATTTACACATTATTATAACTTCATTCCTACTAAATAAATTCTTTACGACACCTATATTTGATTCATTCACTTATTATAACAATATTTCATACTGCCTCTATACATATTATTTTCAATTTTACTCCTACTAAATTAATTCATATATATATGCAAAACATTATATTAAATTGTTGGTACGAATTATCGGTCTATTACTCAACATCTTATATTCAAAAACTATATTCATCGCGCTCTATCTTAATCATTATGGCTATACACTGAGAAGCAATGATACAATATAAAAGGGAAATGCAAAGTCGGTACCTCAGCAGATGACGGATGAATCCCTCTGGGCAGCTGGCACTCGTAATGATGAATTCGTCGTCTTTATCATCAAACGGAATTCGGGCATATCTTTACCTGGAATACGGCTCCGTCGTTCATTGCAGACACTCGGCATGGGACACTGGGCGCTCGACAACTTCTATCTCTTTAAATTTTACTGCACTCGAACACGGCTCCGTCGTTTATCGCAGACACTCGGCATGGGACACTGGGCGCTCGACAACTTCTATCTCTCTAAACTTTACTGGTTATCTCTCTGCCTTTACACTATTTTTTATTTCATATATTTTCTTACTAATGTCTCCGCCTCTTATAATTTCCATTGGTTATCTGGAAATTATCATGCCATCGCCATTCGTCCGTGCTGCCTCTCCTCAATCCCCTTTTACCAATGCGCGTCGAGGGCGGGATTTATAAATTCTCCCTCAATTTTAACTTTTTCCCATGCTTTGGTTTCAAGTAGGGTGGGCCGTTTTATAGCCATCATAAATTGTCTTTTATTCTCACTCTCTTCCACTTCTAATTATTGCTACGAACATTATCTCTAATTTTCGTTCCGGTCTATGGCTTTCTTCCCTTCTCTTTTATTGCCCTGTCTCTTTATTGCATTTAACAATTATTTTATTTTATTTTGTATTTTTCCATGCTCCTGTCCTTGGCCGTAACACTACTGTCATGTCCCTATGACATTCACCCCCTCTCTCTCAAAAAAATGACTGCCGTCTCTCTTCCTCCTCTCACCATCGGTTACTCCAATCTTCGACTTCCGTGCTATCGTCTTGTACTTCTATCACCTTTCCATTTCCCTCCTACACGCATCATTAGCTTCTCATCGTAACCTCAACAGTACATATCATCTACATTTATATGATTCCTTATTGCATCGACAATATTTTCATTTAATTAATTATCTACCTAATTCATGGTGCAGTTAGTGACCTCACCTCTTCAATTTCGCTAACCATCTTAGGTTTAACATAATATTACAGCATATTCTTACCATTATGGATTAAGTACCAACTCCTTAGTATAAACAATTACCAACATAATAACATGTACACACATCAAAATACCACCAAATAATAATTATCAAATAAATTAACCAATGACCATATTATACGATCAATATTATACTACATTAGCAATATTATCCAACTTATATTCATATACATTTCATAATAATTGGAAATAATAATTAACATGCACAAAAAATAATAATTACATCAAAGAAAACACACGTTCATTATACACTAAATTTTGTTTTTAAAAAAAATATCATCTTCGTTGCTCAATACGAATTATACTTGTAAAAATTATGTTCTGACGTTTTCATAGATTTTTAATTTTCATGATTGTCCGTATGATAAAATATCTGATGATGTTTTGCCACATAGTCTATCTCCACAGTTTTAATATCTTTTCAACAGTTTCAATATCTTGATTTATGAAGATATTTCCTCCATATTTGTCGCCAATGTTCATGACTATCCAGACATATAATGGAAAGTCTATAAGTTTTAACCTGTGTTTTTTTTGCACATATGGATAACATTTATTATAACATTTCCAATTCATATTTTGTTACATACCATTGCTTCTCAAGACTCACACAATACTACTAATTCGTCAAAATATCTACTAATTGAATCAGTATTGCAAAGACATGCTAATTGTATTATTCAACTAATCCCTCTCACGCTGATTCACCTGTAAATTCAGCTTCGTGGCCTTACGCTAACTTTTCTCGTACACACCGGGATTCTCGGAGCAACGTGCAGTATAAATCATTAAATATCTTTGTTTAGCAGTTGTCAAATGCCGCCGTCAAACGGACACAGTTATCATAGCTGGTGTGTTCCGAACATCGCACTGAGATTCGCATATTCATTCTCGCCGGCTACCCCCAACAAAAAACCAGTTTTCGTTTCAATTTTTCCTCTGCCTATCTCCGTACGGTCGAATAAACTCCCGCGCTAATTACTTTTTTACGAGCTGAAGTGGCAACCAAACGTATTTCCCCCAGTAATTATTGCCTCGTCACTTCTTCCGGCATATCCTGTTATTTTCCAAAGGTTTTATGTCTCGTGGGATTGATGTCGAACTATGGGCTTAAATCTGTCCTCATCGCCTCTGATTTTTGCAATAGATAACTACAGAGGCTGTTCACACATTTTTTAGACGATGTATATTGTATTCACAAAACTAAATTACATAAAATTCTTGTGTTTTAAATGTTCTATTTGACATCCCTTATTCTGAACTATCTTTCGACACCGCAATTTCCAGGATAATAATGCCATTTGAAGTGTCAGAAGAGGTATTCTATCCCATTCCTCCTGAACAGCTTTCCAGATTCCTGTAAGAGTTTTGGGACGACGTTTGGATAATGCAGATTTTAAAAGTCCGAAAGCACAAAATTCCATAGGTGATACATCGGGAGATTTAGTAGGGATATCAGTGAAGGGTATGACCTTGATACCAGTTTTTTGTTCCATTTCTTTTAGGAAATTTACAGTGGATTTTGATGTGTGACTGCTAGCTTTATCCTGATGGAGTCTCACAGATTGATGGCATTGTGGGTAAAGCGATGGCATTTCATTCAGAAATATTGGCGATAAAATATGTTCCTGATAGTATTTGGAGTTAATTTTGACATTTTTTTCCACTCTCTTTATTTTTAACTTGCCATTATAAGAAAAACCAGCAACAATCATGAATCCCTTAGAAAAACTTTCTTTCGATTCTTTGAACCATGTACTTAAATTTTTTTCTCCCCTTTTATGATAATAAATGGCTCTTTTTTTGTTGCAATCATTTAAATACACCCATGATTCATCTATTGTGACAATTATTTTCCATTTTTCTTTGGATAAGTGTTTCTCATATAGAATTCTACAGCGTGTCCTGCGTTCAGCGATATGATTTGGAAGAAGACGATGCACATTGCGTTTTTTCGCTTTATTAAGATTTAAATCAACGTTTATCATTTTGTTTACAGTGGACACCAAGCCTTTTAATGGTTTTGCAACTGTCCTTTCAATAGGGGGATTTTCTTTTAACAGAAACAACGTACCTTTGCAATAGTCGAAGATGTCCGTTTTTTCCTTGGATACTTGTTTAGAATTTTTGCCCCACTTGATGCTCCAATTTGACGTTTTTTACCTTTCTTGTTGACGATATTACCTATCGACGCTTTAGATATCACAGAACCATGACTCTCACATCGTTTTTGGATAACGGAGTATGCATATTTCTCTTCGGAAAGAGCATAAATGTAGTCTTCGAACCACTAGTTTGGCAAAAACGCCATTGTGAATAAAAACAACACTTTCAAGCCGCAGAATATATTTTTGACTTTTAAAAACATAGTACAATTGCAATTATTTCTTTTGCAGCAAACGATTTTTATTACCGCTTACCAAAATCGTCTAAAAAATGTGCGAACAGCCTCTGTATTTTATCTTTGCAATTATGGTCTACATCGTGGTATATTCGTATCATTATTTATTTTCTTCATTTGATATCATTTTATTTCAATGTATATTGTTTAATGGATTTTACTTTCGTACTCTCGTGATGCATACTCGTTTTATTGCGGTATTTTGTTTGTAAGGCGTTCGCTCGTCGATGAATTTATTATTCATTGATTCACTACATCCACACTTTTATTGTTTATTTTATTATCATCGTTTTTATTCGTTAATTAACTAATTACTTAGTTAATCAATCAATTATTTATTTATTTATTATTATTTATTTAATTATCTTTATTGATTAATTAAGGTGTATGCCATTTATCTCATTATTTTGCGAGTTCTTTAAGATCCTTATTGTTTTATTACCGCTGACCCTTGATGCTTAACTAATTCGTATCTTATATTTACATGCATTTCCTTGTTGCCTAAATCAACTTGACATCGGATGGTTATCAATTCTGCCTAACTGCTTTTAAATTCCTTGCCTGCTTGAAATTTTCCATCCATCATTTCAATCTTATTCGTCTAATCTACAGGTATGTATTTCAACATTATTGGTTATTTGTTCTAGTATTCAGTTTTATGACACACCTAATATATTTTGTTGTACATATCATACAATCCATATTTATATCGCTCTTATGTTATTTTGATTTGTCACTATTTTTATCGAGTCGTATAATAATTTATTATACTATATTATTCTTTTCATACCTCACTTATTATTATTTTATTGTTATTACCTCGTAATTACTCGTGTTTCATTTGCTTTGTGACTTTATCTTGTAATTCATTGTACTATATTATTCATTCACAGCTCCACATATTTTTTTTTTGTACATTAATTATTCTCTTTTTTTATCATTTTTTTTTTACCATGTGATTAATTTGCCTTTTACCGTACATGTATTGAATTACTGTACTTATTACTTGTGACTCATTCCTTCATGCCTAACTTACTCGATTATTTTTTATTTATTTATTCATTATTTATTTTTAAGTTTATTTGCTTATTATTATTACTATCATTATTAATTATTTATTTCTTAAGTCACTATTAATTCATGATTTTATTTATTTAATTATATTCAACCACGCGTGCTTTTTGTAATTTGTTTAAATTGCTCTTTATAACCACCCTTGGATTGCTTAAATATCTCAATAACACATTTTCATCGGGGAAAATTCGCAAAATTTCAAAGAAACCTGACAACTCAGCTCGCAATGCACTAAGAGACATTAATTTACGTAACGTTGCTAAATCTCCAACTCTCCAATAATTATTATAATAATGCCCATGTTGTATCTGATTTCTAAACTTTCGCGTTGTCCTCTCGTATTGATTGTGTCGCAAATTTAATGTATTCCTTCGATCGTAATAATTATATTGAGCGAAATCCCTATTTCTTCTGCCATATTTTTGTCTATCATTTTTAATAACTTGTCGATAATCGTAATAATCATTTGCTGCCATTATGGTACCAATATAAGCCGTGTTAGTCTCAATTGTTGGAAAATTTTGTTGAGTTAAATCCTGTACATCGTCTGAACTCTCAATATGCTCTTCTTTTGATTTCGTATAATAATTATCCTGCCGTTTATGCCCTTTTGCCCGCTTTCGTGTTCTATTTTCACCATCTCTACTTTCTTTAAATTGTTTAAATATGACACACTCCTTAACATCGTGTTCATCCTGCTCACATAAATCGCATAATTTTATTTGTGTAACCTTCGTTATTGTATCTAATTTTTCCCTTAATCTTTCATTTTCGCAATTTTTTATGTCGATATCTTGTTGCGCCGCTATCAATTGTGAATGTAAATCTGTATTTTCGGATACTAAATTTTGCAATTCTAACTGCTCTCGTTTTGATTGTCTGTGACTTCCGCCAATTCATTTTTTAACGTCTGTATCATCGATTTTAATTTTAGTATTTCGTTTGCTTGCTCTTCGATTATCGAACGGTTTATTACCATTTCATTGTCCTCAATCTCCATAAATAAAAGACCTTCTAATTCGCATGCTTTCTGTACGACTTCGGTAAAATTTTGTATATTTAACATTAGGAGTTCACGTCTAATATCCTTATGTATTACTTGTAAAAACTTAGCTAGTTTAATTTTATTTCCTACATCATTTTGTGAATTTTCAAGACCAAAATATTCGATAGTGGCATTCTCAATGCGTAGAGCTAAGTCTCTAATATTTTCACCGGGCGTGTGTGTAATATCGTCTAATGCTCTAAGTTGTTGCGTCGGCGACAGTGTAATTTTAAAATTATCCATTATCAACTTTTCGATCTCCTCTGTATTCTCCGAATCTCTAAGTTTTATGTGATTAATTGCGTAATCGGCGATTTTCCCTTTAAATTTACACTTAATTAATATGGCTAACTGCCTATCAGTCCAATTTGCTATCTCGGCAATCTCCCGCGCAAATTTAAATTTCAAACTAATATCGTCATTTTCAATCTCTCCAATCACTGGTAATAAATGTATATATTCCGCGTTGGCTAAACCACCCTTTTGCTCGCTAGGTGCTTCAATTCGCAAATGTGAGTCATCGTTGCTAACTTTCTTATTTCTCCTCCGTTTCCCCATCGTTATTCAAAAATTGCAGTTAATTTTAATGTTTTATTTTTGCGATTACTTCACAACTCTTTAAATTTCCTATCATGCGCTTTCCTCTCTGCCTTACTCACTCTTAACAATGCCCCGTTGCAATTTTTATTTTGCGGACTTATTCTTATCTAACATTACAGCAGTATCACTAATATTTTTGTTTTGCTACAAACTTAACACCCTACAATATATTATGTAATAACTACCGTTTCTTTCCCTCATATCATTATATTTTTACACACACTTTATGACTTTCCTACCTAATATTTCAACAATGCAATTTATTATTCAAATCATAGTAATCATTCCTACCTTCTATACTCATAACATTTAAATACTCATATCAATCCAAACATCAAAAATTTTATCTTTCATTAAAATTTTAGTGATTCTAACCTTATTTCGCGCATCTAATTATCTATAATCCTCTTTTATTTAAATTACCTCTACCTCAATTTTTTATGCAATTATCTTATTTTAATTTGTCCAATTTACGATGTCTTTGCAACACATTCGCGACACAATTCTACCTATCTCTGAATTTATCATCACAATCAATTTCACACGCTTAATATAACTGATAATTCGTTTACACATTCTAACTCAATATTTAAAAATTCAATATCATCAAATACACTCAATATTAACTCAAACTATCAAATATTAACTCAAATATTACCAAATATTCAATACCACATTTCTAATCATTCAAAATATCTCTTTCAATGCAACACATCAATTCATCAATTAAACCAGAGTTCCGCAAAACCTCCCCTTAAAGTTTCGTTTGCACGGCCCCAAATGTAACCGTTATTTAAATTGTTTTAAATGAAATTATTGGGATTGGGAGTTTATTATATTATTCTTATATTAATTATATTTATTAATTATGATTTTGATTTAGTAACTTATTGGTTCATGATTGTGGCTAGTACATTGATGTGCTTCCCAAATAATGGAAATTAACTCTGGTTATATTGACAAATCAATTTATTGAATTTTAACACACATAAATAATACACTCCAAATTACTCAATATTTCCTCCAGCATTTACACATTATTATAACTTCATTCCTACTAAACTAATTCTTTACGACACCTATGTTTGATTCATTCACTTATTATAACAATATTTCATACTGCCTCTATACATATTATTTTCAATTTTACTCCTACTAAATTAATTCATCTATATATGCAAAACATTATATTAAATTGTTGGTACGAATTATCGGTCTATTACTCAACATCATATATTCAAAAACTATATTCATCGCACTCTATCTTAATCATTATGGCTATACACTGAGAAGCAATGATACAATATAAAAGGGAAATGCAAAGTCGGTACCTCAGCAGATGACGGTTGAATCCCTCTGGGCAGCTGGCACTCGTAATGATGAATTCGTCGTCTTTATCATCAAACGGAATTCGGGCATCTCTTTATCTGGAATACGGCTCCGTCGTTCATTGCAGACACTCGGCATGGGACACTGGGCGCTCGACAACTTCTGTCTCTCTAAACTTTACTGCACTCGAACACGGCTCCGTCGTTTATCGCAGACACTCGGCATGGGACACTGGGCGCTCGACAACTTCTATCTCTCTAAACTTTACTGTTCTCGAACACGGCTCCGTCGTTTATTGCAGACACTCGGCATGGGACACTGGGCGCTCGACAACTTCTATCTCTCTAAACTTTACTGGTTATCTCTCTGCCTTTACACTATTTTTTATTTCATATATTTTCTTACTAATGTCTCCGCCTCTTATAATTTCCATTGGTTATCTAGAAATTATCATGCCATCGCCATTCGTCCGTGCTGCCTCTCCTCAATCCCCTTTTACCAATGCGCGTCGAGGGCGGGATTTATAAATTCTCCCTCAATTTTAACTTTTTCCCATGCTTTGGTTTCAAGTAGGGTGGGCCGTTTTATAGCCATCATAAATTGTCTTTTATTCTCACTCTCTTCCACTTCTAATTATTGCTACGAACATTATCTCTAATTTTCGTTCCGGTCTATGGCTTTCTTCCCTTCTCTTTTATTGCCCTGTCTCTTTATTGCATTTAACAATTATTTTATTTTATTTTGTATTTTTCCATGCTCCTGTCCTTGGCCGTAACACTACTGTCATGTCCCTATGACATTCACCCCCTCTCTCTCAAAAAAATGACTGCCGTCTCTCTTCCTCCTCTCACCATCGGTTACTCCAATCTTCGACTTCCGTGCTATCGTCTTGTACTTCTATCACCTTTCCATTTCCCTCCTACACGCATCATTAGCTTCTCATCGTAACCTCAACAGTACATATCATCTACATTTATATGATTCCTTATTGCATCGACAATATTTTCATTTAATTAATTATCTACCTAATTCATGGTGCAGTTAGTGACCTCACCTCTTCAATTTCGCTAACCATCTTAGGTTTAACATAATATTACAGCATATTCTTACCATTATGGATTAAGTACCAACTCCTTAGTATAAACAATTACCAACATAATAACATGTACACACATCAAAATACCACCAAATAATAATTATCAAATAAATTAACCAATGACCATATTATACGATCAATATTATACTACATTAGCAATATTATCCAACTTATATTCATATACATTTCATAATAATTGGAAATAATAATTAACATGCACAAAAAATAATAATTACATCAAAGAAAACACACGTTCATTATACACTAAATTTTGTTTTTAAAAAAAATATCATCTTCGTTGCTCAATACGAATTATACTTGTAAAAATTATGTTCTGACGTTTTCATAGATTTTTAATTTTCATGATTGTCCGTATGATAAAATATCTGATGATGTTTTGCCACATAGTCTATCTCCACAGTTTTAATATCTTTTCAACAGTTTCAATATCTTGATTTATGAAGATATATTTCCTCCATATTTGTCGCCAATGTTCATGACTATCCAGACATATAATGGAAAGTCTATAAGTTTTACCCTGTGTTTTTTTTTGCACATATGGATAACATTTATTATAACATTTCCAATTCATATTTTGTTACATACCATTGCTTCTCAAGACTCACACAATACTACTAATTCGTCAAAATATCTACTAATTGAATCAGTATTGCAAAGACATGCTAATTGTATTATTCAACTAATCCCTCTCACGCTGATTCACCTGTAAATTCAGCTTCGTGGCCTTACGCTAACTTTTCTCGTACACACCGGGATTCTCGGAGCAACGTGCAGTATAAATCATTAAATATCTTTGTTTAGCAGTTGTCAAATGCCGCCGTCAAACGGACACAGTTATCATAGCTGGTGTGTTCCGAACATCGCACTGAGATTCGCATATTCATTCTCGCCGGCTACCCCCAACAAAAAACCAGTTTTCGTTTCAATTTTTCCTCTGCCTATCTCCGTACGGTCGAATAAACTCCCGCGCTAATTACTTTTTTACGAGCTGAAGTGGCAACCAAACGTATTTCCCCCAGTAATTATTGCCTCGTCACTTCTTCCGGCATATCCTGTTATTTTCCAAAGGTTTTATGTCTCGTGGGATTGATGTCGAACTATGGGCTTAAATCTGTCCTCATCGCCTCTGATTTTTGCAATAGATAACTACAGAGGCTGTTCACACATTTTTAGACGATGTATATTGTATTCACAAAACTAAATTACATAAAATTCTTGTGTTTTAAATGTTCTATTTGACATCCCTTATTCTGAACTATCTTTCGACACCGCAATTTCCAGGATAATAATGCCATTTGAAGTGTCAGAAGAGGTATTCTATCCCATTCCTCCTGAACAGCTTTCCAGATTCCTGTAAGAGTTTTGGGACGACGTTTGGATAATGCAGATTTTAAAAGTCCGAAAGCACAAAATTCCATAGGTGATACATCGGGAGATTTAGTAGGGATATCAGTGAAGGGTATGACCTTGATACCAGTTTTTTGTTCCATTTCTTTTAGGAAATTTACAGTGGATTTTGATGTGTGACTGCTAGCTTTATCCTGATGGAGTCTCACAGATTGATGGCATTGTGGGTAAAGCGATGGCATTTCATTCAGAAATATTGGCGATAAAATATGTTCCTGATAGTATTTGGAGTTAATTTTGACATTTTTTTCCACTCTCTTTATTTTTAACTTGCCATTATAAGAAAAACCAGCAACAATCATGAATCCCTTAGAAAAACTTTCTTTCGATTCTTTGAACCATGTACTTAAATTTTTTTCTCCCCTTTTATGATAATAAATGGCTCTTTTTTGTTGCAATCATTTAAATACACCCATGATTCATCTATTGTGACAATTATTTTCCATTTTTCTTTGGATAAGTGTTTCTCATATAGAATTCTACAGCGTGTCCTGCGTTCAGCGATATGATTTGGAAGAAGACGATGCACATTGCGTTTTTTCGCTTTATTAAGATTTAAATCAACGTTTATCATTTTGTTTACAGTGGACACCAAGCCTTTTAATGGTTTTGCAACTGTCCTTTCAATAGGGGGATTTTCTTTTAACAGAAACAACGTACCTTTGCAATAGTCGAAGATGTCCGTTTTTTCCTTGGATACTTGTTTAGAATTTTTGCCCCACTTGATGCTCCAATTTGACGTTTTTTACCTTTCTTGTTGACGATATTACCTATCGACGCTTTAGATATCACAGAACCATGACTCTCACATCGTTTTTGGATAACGGAGTATGCATATTTCTCTTCGGAAAGAGCATAAATGTAGTCTTCGAACCACTAGTTTGGCAAAAACGCCATTGTGAATAAAAACAACACTTTCAAGCCGCAGAATATATTTTTGACTTTTAAAAACATAGTACAATTGCAATTATTTCTTTTGCAGCAAACGATTTTTTATTACCGCTTACCAAAATCGTCTAAAAAATGTGCGAACAGCCTCTGTATTTTATCTTTGCAATTATGGTCTACATCGTGGTATATTCGTATCATTATTTATTTTCTTCATTTGATATCATTTTATTTCAATGTATATTGTTTAATGGATTTTACTTTCGTACTCTCGTGATGCATACTCGTTTTATTGCGGTATTTTGTTTGTAAGGCGTTCGCTCGTCGATGAATTTATTATTCATTGATTCACTACATCCACACTTTTATTGTTTATTTTATTATCATCGTTTTTATTCGTTAATTAACTAATTACTTAGTTAATCAATCAATTATTTATTTATTTATTTATTATTTATTTAATTATCTTTATTGATTAATTAAGGTGTATGCCATTTATCTCATTATTTTGCGAGTTCTTTAAGATCCTTATTGTTTTATTACCGCTGACCCTTGATGCTTAACTAATTCGTATCTTATATTTACATGCATTTCCTTGTTGCCTAAATCAACTTGACATCGGATGGTTATCAATTCTGCCTAACTGCTTTTAAATTCCTTGCCTGCTTGAAATTTTCCATCCATCATTTCAATCTTATTCGTCTAATCTACAGGTATGTATTTCAACATTATTGGTTATTTGTTCTAGTATTCAGTTTTATGACACACCTAATATATTTTGTTGTACATATCATACAATCCATATTTATATCGCTCTTATGTTATTTTGATTTGTCACTATTTTTATCGAGTCGTATAATAATTTATTATACTATATTATTCTTTTCATACCTCACTTATTATTATTTTATTGTTATTACCTCGTAATTACTCGTGTTTCATTTGCTTTGTGACTTTATCTTGTAATTCATTGTACTATATTATTCATTCACAGCTCCACATATTTTTTTTTGTACATTAATTATTCTCTTTTTTTATCATTTTTTTTTTTACCATGTGATTAATTTGCCTTTTACCGTACATGTATTGAATTACTGTACTTATTACTTGTGACTCATTCCTTCATGCCTAACTTACTCGATTATTTTTTATTTATTTATTCATTATTTATTTTTAAGTTTATTTGCTTATTATTATTACTATCATTATTAATTATTTATTTCTTAAGTCACTATTAATTCATGATTTTATTTATTTAATTATATTCAACCACGCGTGCTTTTTGTAATTTGTTTAAATTGTTCTTTATAACCACCCTTGGATTGCTTAAATATCTCAATAACACATTTTCATCGGGGAAAATTCGCAAAATTTCAAAGAAACCTGACAACTCAGCTCGCAATGCACTAAGAGACATTAATTTACGTAACGTTGCTAAATCTCCAACTCTCCAATAATTATTATAATAATGCCCATGTTGTATCTGATTTCTAAACTTTCGCGTTGTCCTCTCGTATTGATTGTGTCGCAAATTTAATGTATTCCTTCGATCGTAATAATTATATTGAGCGAAATCCCTATTTCTTCTGCCATATTTTTGTCTATCATTTTTAATAACTTGTCGATAATCGTAATAATCATTTGCTGCCATTATGGTACCAATATAAGCCGTGTTAGTCTCAATTGTTGGAAAATTTTGTTGAGTTAAATCCTGTACATCGTCTGAACTCTCAATATGCTCTTCTTTTGATTTCGTATAATAATTATCCTGCCGTTTATGCCCTTTTGCCCGCTTTCGTGTTCTATTTTCACCATCTCTACTTTCTTTAAATTGTTTAAATATGACACACTCCTTAACATCGTGTTCATCCTGCTCACATAAATCGCATAATTTTATTTGTGTAACCTTCGTTATTGTATCTAATTTTTCCCTTAATCTTTCATTTTCGCAATTTTTTATGTCGATATCTTGTTGCGCCGCTATCAATTGTGAATGTAAATCTGTATTTTCGGATACTAAATTTTGCAATTCTAACTGCTCTCGTTTTGATTGTCTGTGACTTCCGCCAATTCATTTTTTAACGTCTGTATCATCGATTTTAATTTTAGTATTTCGTTTGCTTGCTCTTCGATTATCGAACGGTTTATTACAATTTCATTGTCCTCAATCTCCATAAATAAAAGACCTTCTAATTCGCATGCTTTCTGTACGACTTCGGTAAAATTTTGTATATTTAACATTAGGAGTTCACGTCTAATATCCTTATGTATTACTTGTAAAAACTTAGCTAGTTTAATTTTATTTCCTACATCATTTTGTGAATTTTCAAGACCAAAATATTCGTTAGTGGCATTCTCAATGCGTAGAGCTAAGTCTCTAATATTTTCACCGGGCGTGTGTGTAATATCGTCTAATGCTCTAAGTTGTTGCGTCGGCGACAGTGTAATTTTAAAATTATCCATTATCAACTTTTCGATCTCCTCTGTATTCTCCGAATCTCTAAGTTTTATGTGATTAATTGCGTAATCGGCGATTTTCCCTTTAAATTTACACTTAATTAATATGGCTAACTGCCTATCAGTCCAATTTGCTATCTCGGCAATCTCCCGCGCAAATTTAAATTTCAAACTAATATCGTCATTTTCAATCTCTCCAATCACTGGTAATAAATGTATATATTCCGCGTTGGCTAAACCACCCTTTTGCTCGCTAGGTGCTTCAATTCGCAAATGTGAGTCATCGTTGCTAACTTTCTTATTTCTCCTCCGTTTCCCCATCGTTATTCAAAAATTGCAGTTAATTTTAATGTTTTATTTTTGCGATTACTTCACAACTCTTTAAATTTCCTATCATGCGCTTTCCTCTCTGCCTTACTCACTCTTAACAATGCCCCGTTGCAATTTTTATTTTGCGGACTTATTCTTATCTAACATTACAGCAGTATCACTAATATTTTTGTTTTGCTACAAACTTAACACCCTACAATATATTATGTAATAACTACCGTTTCTTTCCCTCATATCATTATATTTTTACACACACTTTATGACTTTCCTACCTAATATTTCAACAATGCAATTTATTATTCAAATCATAGTAATCATTCCTACCTTCTATACTCATAACATTTAAATACTCATATCAATCCAAACATCAAAAATTTTATCTTTCATTAAAATTTTAGTGATTCTAACCTTATTTCGCGCATCTAATTATCTATAATCCTCTTTTATTTAAATTACCTCTACCTCAATTTTTTATGCAATTATCTTATTTTAATTTGTCCAATTTACGATGTCTTTGCAACACATTCGCGACACAATTCTACCTATCTCTGAATTTATCATCACAATCAATTTCACACGCTTAATATAACTGATAATTCGTTTACACATTCTAACTCAATATTTAAAAATTCAATATCATCAAATACACTCAATATTAACTCAAACTATCAAATATTAACTCAAATATTACCAAATATTCAATACCACATTTCTAATCATTCAAAATATCTCTTTCAATGCAACACATCAATTCATCAATTAAACCAGAGTTCCGCAAAACCTCCCCTTAAAGTTTCGTTTGCACGGCCCCAAATGTAACCGTTATTTAAATTGTTTTAAATGAAATTATTGGGATTGGGAGTTTATTATATTATTCTTATATTAATTATATTTATTAATTATGATTTTGATTTAGTAACTTATTGGTTCATGATTGATGTGCTTCCCAAATAATGGAAATTAACTCTGGTTATATTGACAAATCAATTTATTGAATTTTAACACACATAAATAATACACTCCAAATTACTCAATATTTCCTCCAGCATTTACACATTATTATAACTTCATTCCTACTAAACTAATTCTTTACGACACCTATGTTTGATTCATTCACTTATTATAACAATATTTCATACTGCCTCTATACATATTATTTTCAATTTTACTCCTACTAAATTAATTCATCTATATATGCAAAACATTTTATTAAATTGTTGGTACGAATTATCGGTCTATTACTCAACATCATATATTCAAAAACTATATTCATCGCACTCTATCTTAATCATTATGGCTATACACTGAGAAGCAATGATACAATATAAAAGGGAAATGCAAAGTCGGTACCTCAGCAGATGACGGTTGAATCCCTCTGGGCAGCTGGCACTCGTAATGATGAATTCGTCGTCTTTATCATCAAACGGAATTCGGGCATATCTTTACCTGGAATACGGCTCCGTCGTTCATTGCAGACACTCGGCATGGGACACTGGGCGCTCGACAACTTCTATCTCTTTAAATTTTACTGCACTCGAACACGGCTCCGTCGTTTATCGCAGACACTCGGCATGGGACACTGGGCGATCGACAACTTCTGTCTCTCTAAACTTTACTGCACTCGAACACGGCTCCGTCGTTTATCGCAGACACTCGGCATGGGACACTGGGCGCTCGACAACTTCTATCTCTCTAAACTTTACTGTTCTCGAACACGGCTCCGTCGTTTATTGCAGACACTCGGCATGGGACACTGGGCGCTCGACAACTTCTATCTCTCTAAACTTTACTGGTTATCTCTCTGCCTTTACACTATTTTTTATTTCATATATTTTCTTACTAATGTCTCCGCCTCTTATAATTTCCATTGGTTATCTAGAAATTATCATGCCATCGCCATTCGTCCGTGCTGCCTCTCCTCAATCCCCTTTTACCAATGCGCGTCGAGGGCGGGATTTATAAATTCTCCCTCAATTTTAACTTTTTCCCATGCTTTGGCTTCAAGTAGGGTGGGCCGTTTTATAGCCATCATAAATTTTCTTTTATTCTCACTCTCTTCCACTTCTTTTTATTGCTACGAACATTATCTCTAATTTTCGTTCCGGTGTATGGCTTTCTTCCCTTCTCTTTTATTGCCCTGTTTCTTTATTGCATTTAACAATTATTTTATTTTATTTTGTATTTTTCCATGCTCCTGTCCCTGGCCGTAGCACTACTGTCATGTCCCTATGACATTCTGCGAGTTATTTCTTTTGGCTTTCTAAAATTATAGAATGCACTATAAAAATCCAACCAATCCAATCCAATCCCAATAATGGTGAAAACAATGTCCATGGCTGCTGGACACGACTCAAAAGATGAAATTTCTAGCTATTTATCGCTTTAACTCGTGAAATGGGATTTATATCATTTTTGCTTGTCTTTGAAGAACTATTTTTCTCTTATAACAGTCATGTCTATGATATTGAATTTGATTCCTTCCAAATCTAAATAGCATCTTGCTTATTTTATTTTTTTTCTTAATATCTTGTCGATTGTTGAAGATAGTTCAGTGAATTATGTCTCACCGTCAGTGTTAACTGCTACATTATCCTGATTGAATACGTTCCACATTTTAAGCGCTTAAAATAGTCACATATTCTACTTCAAAAACGTTACCACATTAAATAAATTTTGAACCACCTGTCTCAAAGATTTCTATACCTGCTATCCAATTGTTACACAATGACATAAAAAGACTTCATATTTGAGTAAGCAATTTTCATTTTAACAATGCAACATACGCATGATAACCACTGACATTTGAAACGCTTCAGAAAATTATTGCAACCTCTTGTCCTAGACGCATTCTAGTCGGGTAAAACTTGAAATTGTACACAGTTTATTTCTTCATACTTCGTGTAGACAAGGCCAGCTCTGATAATCTCGCCCACACAAAAGCAACTTATCAGCATTCCCTTATTATCATGCTTGTAAATCTGAGAAGTAATTACTAAACCACAAAATTAGATTTTGCCATTTGCAAAGAAATAAAGAATAACTTTTCAAACTAGAATGTTTGATATTCTTAAAAAAGTGTTGCATCGCGAATATAAAATATCATCAAAATTCACCATCATTAATTATCAAATATCAACCAATATTCTTGCAATTCTGATTAACAGTATTAGATAAAATGTATGAAGCATATTTTTAAAAAGCAGTTTTAAAAAGCATTTTTAAATCATAGCTACCGAAAGAGGCTATGATTACTTTTAATTCCTACCTCAGTGAATCTGCAGCTTGATACAAGATATATTTTATATGGATATTGTTTATATCTTACAGTTATAGTTAAAAAATACACTAGAATCTATTTTCTTATAATTTAGTGGAATTCTCGATTCAGTTATGTTATTAATAGTTTGAAAGCTTGTTTTATCGTCATACTCTAACCTTTCCATTAAAAATGAGAAAACTATATCTATACGCTTGATTTACTATTACATATTTCATTATGTTAGTTTTTTTAACTGCATTGTTATAAAATGATTACTATATTAAAAAATCAGAAAACTATCAACAGACTTTAAAAATACTAAATCAATGCATGTTTATTAATCTTCATTGATGATGTTGTCACAGTGAGATTTACCGTGTTTATAACAAGATACACACATTTCATATTATTTCAGTTTTATGTATTTTTTCTTACAAGCGGAATACTTTTCATGAATAATCAGCAAATAAAACTCGACGTCTGAGCATAAGTGTTATCTCAGCATCGTTGCTGATGATGGAAATATTCTGAGGCCTTTAGCATATTTGGCTTCGTTTCTTAAGTAGATTATTTAGCATTCCCCCGCTGCACGCAGGAGAAACGCTCTAAACATGTTGATTAAAATAATATTTATAAAAGACCACCACCAAATATCATTATGCATTTGATGTGATCAGTTACAAGGTATAATTAGATTTTATAGAAAAGGAATGTAATAAATCACCAGTATTCATTTGTAGATGCAAAAGTCTACAACTCATGGAAAACAAATAGTTTTTTCAATGATGAAAGTTGTGTAACTTCGAAAATATACTAATATCTGAACAGAACAAGAAAGAATATAGAATATATTGTCATCAAGCATATTATTATAACGTTCTGGTAGGAATCTGGTTTTGAACACTCAGACAAAACTGATATAAATATTGCATTTAAAATTATTTAAAATATTGCATTTAAAATTATTGTAAATTATTGTATTGCATTTAAAATTATTGTTTGAATAATTTTAGGAAAATTATTCAAACCTTATCTATTGAATTATTTTGACTAATTTTCATAGTATTTCTAGCATTTTCCTTAAGAATTCGTGTCGGAAACTTTAAAAAGTAATAGTATTTTTGAATGTTGTATACTTTTAAAATTATTCGACAAGATATAACAATTTTACATTGAAGTTAGTAATTCAATCTCTGCAATATAATTTGACTGCGACTATCTTCGCAACAAAATTTATATCGCTTGAAATCGAAAAAGATACTAATAAATACAAAACATGTAAACAATGGTAAACAAAATAAACTTCATATTTTTAATAAGCAAGATTAAATGTATGTATTTTGTAACTCTGGTCTTACCGTCAAGTAAAAAATGTGAAGCACAGGAATACTTTTTAGTTATTAAACCATATTCTAAGTTTACTTTCACAAACCATTCTTTGACAAAATTTCCTTGTAAAACGGCACACATCCTTCAACTGAGAACCTATTTTATAGGGAGCGTATGAGGATTAAAGAAGATGACTCAATCATTAAGTGCCACAGTATAAAAGTGCGATTTAGAAATAAGTTGACACCACGGATATTTTCTGCATTTGAAGAAGTTTACGTGATGTCAGAGAAGAGTCAAGTATCTATGACAAAGGCAATGATTTTTTTTCAGTAAGATAGTCCGTCATAATTTCCTTTTCCTTCAATATTCATATTTAAAAAATTTTGACACTTTACGGCCTAATTATAGCCTTAGGGAACAAGCAATCTCATTCAGGTTTCTCCTCAGATATTCGACTTGATTAGTTGCAAACATACTTTTTTTTCGAATTAAGTGAAATCAAGCCAGAGTTCCTTTATACCTTCCATGAAGGGCCCTTTAGTTTATTTTCACACATTTTTCCTTAATTTTTTTCCTTTTATACAAAAACATATATTTTTACAACGGATTTCGATTTTAAAATTTTTTGACTTTAAAATTTTTAGTTATGTAAAGAAAAAATAATATAAGAAGTCTTGATAATATCAGGAAAAAGAGAAGCGTTCTCCCTGAAGCAAAAAGTAGACATCCATCTAGCACAAAGCTTTCAAGTTATTCAATATCCAACTTTCAATTCTCAAAAATTTCTTTTGCTTTATAATATAGTTTTACTGGAATGTAGCGAAAAATGAAGTTTTCTCTGTAACATTTGCTTCGACGCATTTTTTTTTCTCTGTTAAAGTTGGTAGTATCCTCACTGACATATAAAGGCCCCACAAATAGATCTGAGATATGATAGATTCGGACTTTTTTGGCTTTACTAAATAGAGATGAACTTTTCAGATTAAAATAAAAAGTTCTAAGATTAGCAGCTTGTGAGATAGAAACTCTCCTTCATGTATGTGAAATGGAGTAGTCTATTTTCAAATACGGGAGATACAGATCTATTTTTATACGTTCTGTCATTCCAGAAACGAAAAAAAACTATATACATATATATATCCTTCTCTATTTTATTCGAACTAAGTTTTCTTTTTGAACACATCGAAAAGCATTCTTTCTGCGTTTATCTTCCACACATATGTTCTCAGAGATTTCGAGAGGATTTCAAGGCTACGTACATTTATTAGTTTTAGACCTTCTCTACGAGACAGAAATTTTATTTTAAAATAAACATTGGATGTTTCAAGATACGAGTGTCAGTCGTATAATTTTAGTGAGATATTTGTGGGGATCAAATATTTCCTTTAAATTGTGTACCCAGTGTAAAAGTGTTTGATACATCCATTTTAGACACGTAAATTCCTTCTCACAGACACTGTAGATGTGATATATGACATTTAATAATAGAAAATAGTAATAAAAATTGACATATTAGGTCCTGACTTTGTCTCTCATAAAATTCGTTATACACTGTTGAAAGTTAAATTTGTGTCAAGTAATGTTAAAGGAGTTGTGATAAATTAAGATATATAAATAATCCCAGTTATGCACTTTCTTCCAAAATAAATTTTGTTTACTCTGAAAGAATGTACTTCTTCGTTTTTGTTTCTGTTTTATAAGAAAATACTGAAACAGATTACAAAATATAAGCTCATTACACCCACAAAAACTAGCTTACAAATATCCAGATATCATTCAGATTATTTTATTATTGATTTTGTTAAATATACTCTGGATAGCTTCTAAAGAAGTACCACCTACGTCTAACTGAAGTGTAAAGTTGAATAAATTTATTCCACAAAAAAGTTAATTTAAAGATTAGATGGCTATTATTTCTTAGTTCGTTAAGAATACTCAAGTAATGTAGTTGTGGGGTAGATAGCATAAAATACTACAAGTTGTTGAAGTGATCTACTCTACCATTCAAAAGTATTAAATTTTTGTGTTCTTTTTCCTTTCATGGGCTTCTTTGACCTTTTATCTTCACCTGTTTCAAATCTGCTGGAATTTTCAACATATATATATTTAATTTTCAATAATAACTATTTTTTCTTTCATCATATGTATATATTTATTTCATATGGTCTACAGCCCTGTAGTCTTCCAGCTCATATTTTGCAACTTCCCCTTGGGCCTTTTTCTGTTGTTTAAGGCTTTTGTCATCTTGCGAATTAATCCCTGGGTTTTCCCTAAACAACACTATCTCCCTTGACTCAATACGTGGATAAGAAATAGCTATCGTTTTTTATCTACCATGCCCTCTCTTTTTACATTCAACAGGGGAATTCTTAAGTTACTTACACTTTGGAACTCTAGTTTTTCAAGGAATTTCTTTTCTTTTTCTCTTAAATGACAATTATGATTTTTTGTATTTTACATAACACTAACCCCTTTACAGATCCATTTAAATGCTGTGAAGCTCGCTAGTAGGTGTTTATAATGGCGTATCCTGTTAATGGAGTAACAACATGTCTGTTCAAGATCGATTTGCAGAGAGGCGTCCAAGTTAATTTGCAAGAGTTTGTGACGAATAGTGATAACAAGTAAATGATCATTTGCTTTTCTGAAGACAGTTTTAACTGTTTTAGAAAGCGTGTGATTTGTTGTCTCTGGTTTTTTTTTACTCATGTAATGTTAATACAACGGTCTTCGCTTTTCAAACTTGTCTAATATAATAAACCACCATAATTATTTAATGCTACTCTAAACTTTTTCTCTTGTTTCACAGTTCTGTTGATTTAAAGTTTACGGATAGTTTCTAATATAGAATAGGAAAAATGCGAGACACGTCGTGCTGAGAGTATGGGATAAGTACCGCAGTGAAGTAAATTATTCTTCAAGCTAAAATTTAAATAATCCTATCCTATACTTTTCTAGGTGGATAAAAGTTTTCCAAAACTCTTAATTGTTAGCTGAGATTAACTATTTCTAGCCTGTTCATTTACAACATCACTGCATGATTACTCCTTGTTTCAACTACCTAATCTCTTCATAATTAAATGGCAATAATATATAATGTTCTTATCCACCTGAAAGCATCCAAATGTCTTGTTGCAGACCTAGGTGGCATCTTAATACAAACTCGACAAAATAATTTAATATTCATCATAAAAGCTCAAGATGCATTAAAAGATGTTTCCTATACACACATGTGAAAATTTTTATTCTTCAAGCATTCAGAATAACTAAGGTTTGAAAATTTACAAAAGATGGATTGGTACAAAAACACATGAAAAAGTGGTAATTAAATATTTTTCCAGTTGTTAAAAGGGAAAACAAACCTACATCTCACTGAAAATTGTTGTAAGAATATTATACTTCTTTCACAGTATTCAATTATCATGTATTTTAAAATTTCATAAACAGATATCCATGCTCCAAACTAAAAAATACATAAAAAATACGCCATTTTCACCAAAAGCCAAAACTTGCATATTAGTCTAAAACTCTGGAGTGTTTGTAGATTTTTACCGACTGTTGCAGACATATAAATAACTAATGTATAATAAGTCTCACTATCTTTCGGGAATTCTTCCAAAATATAGAGTTTAGATTTCTTTAAAATGTTCCCACTTCTGGAAAGATTTATCAACAGGAAGGTTATCAAATGCTGCTTAAATCCCAAATCAATTAATTCCTTCAATCTTTCCTATTTATTAACATTTTTCAAAACAGTATCTACGCTGTATAACAACTCAATTAAGTTTTAAATTAGGGAAGAGTCGATAAAAAACTACATCTTGATGCATTTTCATAGAAAAATTGAAGAAATAATCGTTGATAAAAAGAAAACCGTTGAAGAAACATTACATCAATTTCATTTGAAAGTGAGAGAGAAAATACATATTTGTTGATTTATCCTGTTAAAAAACACCTATTTATCTTCGTAGTCGCTGAATACTGAAAAAAATGGGCTTTTTTATCTTTCTTTTTTTTAAAATCTTTTGTGTTGAGCAACTGAATCGAAAAATGCGATAATAATAATATTGTGTTTTTCTCGTTTTATCCAGTGATTTTTATTACATTACTTTTCTAGTCTTTCGTTTTCTGATAAGTCTGCTTCATGTTTTTTATCAAAAATTTATGTCTTGCTGAAAGACGACTTGTGAAATATTTTAAGCGTAAATTTCACGAAAACGTTATCACGAGTGTATGACATCGTTATAGAAACCACAAAGAATTAATAACAGATTGAAATTTGGTTATATACTTACTTCTTTGCACGTATTTTTAGTATTTGAGGAGAATTTCTAGTAAAATTGGGAATAAAAGTTGTATTGCCCTCATAACATGCTCCTTGCAGAGATTCTTCAAAAGTTCGTAGCTAGTAATAATGCAATCAAGATCCAGTTTTTTAACTTTCAAATTATATTTTTATTTTATTCAATATGTACATCAAAAACAATTAATTTTTGCTACAAAATGTTATTATTTTTATATGAGTTAAAATACTTGTCATTAATGATTTTTTTAGTTCACTGCATGAGTAGAAAGATCTTATAGAAAGTAAATTTTCTAAACAATTAAAAGCAGTATATACTGGAGAAAATTTAACAATTCAGGCCAGTTTTAACCGCATGAGTGATTTGCCTGTGTCTGGTACGGGCAGATACAGTGTGTCCAGCGAAGGAGTCCCTGATTTCAAAATCAAAAATCTCGTAAACAAAGATCTGTAGAAGAATTCAACAAATAGTATGTTTATCGTGAAAGCTGTTAGAATTTTATACACTAATTTTCGAAATAGCTACAGGAGCTGCAACCAGATGGCGCTCTACAACTCGTATCAGCCTGCATAAATAAACTTGTAGTCTTTGCAAGCAGTCTTTGCAATCACTATATCGCAGTCTTTGCAATCACTATATCACAATCTTTTCAAAATATCAACCATTCGCTATACGGTGGTGGCGCAAACAAACAATAAAATTTGCCATCACACCCTGTACTGTCTCAAAAGAAATTGACCTGCCACACATATTGCCGATTGAAGCTCGTCCAGCGTGGTGGGATGGTTCCTGTACACAATATATTTTAATATGCCACACAAAAAATATTCACAGGGACTCAGGTCCGGCAAATATGGAGGCCAATCGATGCTTGCGCCAATAAAATTTGGTTAACAGCGCCATCTGTTAGCAGCTTTTGTAACTATTTCGAAAATTAGTGTATAAAATACTTACAGCTTTCACGATAAACATACCGTTTGTTGCATTCTTCTATAAATTTTTGTTTTCGAGATTTTTTATTTTGAAATCAGGGACTCCTTCGCTGAACACACTGTAAATAGAGCATGATTTAATTTACCCATTCCAGACACAGGCACCACGAATCACGCTTTTTATATATCATTTTACCTGTATAATATCGTACGGTATTCAGTATTCTTAAGTTAATACTTTTTTCAATAGTTTAAAACAGCTTCCACTGTCGACTAATCCATCTCAGTCTTTTTATTGTCTTTCGAAGCTGCGTGAGAAGTTTCTGTTGTGTGTCTAAATTTGTTATTTCCCCCCGTGGTCGTATTTTTGCTATTCTTCTAGTGATATATTATTCTGTTCTTTTAAAATTATCAAAGGTTATAATTGTCCTAAAGTTTAGTATTCATTTAAGTGAGTTTTGCTGCCTGTTGTGTGTTTTTTCTAAAACATCGGAACTATCAGTTTTATTCTTCACCCACAACTAAAATGGATGACAACGAATGACTCAAAAATGTTTGTGCTTAATTCTGAAAATTCTTCAAATTATTCGGAATAATTTGATGAAATTTCTTTTTCCGAATAAGCTGACATAACTTTTGCGAGAGTTTGTGAGGAAAATGTTTATCCTGCGCCCCCCAAGATTTCCGTTCCTTGCAATGCCATAAACAAGGACACTGATGATTCCTTTGGCGAATAATTCTATTTAATGAGAATGTTTTATAATAGACTGGTTAACCACATAGCCTCTGAAGTAAGTAGCTATTTGTTAACTAATATTCGAAATACTTTATCGTAATGCTATCCCACAGCAAATTTTGGGAACTCACAACTCGAGAAGAAATGCATGATTTTTTCTTACTCGTATATTGTCAATATAACTTCTTTGTTCATAATCGGCAAAAACAAATAGCTAGATTATAGTAGGTTTTACATAAAACATACCACTGTCGCAACTGCACCAAAAAGGCCAACTTTATGTTAAATATACAATTATACAAATTCGTTCATAACTACTTAATATTTTTAAGATAAATGGAATTTTCATAGTGATTTTGGTTTGAAATCGCAAGGAGATTCTAAAAGTGCAATTAAAATGGACATTTTTCAAACACTAGCATGTAAAATAATAACTCATATAAGTGGTTATTAACTTCGTTGTTAGTAATTACAAATACTATATTACATCGCTTTTCACTCTAACTTGGCTTCACTCTTCATATGTTATCTTCACAGCATAACATTGTCATTGAACACTTTGAAGAAGTTGCAACTCCGTAATGGAAGACCTTTACCTTTCTGTACCTTTGTTCTAAATGTAACATTTTCCTGTCATTAACGAACCTTCAGTGAAAGTAATGAATCTCCCATTAGCAGGGTAGGGAAGTATAGATTCTAAGACTCTGAAGTTTATATCACGCTTTAAAAGAAATTTCCTATAAACGTAAAACAACACCTTCAATGTTTTCAGCAGTGGTCATGAACTTCGCTCTCATTAGTAGCATTTTAACAGAGCAGGCCCATTGCAAGCATTGATCACAACTTATATTTCTTAACAAATTGGTCTAACTCTACAAAGTACTAACTAAAAAAATCGAAACGGTTTTAATACTCCGATTTAATAAACCCTGAAGAGTCACTTTCAAAGAAATGTTTCACGCCGTAATAAACAAAAGAAGTTCTAGATCCCAATTAAGGCAGTGCTGTAATACAGTCGTTCAACTAAAGATTAGAGTGAAAATCCTGTTTCAGAAGGAAAGGAATTAAGCTTAAAAATAGATAAGATAGATAGTTATACCAAATTAAATGATCGTACGTACAGAAGAATTAAAATTCTCACTAATTCCTCCTTCGAGGTGATGCGGTAATTCTTGGCCCTATATTAAATTGTTCTTTGTTTAGCTGAAGATCATTGTTATACACTGTAAGGGATCTTGTGAGTGGCTATTATTTCATCTAATGGAGTACAATATAAATTATATAAAATTTGTTTCAAAAAGTTATTGAAGATCTATTGCTTTTTATTTTTATACTCTTTTTTCAATTATAGTTCTCAGCCACATCAAGTTAAGGAAATAGTAATGTAGTAATAATAGTAATGTCTCCTACTCACATTCATGTTGTCCTTATTTTCTGTATTTCTGTTTTCAAAACTCTTATTTTAATGCCGAATATTCATATATACCAACATAAGGATTAAACTACATTTATTTCATATATCACACATCTCAAGTATATAGTTCAATATATTCTATAAAATGTAAGGGCAAGATCCGTAGATGCAGTATATTATACAAATTTAAGAAAGCGGATGTAATTTTTCTCGAACTTCATTTAATGAACGTTAGTTAAAATCAAATTAAATCAGGTTTGAATAGTGGTTAACTATCTATTAATATTCATTTTTATGATTTTTTTCGGTATCAATTCTAAATTTCCTCAACTAAAGGAAATAGTAATTTAGAGTACTCTATTCACATTCATGTCGACCTTATTTGTTATATTTCTGTGGCGAATATTCATAATGGATATTAAAAGGCTTTCATTTTAATAGCACCCATTTCAAGGATTTAATTCAATATATTTCATAAAATGTAAAGGCATGATTCAGAGATATACTCTATTTGAAAAATTTAAGAGAGCGAAAATAATCGTTTTTCAGATTTTTTTGTCTGGATTTAGGCCGTTTTTCCATAGAAAACTCTGTCATTTAACTTTGAAATTAAGTGTTGATAACTTTTTCCCAGCTTACAATTAATCAAATCAAATCAGTAAGAGGCAAATGAAGAATAGTTTACAATCTCCCTCATTCTCCAGGGAGCAATTTTCAATCAAATTAAACTTGAAGGGAGAAAATTAAATATCTATGTACAAAATGCATTCTTCATCTCCTTAATTTTAACTCTCAGTTCACTGTTTCTCTAAAAAATTCATTTTTGTTCTTTCGTAATAATCCAGACGCTTACATTAAAGTAAACAAATTATTCAACCAGAAAGTCTCTGTGCTAAAAGGATGACATTTTAGTTTGAGATTCATTAATTATTGTAGATATAAACTTCTACAAATCACAAATCCTTTTACGTTTTAATGCAAATTAAGAAAATTTTAAGCATAGCTATTTTCATAGAAGGCACCCCAAAAAAGAAAACATTTAATAATTTAGATTTCGCAGTTATTAAAATGTGTGTAAAAGGAAAAATTGACCCAAAGTAACCCTGCGCTATTTATTTTATCCCTCAATATTGATAGACACTAGTAACTTAACAAACACATACCATATATAAAATTTAAAGCCGATTTTGAACTGTGACAACCAACCAACCATAACTCAAACCCACAGATTATCATATCCAAAAGTCACGAACCATTCGGTTACGCCAGATCATTACACTGTGAAGCCTTTCAAGATGCTGATTTCTTAATATGAATTTTAAAACATGTGATAATTCACAGTGATACTTATAAGTCAGTCTTTGAATGACAATAGATCTCAAAAACTTCTATGGGTAGCAAGTTCAGTAATCTTACAACTTGGGGGAAAAGGGGTTATTTGTTGGTAAAAGTGAAAGCTCTCGGTAGTAGGCGTCACAGGGTTATAGCCGTGATCAGCAACAGATATTGCTAACAAGGAGGACATCACAACTAATTTCAAAATCTCCCTTTTAAAACTTTTAAACGGAATAGAACCCTTTACGAAATCGCTCGATTCTGGAGCTCATTAAGTTTTATAGTACAAATGTCGGTGTTCATAAAGATGTGCCTGAATGGAGATTTTACCATTATGCTGCAACAAATTAACTTTCTATTCTTCAAAGGAGATGGTTGTTTAACCCTTTTTTCCTACGTGAGGGCTAACAGACCAATTCCTGTAGTTCATAAAACATAGTCTGAAGGAAATCTATTCAGCAACTCAGAGTCTTAACTCTCTGACGTTGTTATTTTAACATAAAGCCATGCTAAAAAGGAAAGATGGAACCTACAGACACTTTTATCGATATAGGACATTGATCAGCGTGTGCGGATGATGGGGGACGCACGGAAGTCGTCCAGTGTAGTGTTAAGATGCTATTCACATACCGGGTGGTTCAAATTAAAGTATCCCTGTTTGGGACTCCCTGGCGAGAAAAGCCGTGGACGTAACGTCTTCATATTTGGAGGGTATACATATCAGGCCATGGGGAATTGATTGGTGGGAAAAAACAATTAGTTCCAACAAAGACCGCTAGGTACAAATTAAGCGCTGTGATCGATTGAAGGTAAGGAAAATTAAACATGACTGTACGAAGAAAGGAAAGAATACGAGGTCTCGGTAATTAACTTTATTAGTACAATTCTTAACCCTTTAAGTGTTCTTAGGGAGCGGGTGCCTGACTTTCCCCACGATCATCTCGTATGGCGGGACCTCTTAGGGAAGGAACACATTGCTTGAAGTTGGCGCTCGCTCTTGGGACAACGTATTTACGCTAATACCGCAACAGTGATGTTTACAAAATTTTCATTTTTTGGCTTTTTCACTTAATGATTCAAGCTCTGTTGTATAAAATATACAGGTATATTATATGTGCAAAATATTGTCATTACCGCTTATTTTTTAGGACAAAAATCATAATTATTTTGAATAGTTTATGTACTATTTAATTTACTATATAATATTAAATACATAATATCAATTTATTTGTATATAAATAATTATAATTATTTATATACAATTAAAGGGAATTAGGAAACTTTAAATAAATATAAGAAAATATGTTGTATATATATATACATATATATATGATTAGATAGTAATGACATAGAAGTTAACAGTTTAAGTTTACAAAATTTATTTACTCATAAACGATGTATTACTTACCTCTTTTTTTCAGTATTTCAGATACTCACACTCTAAAACTGTTTTTGAGTGTGATAGATTTTGAAACAAGGAATTGCACACAAAGCAGCATCACAGTCTTTGCAATACACTCTTGTTTCTCTCCGTATTTTTTTACCAGATGAGTTTTTCATCGAACAACATACTAAGCATCTTCTTGTGGGTTCTTGTTTTTTTTCAGTTGGAGGGATATATTCCGGAAAATGTCTCCCAGTTAAACGGAGAATATCACATTGTGCACTTAAAGAGGAGGGCCTTGATTTCACACTTTTTGGAATATGATATTTTGCAATAATTTTCTCCACAAGGTCTAAACGAAACTGCAAATTTGATTTCGGATTACCATTGTTTTGGAAAATTACAAAAGCATTAAAAATGGACAAATCCAATAAATGCCTAAAAATCTTTTTGTAGTACTTTTTTTGTCTTGATCTTGTTGCTTGATAATATCCGATGTTTTGATCAAGGATATCAACTCCTCCCATTGTATTATTGTAATCAAGTACAAGTTTTGGCTTGATTTTACTTTTTCCTGACTTAGAAGTCGTAGTTATCATTTCGTTATTGTGAATGGAGCTTATAAGAATCCCTTCTTTTTTATCTTTCCATTGTAATATCATGGTTTTTCCCTTTTGAAAAGCCAACGTATCCCCTTTCTTTAGTTTTTCACTTTTTAATTCTCCAGGGATATCTCTCCTGTTTGAACGTAATGTCCCATAAAAATCAGTTTTATTTTTTATGAGCAATTCCCCAAGCTCTGGAGAATTATAATAATTGTCCATTGTGAGACAGTATCCCATATTTAATAAGGGCTTTGCCAGAGTCATCACAACTTTAGTACTCATGTTGCAGTCTTTATAATCATCTGATATATACGTCCCTTTACCAACGTAAATTGTAATCGACCAAACATAGCCAGTTTCAGATTCAAACAATAAGAACATTTTTATGCTAAACCTAGCACGTTTCATTGGTAAGTATTGTACCCATGAAAGACGTCCTTTGTATAAAACGAGGCTTTCGTCTATGCATATATCTTTCTTGGGTAAATACACCGAGGAAAACTTTCTTTGCAGTAAGTTGAAAACTGTCCATATTTTCCGAAGTTTTGGTTGTGGATGTGATTTTGTATCAAATAGTTCGTTATTGTCGAAATGCAAATATTGCATTATTAGCCGGTATCTCGTCTCTGAGAAAATTGTAGCAAAACTGGGTGTGTGTATTAATTTGTTTTTTGGCCAGTATAACAATTCTTGAGGCTTCTTCACAATGCCTTGTAAAATTAAAGTAGCTAAAAATACAAGGATTTCGTTAGCTGTCACATCAGTCCAGTATTTCGAGCGGGAGAATTTGCTTAGTGTTTGGTTAGCAATAGTTTGTGCAGCATATAAATTTGTTTGTTCCGTGATATGATTTATCACTTCATCGTCAAAAAACAATTCAAAATAATGAAGGGGATTATTAATTTCCTGAACAGAAACTTTCATTCCTGGGAGACCACAAAATGTAAATGGCACTGGAGGCGGCAAACAATTTTGAGAGGGAAGTTTGCACCAAAATCTTGCATTGGATAAAACATTTCCATCGTCATCTGAAGATTCATCACTTGATACATCGCTTGAATTGTCCTCAGACATTTCCTCGGATCCAGATTCATATTCCGAACAGATTAAAACATCTTCATCCGAACTGCTTGAAGATTAATTACCCATGAATACGCGTTTTGACGCCATTTCTATCCAAGGAATACAAAAGTATTTAAAATTTAACTTATTTTTAACTTTAAAATATGCGTTTAAGTAATCAATTAAAATATACGTTTGGACGCCAATTCTATCGAAGGAATAGCAACAAATATAACATATGACTTCCCGTATTTCACTTATAACCGTGGGTAGAATTGCAAGAAAATTCTCGAAAAATATTACTAAGGACTGAAGTAAACATAGTGATAAGAAAACAAATTCAAGGAATTTCTTGCTACTATTCTTACTCCAGCCCCTATTCTTTCTTTCACAATAAACCGCAACCCTGTAGAGAAAGACGAGTTCAGCTCGGGGTGTCCCAATGAAGCGAAAACCATTTCGACGAACCCAACTCGTTTGTTCCTTTTACCAGAGGAAACACTTGCTCGAGATCAGCTCGTTTGTCACACGGGGGGCCGGAAACAGGTGGACGAGCTGGACTCGGGTTTGTCACTTAAAGGGTTAACACAAGAACTGTCGACCCTACAGAAATGTTACTGAAGGCGCAAATGAAAGGCATGCGCGTAGTAACAACAGCACACAAAAATTTCACAGATGGTTTTCAAGGTGTCCATCGTGCTTCAAGGCCAACGCGTGGCACCGTGTTATAGCATGATTCACAGCGACGTATCCACAGCAGTCGGGACCGTTGTTGCGTACGTGCAAGAGGATGTTGTTCTTCAAATCCGCCAGACTTCATATGTTTCTCCGATAAACTTTATCTTTGAGGTAACCCAAAGCCAGAAATCGCACGGGGTTAAGTCGGGTGAACGTGGAGGCCATCTGGTAGGAAATGCACGGCTGATAATGCGATCCTCCGTAAAATGACATCGCAGCAATTGTTGGACCTCACGTCCAATGTAAGGAGTGGCACCATCTTATAGGAATACCGTTGTATCGAGACATCCACGCTGCTGGAGTTCTGAAATGACCACACCTTGTAACATAGCCCGATAACGTGCTGCAGTAACGTAACTGGTTTTTGGTCCCTGCGGGGTGATTTTCTCGAAGACAAACGGCCGAATCATATAGGTCGCAGTGAAGCCGATCCATATAGTCACATGCGGTGAATACAGGGGCATTTGGTATACCGAGTGAGGATTCTCAGTGGACCAGATACGGCAGTTATGTGCGTTCACTGTTCCGCAAATGGAAAAGTGAGCCTCATCGGTTCATAGGATGTTCCACGGCCAATTCTGTTCCACCTACATACGTGCCAAGAACGTTAAAGCAAACGTTTCACACAAATCGTAATCGCCATGTTTTAACTCTTGTAAGCGATGGAGCTTATACGGATAGGCTTTGATTGTTTTCCGCATGCACCTACATACCGTAGTGTGTGACAATACGAGTTGCCTTGATACGTCGCGAGCACTACATGTTCCTACTATGTTCGAATTTGCCTGCTCAACGACAGCGGTTGCGTCATCATCCATCATCTGCAGTATCCGTTTTTTTTCGCCCTCAGCCTGCTAGAACAGCAAACTACCTATTTCCTCGAAATGTTTCGCCATTCGCAGCAGGGCACATGGTGTTACTGGACCCGTACGCATAGCTATCTGCCTTCGGTACAAGCGAAGCGCTTTGGCGGCGTTATCGCCGTTTTGGTAAAATAACTTTAGCAGCAAAGCCCACTCCGGCAAAGAAAGAACCCTAGTGGCGGTCGAAGAATGTTCCAAACCTGTGAGCCCTCTTTTTTATCTGTTACGACGGCTCTTTCGCTCAGCTCGTATGCAAATTTTGTTCTCCGGTACTGCGTGCACAGTCAAATATTCAGATTCTCACTTAACTACAGCACGGCGAAAAGGGCTGCAAGTTTATTTGTGCTACTGCTACACAGGAAACATAACGCATACACTGCATTGTAAACATAAAGCTTAGTCAGCGTAGTTTAGTTTCTGCATGTGTAACGAACTGTACAAATAAAGTTAATTACCGACACCTCGTATTCTTTACTTTCTTCGTACAGTTATGTTTCATTTTCCTTACCTTCAACCGATCGCAGGGCCTCATTTTCACCTAGCGGTGTTTGTTGGAAATAATTGAATTTTTCCCACCAATCAATTCCCCATGGCCTGATATATATACCCTCCAAATATGAAGACATTACGTCCCCTGCTTTTCTCGCCAGGGTGTCCCAAACAGGGATACTTTAATTTGAACCACCCGGTACATCGTTGGCTTGTGCATGAACAGCGGTTTTGGGGGACAACCATTAAAGCAAATTCACATACCGTAGTTTTTCAGTCAAACAAGTATGTGCGGCAAAGGAGATATTGCTTGAATCCGTTTATCTGTTGATGAAATGTTCTTCCACCTTCTCTCTATTGGCTACCGAATTATTAACGCAATGTTTGCCCTAGAGTTATTGCACTCTTTTCAGTACGAGCTCCATTTTTGTAAACGAAATGCTTACATTTTCCCAATCCAACTGTACGAGTATGTTCACTCAGCTCCATCACCTACTGCAAAATACGCTGTCAATGATCGAGATGTTAATGCTCGAAAAATTCCCCAATCCGGGCGATAAGTCGCCAAGAGCATGGTTCATCTTGAAAATTGGCGATGAACACGTGCTTGTGTATTTAGTTAACCTGTTACACTGTTCGAAGTAAGCCAGTTAGTAGTGTTTTTGCGAGCTATCGTGCTCTCGCCTTTCGAGCTATCGTGCTCTTGTGTTGTGAGCTGTTGTGCTCACTTTTATTATTGAGCCTTGGGGCACCATTTTGTTGTATAAGACGAAATATTATATGTTTAATAAATTTTTAATACAGTCCATTTTTTAGGGATTATTTGAAAGTCCCTAACATTTGGTCCATGCGACCGCAGGGTGAAGATTTTGTGACCTATGGACATTAGCTTTTCGTTTGAAAAACGGTTCGCGCTGGTATATTAAATGTCGGATTTGAAGAGCCTCAATAGAAGGAGAGGAACCTTAAAAGCAAAGGTTGTAGGCTCTCGAAGTATTTGAATGAAGAAAATGCTTCACGTGATTCCATTGCAATTTCTGCAAAAAAGAATAATTTGGAAGCAGTTACAAATCAGCTGGAAGAGCTGCGACTGGAATATTATGAAATTGCAGAAAATAAGGATTTAATTCAGGTGACTAGCGCTTTGGAAGACATTGAAAAAGAAATCGAGGAGTTGGAGGTAGGATTCCTTAGAATTAAATCTCAATTAGAAAATTTGAGTGTTGAAACCAATAACGTTCAAATAAAATTGCCTGATATTGCATTGCCAAGATTTTCGGGTAATATTGAGGATTGGCACAATTTTAAGACCCAATTTAATGCTTTGATTTCCTCAAATAAAAACTTAGATGAATCACATAAACTATTCTATTTGCAGTCTTCGCTAACCGGTAAGGCTAAGCAAATTCAAACTACCGAGGAAACTTTCAATTCATTTTTTAAGGCTCTAAAAGAGCAATTATTAACATAAACGTTTGCTGGTAAACACGGTTATAAATGAACTGTTGAATTTAGAAAATATTACTCAGGAATCGGCTGTTGAATTGCGAGCTCTTGTTGATAAGATAATAAAACAAGTTAGAGCATTGAGTTCTCTGGATTTACAGTTAGATCAATTGAGTGCGAATATTTTGATTAATATAGTACTCCAGAAAATTGACAAGGAATCGGGAAAACTTTTCGAAATGACTTTGAAAACTTCGGATTTAGCGAAATGGGATGATTTAATAGAATTTTTAAAAACGCGTTGTACATTTTTAGAAAATTTTCACGGACATTCGAATCAAATGAAACGAAAGATGGTTCCTAAGGTTAAAAGATTTATGGTTGATTCAACATTGGGTTTGTCCTGCGTGATTTGTAAATCACGAATGTATTCCATCTTTAAATGTTCGGAATTTCTTCACTTTGACACAAAACAGAGATTCAATTTGGTTAAAAAATTCTCACTGTGCATAAATCGTTTGAGTTAGTCTTGCAGAGTTGCTGATTGCAAGTCTAAATTTGTGTCCAAATTTTGTGATAAAAGGCATAACTCACTTTTACATTACAATTTTAAAGAGGAGGAAGGAAATGTTTTGGACAAAACTAATTTCTCGTCACCTTCTGAGCAGAACAGGGAGCGATCTGCTGACCTTGGGCAGACGTCGGCTGTCTGCGCTAGTGCCAGTTGTCCTGAGAGTGTGTCTAGGGTAATCCTAGCCACAGCAATTATCTGTGTCAGAGATAGAAGCAGAAATAAACACCCATTGCGATGTATCTGTGATTCTGGGTCCCAAGTTAGTGCATATTCTTTGGAAAGTGCAGATCATTTGGGATTGAAAAGAGAAAAATTAAATATTCCCCTTTCTGGGTTAAATGGGGTTACTATACCAGTGAAGGCTCAGGTGTCGACCGAAGTTTCGAATAAATCTAAAGATTTTCTGAGAGCAATAGAATTTATGGTTGTGAAAAAAATTACGCTGCTTAGCCCTTCCACGTATGTAAAAATAGATCCCAGGAAATTGGATAAAAATATTGAATTAGCCGACCCGGCATTCTTCAAACCTGACAGGGTCGATGCGTTACTTGGAGCAGAGTTATTTTTTGATATGTTAAGAACGGGAAAATATATATATGGAGGATTCACGACTAATATTACAGGAGACTGCATTTGGGTATATTGTAAGCGGTTGGAGCTTGGTAAGAAATTCAGGAGGACATATTTACTGTGGGTTTGTACAGGAAACATTAAATCTTGAAAAAACCCTTCACGGCTTTTGGGAAATAGAGGCAGTTGATAGTTTGGACCCTATTTTAAGTAGTGAAGAAAAAGAATGTGAAATATATTTCATCGAAACTCATTCTAGAACACAGGATGGTCGATACGTCGTTAGTATGCCATTGAAGACCGATAGGATATTAGGTAAATCTAGAGCTATGGCAGTTGACCGTTTAAATTCTCTTTCAAAACGCTTAGAGCGTAACCCAAATTTGAAAAAAATGTATGTTGATTTTATTCAGGAATACAAAAATTTGGGCCATATGGAGGAAGTTTTTGATGAAATTGACCCTGACTGTTGTTACTATTTTCCACATCATGGCGTTTTCCGACCGGTGAAATCGCCAACTAAATTGAGGGTTGTTTTTAACAGGTTTGCCTTAACATCTTCTGGTGTCTCTTTAAATCAACTTCAATTGAAAGGTAAAATACCCCAACAGGATCTCTTTTCCATAATGCTGCGTTTTAGAAAGTATGTTTTCGTATTTACCGCGGATATCCGAATGATGTATCGTCAGATACTGATAGAACCTACTCAGAGGGACTTACAGAGAATTGTATGGCGAGAAACCTCAATGGATTCAGTTAAAACTTATAAACTTTGCACAGTTACTTATGTAGCAAATAATGTGCCTTATTTAGCTACAAGAGCATTTAGGTAGTTATGTGACGATGAGGAGTATTCGTTCCCAATCGCGGCTTCGGCTGCTCGGGAGGATTTTACATGGATGACAGTCTTACCGGATCACATGACGTGAGATCTGCAAGGGAGGTGAAGCATCAGTTAGTCCTCTTACTTGAACGGGTAGGTATGACGCTTCATAAGTGCAGCTGGAATGATGTCGGCCTCAGTTACTCTTTCGATGAGTTTAATCAAGAAAAATCTATTAAGGCTTTAGGTGTACTATGGAAGCCTGGTCTTGACTGTTTTTCCTATAGGGTTTCAATTCAAATTCAGATGACCTACACTATGCGATCAGTTCTTTCGAATATTTCTAGAGTTTTTGATCCACTCGGGCTGATAGGCCCTGTGATTACGAGGGCAAAGCTATTCATGCAGGATCTCTGGATGATTCAGTTGGACTGGGATACACCGTTACCAGAGTGCTTTACAATGAAGTGGATAGAATTTGTGTCCTTGTTACCAAATATTGAAAATCTAGCAATTCCAAGGTTTTTCGAGAATAATGACAGTCACCCTTCATGGTTTTGCGGATGCCTCATCAATCGCTTACGGTGCTGCTATTTAAGCCCAATACAAGACCTCCAATTGTACTAGTTCCGTTCACCTTTTGTGCAGCAAGTCAAGGGTTGCGCCAGTCAAGCCAATTACTATTCCTCGATCAGAACTCTCTGCCGCGCTCTTGCTGTCCCACCTCATGCAAAAGGTTGTGAGGGCTTTAAAATTTAAGGATTGCACCGTGAATTTGTGGTCGGATTCAACCATAATACTTGCATGGTTGAAAAAATCTCACGAATTGAAAACTTTCGTTGGCAACAGAGTTGCAACAATTCAGGAAATGACTGCGGACTATCAGTGGAGCCTCGTCTCGTCTTCGGAAAATCCGGCTGATTTGCTTTCTAGGGGTCTGATGCCTGATCAGATCCAGATGCAAGAATTATGGTGTCATGGTCCATCATTCCTTAGAGAATTTACAGTGATGGGAGAACCTTGTGACCTAGAACATGTAGCAACTCTTAGTGATTTTGTTTGTGAACTCAAGCCGCAAAGCGATGTTAATCTGACCTCTACAGTGAACAATGACGTTATTTCTTATCTTGTTCTTTCTACTAATAAGTATCTTAAACTAATTAGAGTAATGAGTTTTATTTACAGATTCTTAGATAATAGCAGAAAGAAGCTACCTCGTCAGACTGGTCCAATATCTAGGGATGCATTTCAGTTTGAAGACAATAAATTAGTACAGTATACTCAAGGGGTTAACTTTGGTAATGAAATTAAATGTTTAATGGAGGGCAAACAGCTCTCAGGTAAGAGTATTCTAAGATCTTTGAATCGTTTCATAGATGATAAGGGAATTCTACGAGTGGGAGGGCGGTTCCAGAACGCAGAAGTCAGTTTTGACAAAAGACATCAAATTATTTTGCCTAGTAAAGATAAGGTAACTTACCTAATTTTAGAACACTTTCATAAGAGATACTTTCATATTGGCCAACAGGCGCTGTTGTATTACACGAGACAAAATTCGTCAGACATTAACGACCTAGAGGCCTTGACGCCAGGTCATTTTTTGATAGGTCGAGCTATAAATACAATTTCTGAACCAGATATCACTGAGATACCTATCAATCGTTTATATAGATGGAAACGTGTGGAAAAATTGACCCAAATAGTATGGAAGAGATGGAGCTTGGATTATTTAACACACTTCCAACATCGACACAAATGGCAATTTACAAAAAATAACGTGAAGCCAGGTATGATGGTGAATTTAAGGGAGGATAACCTTCTAAAATGTAAATGGATACTAGGGAGAATTATTGATGTAATTTATGGGAAGGATGGTTGCATAAGAGTAGCCAATGTGCGCACTGCGCATGGAATTTTGAAAAGACCCATCTCGAAACTTTGGATTTTGCCTGTTGAAACTGATAATTAAATACTTGGCTGTGTCATCGTTATAGAGAAATACTGGTTGTGTTTATATATCTATATTCTATTGAATCAAGATCCAAGGGCTTTGTCTTATGCCATTTAAACTGTACCTCTTATTAAGCTAACTGACTATGTTTTTTAGAATTCTATGTGATTGTATTGTATTGATTTTATATTTTATTCAATTATTTAATATTTTTAAGTCTATAACTTTATTTATTGTATTTTAATTATACTTGAAAATTGATTATTGTACCATGTGTGATGCAACTTATGTAAAAATTGCAATCTGTGCTGAATGTTAAGACCTTCAACGGGGACCGGGATGTTAATGATCCAGATGTTAATGCTCGAAAAATTCCCCAACCCGGGCGATAAGTCGCCAAGAGCATGGCTCATCTTGAGAATTGGCGACGAACACGTGCTTTTGTATTTAGTCAACCTGTTGCACTGTTCGAAGTCAGCCAGTTAGTAGTGTTTTTGCGAGCTATCGTGCCCTCGCCTTTCGAGCTATCGTGCTCTTGTGTTGTGAGCTATTGTGCTCACATTTATTATTGAGCCTTGGGGCTCCATTTTATTGTATAAGACGAAATATTATATGTTTAATAAATTTTTAATACAGTCCATTTTTGGGGCATTATTTGAAAGTCCCTAACACACGCAACTCTACACAGATACAAACTGTGTATATATATATGACATGCTCAAAACTGCCTCAT
This sequence comes from Dolomedes plantarius, assembly GCA_907164885.2. Taxonomy (NCBI): domain Eukaryota; kingdom Metazoa; phylum Arthropoda; class Arachnida; order Araneae; family Dolomedidae; genus Dolomedes; species Dolomedes plantarius. The sequence continues at coordinate 70,009,544 of OU015494.1, read as the reverse complement.
GCTTAATATGGAAAATGGCAGTAACAAAATAGTCTAACAAAAATTCAACCTGTAAAGCCTTGTTTTAGCTCATAGAAATGTCACCAAAGAAGACTAAATCTGTACCTACAGAGGCTGTTCACACATTTTTTAGATGATGTATATTGTATTCACAAAACTAAATTAAATAAAATTCTTGTGTTTTAAATGTTCTATTTGACATCCCTTATTTTGAACTATCTTTCGACACCGCAATTTCCAGGATAATAATGCCTTTTGATGTGTCAGAAGAGGTAGTCTGTCCCATTCCTCCTAAACAGCTTTCCAGAGTCCTGTAAGGGTTTTTGGACGACGTTTGGATAATGCAGATTTTAAAAGTCCGAAAGCACAAAAATCCATAGGTGATACAACGGGAGATTTAGTGGGGATATCAGTGAAGGGTATGGCCTTGATACCAGTTTTTTGTTCCATTTCTTTTAGGAAATGTACAGTAGATTTTGATGTGTGACTGCTAGCTTTGTCCTGATGGAGTCTCACAGATTGATGGCACTGTGGGTAAAGCGATGGTATTTCATTCAGAAAAATTGGCGATAAAATATGTTCCTGATAGTATTTGGAGTTAATCTTGACATTTTTTTCCACTCTCTTTATTTTTAACTTGCCATTATAAGAAAAACCAGCAACAATCATGAGTCCCTTAGAAAAACTTTTTTTCGATTCTTTGAACCATGTACTTAAATTTTTTTCTCCCCTTCTATGATAATAAATGGCTCTTTTTTTGTTGCAATCATTTAAATGCACCCATGATTCATCTATTGTGACAACTGTTTTCCATTTTTCTTTGGATAAGTGTTTCTCATATAGAATTCTGCAGCGTGTCCTGCGTTCAGCGATATGATTTGGAAGAAGACGATGCACATTGCGTTTTTTCGCTTTCTTAAGATTTAAATCAACGTTTATCATTTTGTTTACAGTGGACACCGAGCATTTCAATGATTTTGCAACTGTCCTTTGACTAGGGGGATTTTCTTTTAACATTAAACAACGTACCTTTGCAATAGTCGAAGATGTCCGTTTTTTTCTTGGATACATGTTTGGAATTTTTGTCCCACTTGATGCTCCAATTTGACGTTTTTTTCCTTTCTTGTTGACGATATTACCTATCGACGCTTTAGATATCACAAAACCATGACTCTCACATCGTTTTTGGATAACGGAGTACGCATATTTCTCTTCGGAAAGAGCATAAATGTAGCCTTCGAACCACTGCTTTGTTAAAAACGCCATTTTGAATAAAAACAAAACTTTTAATCCGCAGACGATAATTTTGACTTTTAAAAACATAGTACAATTGCTATTATTTCTTTTGCAGCAAACCATTTTTTATTACCGCTGACCAAAATCGTCTAAAAAATGTGCGAACAGCCTCTGTATAACTCTAGGAGTAACTGCAGCCAACTAAATGCAGACATATGGTTGAACCAGTTTAATGCACTAATTATGTTTACGAAATTGCTGTTTGTAATGTTAGGTGTTGAAGTTCACTTATTCAGTACTGACTTCAACAGAATGAATAATCTCAAATACTGGAACGAGCTGAGTTAGGAATTCAAGAACATAACTGAACACTTAGTTACCTGCAATAACAGGTGATGGCTGAGTAGAGCCGTATTTTGAAACTTCGCTCAAGTGGGGAGCTGTTACGCGTCAAACGTTACCAAAAGACACACATGATGACACAGGACTCTGTATGTTGGCTCAGATAAAAAGAATCTCTGCAATACACTATATAAGGAAAAAATAAATGCACCAAAAACGATTTTGTAATAAAATTTCATATGCAAAGATGTTTTGATCGAACATGCAAACGATTCAAATTTGATGTCCAACGAATGAATAGTGGGAGCTCCAGGGAATACGAATTGCGCATCCAGCAGGTGTGTATAAGGAGTTATTCTATATCTGATGTTCAAAATTTATGTTTCATTTCGACTGCGGATATTTTACGTCGACTGTAACAATGCCTTTCTGAAGGATTCGTGCTCATTACTAGCATATTATAGTCTGGGTCTCCACTTCTATTGATAAGAGGACCTCTTTAGTAGTCATTAGTGACACACAGTACAGCGGTACGTAGACTACATTCTCCGATCCGTTTTGTTGCCGTTCCTCTTGCGCCACCCGAGACTTATTTTCCAACAAGATAATGCTCAGCCGCATTCGGCGCGTGTTACTATGAATTGTTTTGCCGAACAGTTCATAGTTTGCCGAACACTTCCTTGGCTATCTAGGTTGCCTAATCTCTCTCCCATAGAGTTCATTTATGACGTGGTGGGAAGGCGATCACAACAATCCAGGAATGTTGCCGATTTAGCCCTACAATTTGGCAAGAAATCTTGCAAGACACCATCTGAGAACTTTTTCAGTCTATGCCACGCCAGGTGACAGCTTGCATCCAGGCGAGAGGTGGACCGACGCCGCATTGACTTCCTCACTTTGTAATGGTCAAACTCTGAAATAAATCGTTCAATTGTTCTGAAATTTTAATCGGTATTTTTGTGTGCATGTTCTTCACATCCCCCAATTTTTGTTGCAATCGGACAAAATTCGTTATGGTGTGTCGATTTTTTTATTATTATAGAGTGTATATACATAGCATGGCATGGCTGTGAGCATGCCCATACAACAAATATATATTTTTATGCTCGTCCTTAAGGCTTACTTTACGGCATATGCATTCAGCAACGACGTTACGAGACATCCCAGACTTTGAAATATCGCACTTCTGCTAGATGAGTGTTACATCTCAAAATAGCCACATTTTCAGGAACAGCTAAAGAAGATATATGTCGAAATTTCATTTCTTGTTTTATGAATGCCTACGATAATTTTGTGAAAACTTATTGTTCGAATCACTTGAGAAGGCAAAACTATATACTATAAAAGTTGTTTTCAATTTTTAAAGCATGATTTTGAATTTTAATTACAAAATAAAACCCTCTTCTAGTAACCTCATTTTGTCAACATGGACTGAAAAGCTTGGGGGAATACTGTCATATGTCTATGCTAATGCACAATCTATCTAAACTTTTCACAATACAAAGAAAAAACCTTGATAGCATGAACAGCAGGTTAGAAAAAAATACAAATTTTTTTTCCACATAAAAACATTTATTGTCCAAACAAAATTTAATGAACATTTTTATTACAGGAACATTTTAATACAACAACATTAGGCACTGACAAAAATCTTATTTTCATTCTTCGCGTATGGGCAAACCCCCTCTCCTAGTTGTTGAAAAGGGTAATAAGCGTCATCTAGGAGATTCTGTTGGTACTAGGCATATAACATTATTCGATAATGAGAAGCACTTCTTTTGATGCAATTATCTCAATCAGCTTTGTGATGCAATTATCTCAAAATCGAAAATTTCGGAGATGTAACACTCTTCTAGCAGAGGTGCAATATGTAAGTCCTTGTTGTGAGAAATTGTACATCGTTTGAATTCATAATCTCACAAATTTCTCATGCTTAAATCACTATAAAAGAAACAGGAATTTTCATAAAAACTTCTTACACAAGTTTTAAATGTTCAATGTTTTCTCTTTAAATTTAAAGGATACTTTTTAATTTTTATTAATATTGCCTTCTAAAATATAAGGTTCCTGAACACATTTGGAGAATCTATATCTTTTTCCGCCAGACATGTTACTTTTTTCGCAACAATTAATTGAAAACATTGCAATTATTCGCTAAGCTTTCGCAAGGCAAGGAATTTCTTTCAAAAACAGCTGTTTAATATACATTTATGCTTAAGTTTTTTACATGCTCTTCGTTTTTCATCTTTTCTTCGACACATCAGTATTTGAGTAATTAAATTTTCCTTTTGCTAGTATTCAATGGTCGTAAAGTAAAGTGTGATGCCAATAAACTGAAAGGCATATTGTTTCAAATTCATATCGGATAAATCGGCATGGGTTTGAATATGGATTATTTGTCATTAGACTTTTATTAAAAAGAAAATTTTTTGACTATATTTTCTATTACACTATCAGGATTTTCATAATATACAGGCTGACAATTATTGAGCTATATGAAATAAAAAATTAAATTTTAAAAAACTACTGAGTTCAAAATTTTTATTCAAATTTGAAAAGTAACTACAGATAGTCGGATTTAGTTTGACATTTTCGATATGCTTGCCATCAAAGGCTATGCTGTGGCGCAGACAAAGAGCAAAATTCTGCAAAACTCGCTGTCGCTACATTGAGACTTTCGATGACCTCCTGAATGGCTCTTTTGAGCTCAAGGATAGTTTCGGGGTTATTAGCGTAAACTTGTCTTTAATATTGCCCCACAAAAATGAGTCACTAGGGTTGAGATCAGGAGGATATGGCGGCCAAGCGATTCCCATTCCAGGGACATCTGTGCACCCCAAAGCCAGAATGCGCTTTCCAAAGTGCTCTTCCAAGACTTCAAACACTCTATTGGTCCGATGGGTAATGCTACTGCATGAACCTCATCTTTTCGAAAACTAGGACACTTTGGATAATAGGGAAGAGGTCATTTTCCAAAATTTTGACATATCGTGCAGCAGTCACCGTGCCTTCAATGGATATCGCACCGATGATTTCCTTTCAGCCGCAATCAGACTGTTATTGCTCGAATAGTAGGCCTTAACGATTGATATACGCTCAGAAACGCTGTATTTCGACATTTTCAACGAAAAATGAACAACAACAACAGTACGAGTGCGCATGCTCAAAAAAAGTCCCAACATGCTATGCATTCAACCACCAAGTTTTCACTGAATCTCACTAATGGTTCAAAAGTTATGAAGCTTTTTTTTCATATAGCTCAGTAATCATCACACTGTATCTTATATAATAATTATACACGTAGAAAATTTATGAAATTATAACATTGTCACAGTTAATTATAAAACTATTTTTTCAGCCAGACATCCAAAATTTATTGTAACTTTTGACTTTTCCCCATACTCAAGTTTATAACAGGGGAAAAGTTAACAAACTGCATAAACGTTGTCCATTACCATTAGATGACACTGCGAAACATGACGTTAGTTCTTTGAAATTCCTTTTGATTTAAAATACGTGTTCAGCATACGTATAAAATTTGTTTTGTGCATTTAATGTTAGCAACTTTTTTCAATAGTAAGTAAATTTGGATGAAATTTTGACCATCATCTGAAAATTTTCTTTGCTGTCGATAAATATTGTCATCGATTATATTGTTACATTCGGGTCATTCTCAATTCCCTTGTAAACCTCAAACTTGTATTTTTCCCTTCGAATGGCCACTAAAAATTCTGTAGAAAATATAGTTTTATTCATATATGGGTCTCAATGCACACATATACAACACCATTCCCCTCGATTCTCAAAAGTCTACAGTGAAACACTAATTTAATTTACAAAGTCATTTCCCCCGTATTTTGCCTAAGAATCTACTCAACTACTACTACAACCGTCTTAGTCTAGTGAAATTAGGTTTTCATTTCGAATTAAATGAAGGGGTTCTAATTTTTTCAGGAATGTGTAGGAGTTGGTCCCTTGAACAACGCCTAATAAAGTCCCCTCGATTTCAGGCGTCGTGGGGGGGGGGGGGGGGTCCCCAAAAGTCACTTTTTTTCAGTTTTTGGCGTTTATCTCGAAAACGGTGCGTCGCACAGAAAATTGTCAAATGTCAAAATTAAAGATGATAAAATTCCCTTAGAAACGGTATATCAATATTTGTACCTAAGAGTTACCATTTTCGAGATATGAGCCGTTGAATATGAAAATTTGTCCAAAAAAAGTGGTAGCGATTCAGGTATCTCGTCAACCTTCCTCTTCTAACTCTTTCCCCTTCTATTTCTCCGAAAACTCGTGATACAGAAAGTTGTAGAGCGAAACATTTCCTTCAAAAATGTATATAGTTATGCAAATTTATTTTCAACCGGTATATAGTTAGAGCGTTTTGGAGTTTAGGGGTACTTTTCAACATTTTGCTAGTAAAAAGCTCGTCACTCAAGTTTCGTTTCCAAGGTCTTTAACTCTCTTAATCACTTTGTATGCTGTTTAATTAGATACGTATAGAATTTAAAACCCGTATAAATAATAAATTATGTATATCTGTAATTATAATGTATGTCTCATAATATACAGAAGAACGCTTGTAGTACAAAGAAGGAAGTAAGAAAACAAACCAAAATGTATAAAAGTTGTTCATATAATCAAAAAATGGCTATCAGAAGTAGGTTCAAACAACAAGTACTTACATTCAATATATTATATACAATTTATTTCATCAACTGCTTTCCTATATATTAAAAGCCATCAATCTGATACTTCGGAAAAAGTTTCCAACAAGTCGTGGTCTTCACTATCATTTTGTCTTGTGTAGAATGTCCGAAATTTCACGAACTGATTTCCCACAAAGGTGACATTCCACTGTAATACCATGATCAAAGTCACTAAGCTCCTTTGACTTACTCATTGTCTCACAAACGCATAAATATGACCTGACAAACCACTACCAACACTTTTATAGCTCTCGGTTACTCATCAAATTACGTCACCTGCTAGATCCACTTCTTTAGGGGGATGTCCAGATACTTTTGGCCAGATAGTATATAACGTATTATTGAATATTAATGAATTATACAAATTATTAAATTTACTTAATGGTGTCAGTACGAGCAAAGAAAAATTAAAGGTACCTGCGGTGATTGAGATCATGCTCATTTGGCGGGGACTCGAAAATGAGCAGGAACATTCGTTCCCCAGCTCCAACAATCTCTCCTGGTGAAGATTTGGAGTCATAAAACAATTGGCGATGTTTGTTGTTTCATTGGCATACAGCTGGAAACATTGTACTATTTCTGGTTTGCTTTTACCATAAATCGCTTAGTGTCACATCCTGAGAAACTATGGATGAAGAGAATGTATTGGCTGAATGATAAGGCCTGAAGATGTTGTGAAGAGTAGCGCCTGTTTTCTGTGTTGCCCCGTCCGGAATTCATAAAAAACACATTCGTGTCTCGTAGGGTGAGTGCCACAAGTAAGACGAGTAGGTCTATGTCTTCACTTACTGTCACCACAGTTGAATGAGAGGTGTTTTGCCACCCACCCCTGAGAATACTGAAGTCAACATCTCCTTTGTCTATAGTAGACTGTATACCTCTTACACTGAAAGCCTGAACTAACATAGTAATGAGTTTGGTTTTCTTTCTTTCATTGGAAAGGAGGTTTTCCTGATGAACAGTAGGCACCATGTTCTTATTGATGTCAATATCCACTGATGTTTTACTTGATGCTCTCCGATGTTGTTCATCTCTTTTCGTGGAGTTCGTGTCTTCAAAACCATCAAAAACCACAGCTGAACTGCTGCCGTAATGGTTGATTATGTACGATACATATTGATCGCAAATGGATGCGAAGGTGTGGCATACATAGTGTTGGTGGTCCACTTTACTCTATGAAGCAGGAAGACGCCATCGATTACCGTGTAACTGTTCTTCACATTGATCAGTTGATTACATTTTGGGAAGCATCATACAGTGCTGACTTTTTGATTTTTCTCATTAGCCTCTCGGTGAATATAGACATAGGGTATAGGATTAACTCGTACTTTAGCAACTCCTCTACATCCCCTTCTTTCTTCTTGGTGATCAGAGTTCTCTGAAATATCATCAGAGGCTCTACCACCACTACCTTATCATTAACTTTGATCATATTGCTCATCGCAGTTAAAGGAAAGACTGAGTTTTTGGATTGTTTCACTTCTGAGAAATTCATTCCAACAAAAGTGCTCATTGTGCAGTAGGGCGGAGCGTAAAAAAAAGTTTTCGATTTTGTTTTTGCCTTAGTGCGGAAAAGTTGTGTACTGGTGGGTAAGTCACGTATGCAAAGTTTTGGGAAAAACAAAAATTATCTTCCGTCTCCATTTCGGCCGTGATTTTTAGCAGAATTTTACCATACAGTTAAAAATGTGTATTTCCTTTCTTTTGCATGCGGCTTTTCGCTTTTTCTGAAATAAAATTCAGAAAACAACCCAGAACTCACCACGAGGAGGTGGCTGTATTGCAAGTTCCACCCGTGCCCACCTATCCACCCAACCATACCTTTGCCCTTGCAGTTATTCCGGTTTTACTCGGTACTCGCATTTGGTTTCAAATGGTGGCATAACTTTTCTCGACTCTGTTCGGGTTCTAAATAAACCGAACTTATTTTCTCCACACACAGTCGCAGAAACCTCTGTTACTAGTTTCACGATACGTTCAACACTTTGGGTGTGGCAAGGAAATTTTAGGCTTCCCAGGTGTTGAGCTACAGACTCTCCACTGGAAATCAAATTTCTCAAATCATCTTCTGTCAATTGGGGGTTCCATCAAATTACATTTCTGCCAATCAATGAGGTCTATATATGAAACTGCCTCGAAGTTGATTGACGGAATGTTGTAGCGACTGATTCTTTCCTTTTTTTCCTTTCTTGCTCGTAAAATCCTACGCAGTCCAAGTTCTGCTATGGACTGTCTGTCGTCTGTGATCATTGACAAGATTATTGCTTCCGGGTGGCCGAAATAGCCATTTCTCTGGATAATGGGATCGACCACAGTCTTTAAATCGTTTTTAAGATAGCGTGAGACGATTATTGTCTGCCACAAATTTCGCGAACTATACGTGCAACATGGATTTAATTTGACTGTAAACCACATAGGTGGCACACTTTCATGATGAACTCTGCCAGAGTTTGAAGTTGGTTTGAAGGCTCTGACGAGCTAATGTATAAACACTTTATTCGATTTGCAGTTGTTAGCCAACGTGCATGAGTCATTTTCCCAGGGTGCTTTTGTGACAAACTTGATGAGCAGTTTCTATTTGTGACAGCTTGACAAATATCCCAAAGCTATCGCTTGTGTTGCTAAGATCATTTATGTCGATTTTCAGAAATTCGCTCGAAATGTCTACAAATTTCACAACTGGGAGGTTTTTACAATTTGCCAATGCTTTCCCAGTAGGACCAGAAAACGCATTAGGGTCACTCGTTCCACCATCCAAATGCTGCATTAAATGTCGGAGTGGCAACTCATTTGTGTGTAACTGGCAGATAAACCACTGGATGGGTTTTCCAATGGCTTTCCCAGAAAGGCGAATCACGCCAATTTTATAGCCAGTATTAACGATTGTTCCATCGCACCCTATTGCTACTAGTTGATGAATGTCAATATTCTTATTCTCCATGAATTGTAGCATCATTTGAGAAATACTCAAAGCTGATGATGAAGTTAGTGCTACATCTCCAAGGTACTTGCTTCCAGGTTCCTTTTTGTAACGTGTTCTTCCAGGACTGTTTTATTTAGTACATCTCTCCCCCTACGCTCTCTTGCATAAGAGTTTTGTCCTTCCTTCCGTCAAAATAAAGTCCCTTCAGTGGTTACAGCTGTCTTTCAGTTCCTTGCTGATATTCTTTCCGAATTTTTTCCCTCTCTCTTCTTATTTTATGTCTATCAATTACATTTAAAGTGTCTTTTTTGGTAATCATCCCCAAATCTTCCAAAACAGCGCTTGCAATGATGGCTCCAGCCCGATCCGAAACTCCGGTTCTGTCACAAGCTGTAGCTACCGCTGGGTATCGGCTTGATCTTAACGTCTTTTTCCCTTCAGATTGAGTCATCCTGGATGTGGATGGGGAAGGCTTCAAGTGATCTGTGTCACTATCGAAGTTATGTGGATCCACGTTAGATTCTGGATCAGGAAATGTGAGCCTAGATGGCGTAACAGATGGCGAAACGTTTATTTTTAGACTTACTGCTTCTGTCTCTTTCTGCTTCCTATCCGCTCGTTTCCTCGGCTTTCAGTTTCTTTTAAGTCAATTGCGCCTATGGACATTTGCCTAAGTGCCCGTTGGTCTATAAGAAAAGTTCTTTTCATTTTAGGGATCTTTTTATGCTTTGGGAAAGAACATTTGTTAAAAGAAACAAACTTACATGAAAAAATGTCGAACAATTTCCGTGAGTCTTTCACGAAGGTTTTAAGCTTCGTTTCTAAAGTTGTCGTTGACTATGTTTACATGCCAAAATATTTCTTTACCTTTCTGCACGCAGTGTTTCCGCTGCTGCCTTTCTGTATTAAGCTTCGAATTACCTCTGTATTTTATTTAAGAACAAAATGACGAGTTGCATACAAAACAATGGAAATACACATTTTTAACTATATGGTAAAAATCTGCTAAAAATCACGGCCGAAATGGGGACGGAAGACATTTTTTGTTTTTCCCAAAACTTTGCATACGTGACCTACCCACCAGTACCCAACTTTTCCGCATTAGGGCAAAAACGAAATCGAAAACTTTTTTTTAATGCTCCGCCCTATTGTGCAGGTTCCAATTTCCAAAGCCTGGTAGCAGTTGACGTTACTTGCTCCAATTACTTCCGTTTAAAGTGACATCAAACAATTACGTTCAGTAAAAGGCGGGTGATCAGCCAACCATTGAGCAAGCTTCCTTCTGTGTAGATCATCTGTGGTTATGCGTGATGCTCGAAACTCAACATGTTGTTCTCCTCTTGCAGTATGGACGCCACAAAACATCTCAAGTGAACTACATAATGCTGTAGCTGTGCGTGCTCCCCCAACCCATTTCGCCAACACCGATTCACTCAAGCCTGGCCCACGTGTTAATCCTCCTTCACTCCTCGTGTCACACATGAGTGTTACCTCAATTGCCATGTCAGACCACACCAGCCATTGGTGTTCCATTTCTGGTGACAGGGAAGTATCCACGATCTATAAAATCCTGTTTTAGTTGAGGGTGGCGAGATGTTAGTCCCAGCATGTCTTGTACATATAGATGAGTACACTTTTCATAATGAAAATGCCGGCTGGCATAGAAGTAAGGTATCATCAGTTGGGCGCATGTCATATGATTTTCCCAGTTACAGTGCGCTGTGCAGCAATGACTTTTATCATCAACGCCACCATTTCAAAGTACTGGACCCACAAAGCTTCTGTTGGACCTTTGAGACGTGACAATTCGTTGCTCAATTTCCACTGAATGCTGGCAAGGGAGGCATTTGTGGAAATGTGTTGTGGAGTAATTTCTACTGAGGTCTGAAGAAACTGAACAACTTCTTCCTTTACATATAATGTGATATTTAAAATTTCATAAATGATCTGAGCTAAAGTGACACTTTTATACATTTTGGTATGTTTTCTTACTTCTTCCTTTGTACTACAAGTGTTCGTCTGTATATTATGAGATATGTATTATATGTAGAGGTATACATAATTTATTATTTATATGGGTTATAAATACTATACGTATCTAATTAAACAGCACACAAAGTGATTAAGAGAGTTACAGACCTTGGAAACGAAACTTGAGTGACGAGCATTTTACTAGCAAAATGTTGTAAAGTACCCTAAACTTCAAAACGCTCTAACGCTTTACCGGGTGAAGATAAATTAGCATAACTATATACATTTATGAAGGAAAGTTTTCGCTCTAAAACTTTCTCTACCACGTGTTTTCTGAAAAATGGAGGGGCAAATAGTTAGAAGAGGAAAGTTTACGAGATACCTGAACCGCTACCACTTTTTTAAACAAATTTTCATATTCAACGGCTCATATCTCGAAAACGGTAACACTTAGGTAGAAATATGGATATACTATTTGGAAGGGAATTTTGTCAACTTAAATTTTGGAATTTGACAGTTTTCTATGTGACGTACCGTTTTTGAGATAAACGCTGGAAACTGAAAAAAGTGACCTTTGGGACCCCACCCCCCGCGGTGCCTGAAATCGAGGGGACTTGATTAGACGTTGTTCAGGGGACCACCCCCTAAACATTCGTAAAAAAATTAGAACCCCTTCATTTAATGCATGATTCACCGCCATTTTGAGCTAATTTGACTGTGCTATCTGAAATACTCACTGTGCATGATATGACACACCCTTAATTTCCAATCAAACTTTTTTACAGCCCATCAACATGGCTCTATTATGAAAACATTAGAAGTTGTTGTTGTTGTTGCTTATGCCCCTTCACATACAGCAACATCATATCAAGGCCATTATAGGATATTGGTCTGAGAGATGAGGGTCCGGTTTTAAGTTAGCACCACAAGGGTTGGAGTCCTTCTTGGCTAACGGACCGGTCCCGTAATTTTGAACAGAATCAAGTGAAGTGACCGGTACACTTGACCCCACACCTACAGAGGTAAATTTTAAGAACTTGAAGGACACTGCAGCCACGACAGATTTTACGTGCACCAGCCGCCATTAGCGTACACGGCAGTGGCTTTTGTCAGCCGAACCAGGGAAGTTCAGATCACTGGCCTGCTATTCTTACCAATTGGGCCACCTACTCCCTTATAACATTAGAAGTATCGAATAGAAAACCTGGAAGGATTTAGCATAAAAATCCTGACAATAACTGAAAATAATAAACAGAATGTATTATAATTGCCACGGGCCTCTTCTTTTCCTGAAATAGAAAAAAAACTTAAAGACTGTTTCATTTTCTCTATAATATATCTTTCTTTTATTTAATGCTAACCATCAGGGGAAAAATTGTCTACATATATTTTTTTCTCTTTATACAACACTCATCTAGATTCCATCTACTTGTGGCATATCACGTACAAATTTAATGGCATCATTCAAATGAAAAGACAATGCCGTTTAAAATGCAAGCATGGAGTCCTAGACTGGTATTATCCTTGTGTAATTTGTTATTTACTGAAAAGAATTTTATGGAGGACTTAAACAGGACCATGGTCATAAAGAGATAGATTCGACTAGAATAATTAAGTTGAAATTTATTGGGAGCTATTTTGAAATTCATGGAGGATTTACCCAACACCAAGGTCATAAAGAAGAAATATTCGACCGGAATAATTAGGTTGAAATTTATTAGAAGCTATTTTGACTTCCAAGATCTGGGGAAGCTTAAGGTGGCATGCAAATAATGTCGATGTGACGGCTTCGACAAATGGGGATGAGCTCCATTTTCAATTACGTAACGACAGATGGGGGTCAACACACAATTTACGGGGATGCAGCACTTAAAACGTGCAAAAAAGTTTAGATTGGAGAATATTAGATGAGAACGCAAACTTCTGTGTTGATTGAATGATAGTTCAAAGGTAGGAAAGCCATTATTTGCAAAAATGATAACATAAGAGCATGCATTAGATTGTCCCTTTATACAACAGATCCAAGACATTACATCCTCTTTCTACAAAAAAATCTTCGACTCATCCCCTCCGTTTAATCTTCATGTAAAGAATCCTTCATATAATATTGCTGAAAACTTCACGAAATATCGATTCACTAGATCTGAGCGTATCGAAGATAACTTCAAATTACCGACTTCATTGTCCGCAAGATATAATATAATTTGAGGGAATCTCAAATTGAAGCGTAGGTTATAAGAGGTACAAAAATAATATAATGCCGATACTAAAGATATGGAGTATCGGCATTATCACCAAAATTATCACCAAAATAATTTCTCAATGACAATGCTCTAAGAACTGGACAAAGGATTTTTGAGATATTTCATCAGTTCATACAACCGGAGATATTAGAAATTCGTAAGTAATGCGTTAAGTATTAAACTATGAAGTAAAAGAATAATTTAGTTGCTCCAGTTATAGGCTCTTTTATTCTTACCCTGTAAGTCTTTTCTTCTAAGAATCATAATATATTCATGATCTAAATTTAAGTAAATTAATAAAACATTTGTGATAATCACTAAAACTCTTAGGTATGCATATCACTCAACGATTATAAATTATGTACATATTAGGAATAATTGGTTTGTAAAAGAATTTGATGTTTAACTGAAATAAAACTGCTATCATTTTTAAGTTGTCTTTGTATTTATTCAGTCATGCAGGAATTTCCTTTCAAGTATGTTAATATAAAGAAAATTACGATTTAAACTTTGTCATAGTAAATATATTTATTAACCTAATGAGTTCTTTGTATGTATATTTTTCCAACACTACTTCTTTCATTTTCTAAGAAGTACTATAACTTTTGCCCTAATAAGTTGAATAAAACGAATATGCTTTTCCTACATTTTCAGAATTTTTTTAACTTTTTAAACAAACATCCATTCAAGAATTATCGCGGTTTAAAACATGCAAAAAACAAACAAATGCATATATCTTTGGATAAATCCTTAAACCCTCCATAGCAAACAATTTTTTGTAAAGAAATAATGAGGAAAAACTCTTATTGCTATAAAACTGAAACTTTTCTTTCTTTTCACGCTTACGCAGACTTTCAGTAAGCGTTATATATTATTAAAAGGAATGATACTGAATTATAAAGAATACTAAAGGCGTAAAACATGCATTTTTCTCTGCACTGTACTTATAAAGTTTTATTACAGTACTCACCACACCCAAAATAAAGATGTAAGTACTTTAGTGTACTGTTATCTCAGCGTATATTTTAGCTGGAAATTATTATTACTTGAAACATTAGAAGTTTCGGTTGCTAAATATTGTGTTCAATTCGCATTACTATATCCGAGTTCAGGAAAAGGTTTCTAAACATATCTCATAACTAAGGCTAAAAAATCCTTTTGGATTACATTCTAAAACGTTTCATTCTTTTTATACGCATTCATATTTGGTAAATTGTAAAGCATTTAAAAAAAAAGAAATTAATATCTTATGCTGTTTGGAGCAATTTACTTTGATCTGCATCTGCCAGCAATTTTTAAATATGTCAAGTGTTTATTTTTCCAGCTAAGCACTTTTTATGAAGCATGGTAAACTCATTCAGGAAGACATGAATCCCATTTTCCCCCAAAATCCGTCAAAAAATCCCTTTTCATTTGTTTCAGAAAATTGTAATACACACATTTAAGAACCTGTGTACAAAATTTCAATTCTTTGGGACAGTTGGAACAGTTACTAATTAAGCATTTTATAACTGCTCGCAAGGATTTAAATGTCTGATTTGCGATTTTTAAAGGGCCACGTGTTGTGTTTATATTTAGTTTCATGCAAGAACTAACCTTCGACACAATTAATAATAATCCAGTTTTTACAAACTAATCAAAGAAGAAGACACTGATAACTTGAGTAAATTACTTTTCACAGTAACTGTTTATAAACCATTGCATTTCAATGTTTTGGTTTAGCTAATGTTTTGATGATCATTTGTTCTTCGAGTATTTTGGTAAAATATTTATGTTTACGAAAAAGAATGGCTATGGAAGAAAAAGAAGGTGTTGCTTATGGTTCTGGTGTGTTTTAAGATAAAAGAAATAGTAAAATATATTTTTTAGTTGTTTAAAATAAAATTATGAAGCTTTTTTTATGAATTCTAGCAAATCGTCCAATTTCCTTCACATATGGAACTGCCTATAATGTTTTTTCTATGGTTAACTTAACATGTTCTATCACAAGAACCTTAAAACATCATAAATTACTGAAAAAAATATTTGTTACAAAAGTAAGTTATTTTTCTTTAATTTCTGTTGTGTTTTATACTATAAAGGCACTTTTCTCGAAATCATGTTTTTATAATTTTATCTGAATTCGAAGTACTAAGGTTTTGAGAAATATGTACTTACAGTTATACTTTTTATATTTTTTAAATCTTAATCGAAGTTTTAAGAAACTTAGGGAGAGTTCTTTTCTATAAATGCTTAAATTTTTTATTTTACAAATTGATAAACATGAAAAAGCAGAATTTTTTTGTCAAAAAATTTTTTTTACAAAAATTAAGACAATTTTTAAAAAAATCTATCCCTAGGTTTGTAGCATATACAAGGTCTGACAATAAAGTTCGGTGAATAGTCCTGTAACATTAACGTAGATGAAATATTAACAAAAGTTACCTTACTGTCCTTCGAAATAGTCACCTTCCATAACTATGCACCGCTGACATCTGCTATACATGTTCTGGAAACTTTGCAAGAAGTCTTCTTTTGGGATGGAGTTCAAAAGCCTCGTCACGTTTCGTTGGATGTCAGGAATATCGTCAAATCTCTTTCCTTTCAAAGCGAGTTTGAGTTGTGGGAATAGGAAGAAGTCTGGAGGATTGAGATCTGGTGAGTATGGTGGATGTTCAATTTGCACCACCCCCTTTTTTGACAGGAACTGTTTGACGATATTGGCTGTGTGAGGGCGAGCATTGTTGTGAACAAAAAACCATGAACCTTGTTGTGCATACTGCGGTCATACCCTGCGTAGACTTTTCATGAAACGGATCAAAATTTCAATGTACCCTTCAGCATTCATCGTCGTTCCCTCAGGTAGAAATGCCTTGTCAATAATGCCTTTACTATTAAAAAATGGTGATGACCATCGTTTTGATGCGTGATTTTTCTGCTCTGACCTTTTTCCGATGAGGTGATGCAGGTGAACGTCATTCCATGCTTTACCTTTTCGTTTCAGGGTCGTACCTGAGACACCAGGACTCATCCTCAGTGACAATACAGTTCCACAAGTTTGGTGTCGCATCCGCCGTTTCAACAACATCCTGTGAAGCCTCTAAACGTGCCTGCTTGTGATCGTCATCCAAGTGATGTGGCGCAAGACGACAACACATTTTTCTCATCCCTAAATTCTGGGTAACGATTTGTCGCACGGAACAAACACACTAAACAAGCACTTTGTAAAACAAGTCTTACATGGAACACAAACGACGCTCAACTGAACAACGGTGGGGACAGATGGTCGACACCTACCGCTACGCAGGTGCACCGTTTTGTATCGCCAGTGTTGCCAAATCGGCCGTTCTGACTTCATTCACCGAACTTTATTGTCAGAGGTTGTACTATGACAGTATTATAAAAATTTAAATTATAGAAAAAATTTTAAAATTAACAAAGGAGTAGTCTTTTAAAAAGTATATAAATTGTGTAAAAAAAGCAGAAAAATTTCAATATAAAATAAAATTCCATATAGAAAATTGATTTTTCTATTGATTCTTGCTTATAAATATGTGCTTAATTATTATAAAAAGAAATGGTTGCTTTAAACTAAATAATAAAAATTTTAGCTTTTTTCTTACGGGTCTCCCTTTAGTAAACGATATAAGGCATGGTCTGGCTTTTAAAAAAAAGGCCAAAACTGTATGAACTAGTTATTCCATTTTAGGTTTTTAATACCAGTTAATATTCCTTTAAGCAAAACAGTTGGGAGAAATTATATCGTCTGTTAGTCTGAGAACAAGCCCTCTCGCCATCAGTTGTGAGGGGTCACATGTGATTTCAATGTGTTTGTTTGAAAGTCATGTAAAACTGGCTCTTATTTCCTTAAAGGTCTTACACGAGAAGCATCCATTATCTATAGCAATCAACCTCCACGATATATGGTTCTTTAATATGAATCCTTTTTCTTCCTCTTATACTACACTGCTCAAAACAATTAGAGGAGCAGATGGTTTTAACGAAATTACGAAAATACTTACACCGATAAGTAACATAAAATAAATCATCCAGAATTTAAAGCCTAGCAGGAAACAGAAGAAGAAAACTTCATATGCAAATCAAAGTTCATGACGTCAAAAACCAGAAAAAGAACATAAGGGCGAAAATGGTGCAGAAACGTCTGTTTCACTGCCTTAACTGTGCAATTCGATTGCTCAGTTATTCTTTTTGAGAAAAGGTGACTTGAAAATATCTCAACAACGTGATTTACCGGAATCCATAGTATGGTGTATTATAGGCAGACTTGAATCCGGGCAAACACAACGTAGTGTCGCGGTCGCTGTTGGACTCGCCAGAAGTGTCGTTGCAAGGCTGTGAAATCGATTCCAAGAAACAGGGAATGTTAGACGTCGACCAGGGCAAGGTCGGCCACGCGCCACTACAGCAACTGATGACCGATATATACTGTTAACAGCTCTTCGAAACAGAACAGAGAATGCTACTCAGCTGCAAAGACAGTTGCTGTTGGCAACAGGACGAAGGGTGTCCAGCCAAACAGTACGTAATAGGCTTCATCAGGGAGGTCTCTATGCACGTAGGCCAATGGTATGAATTCCGTTGACCTCACGCCACCGTGCGGCCCGAAGAAGATGGGCTGCTGAACATCAAGATTGGGTGCAACATGTTTGGAGCCAAGTGATGTTTACAGACGAGTCCCGATTCAGTCTGGAGTGTGACACCCGACGTGTTTTGGTATGGAGGGAAAGGGGCACTCGAAATAACCCCACATTCGTTCGTGAAAGGTCAAAATACAGACGAGCTGGTTTTATAGTATGGGGTGGAATCAACATAAGTGGACGTACGGACCTGCATATCATTCGGAATGGTACTTTGACGACCCGAAGGTATGCAGACGAGATACTGAGACCTCATGTCATACCTTACGCTGCAGCCATTGGAGATTACTTTGTTTTCCAGCATGATAATGCCAGACCGCATAGAGCTCGTCTTGTGGAGAACATGCTTGAAGCTGAAACAATACAGCGTATAGAATGGCCAGCGTGCTCTCCTGACCTGAATTCAATCGAGCATGTTTGGGACATGCTCGGACGACACACTGTTGCGAGACCAAGACCTCCTTTTACTCTCGGAGACTTGGAGATTGCACTTCTTGAGGAGTGGAACAGTATTCCCCAAATTCTTATCGATAACATAATCGCATCCATGGAAAACAGGTGTGCAGCAGTCTTAGCTGTTCGAGGAGACCACATTCCATATTAAAAATCTTTCATCATTTCTAAGCAATGCTTTTTTTATCGTTTACATGCAACCAAATTGTTGCCCTAAATCATCTTTTCATGTTTTTTCCATATTTTCAAAGAATTAAAGCTTAATTACAAATTCTTTTACATCTCTTTTTCTGTATTGCGCATTGATACGCGTGTACTATCCATTTTATGCCAATACGTGGCTGTCTCACACGGTTTTCTTAACTTCTTTGCTTGCTCCCCTAATTTTTTTGAGCAGTGTACATAGATCTCTGAAAAAAAAAAGATTCGTATCTGAGCCCAAGAAGTTTATTAGAGACGTGTATTTAAACCTTTTCTGAATACTAACTGATCCTTTACTTTAAAAGTTTGGCTGCTTTATTTGAATCCCGTTGAATACATGCTTTATCAGGTTAAACACATTACCAAACACCTTTAATTACACCCTTTTCATTCTCTTCTCAAATAGGTACTGAGGCGGCAGAACTCTCACCAACTCTACCCGAACTACCCTTCTCAGATCACGAATATTGCCGAAGGTCCAATTAGTTATACTTTTTACTTCGTAATTGTTCTTTATACGCAGCTACAGTTTTACGCGTTATGTAATCCTATTATGATTTAATATGTTAAATTTATGTAAATAAATTGCTATGTTTCTCTTTTTGTGAGTTTGTAAGGTATACACAAGATTCGATTCACAAGAATCGAACTTTTGAGTGAATTAAAGAAGCTACTTTAGATATGCTAATTTCGGCATACGCGCTTAGTATAAATACCACGCAGCGTCATTAATGAAAACAGGAAGGGGGAGGTTGAAAAGGTGTTATGCTGCGCTAGTGCTTAGCGGGCCAGAAGTTTACATGGCAGTACTGCTGGTTTGACTTACTGTTCGTGAGTATAAAAATATATTGTCCTTAAAAGCTGTATTTACATTCCGTACAAGTAGTACGCATGCTTATTGCTGTAAAAGCCAATTATATGTGCAGCGAATTCAATAAACATTATTTCATGTATAAACTGTGTTTGTATATAATTCAAATAGAGTGCTACTTCAAATTATATACACCCAAGTCTGGGTAGAAGTGAGCATAGATTCTCTATACTGGCGCCCGAAAAATATATATACCCTGGTAGTTAGCGTTAAATTTGTAACGAAGAACATAATTGAAATTAAAAACTGTGTACTGTGTACGTATATTGATAAAATTGTTGCAAGTACTTATATACTATTTAAAAAATGAGTGTTGTAGAACAAAATCCTGCTGGAAATTTTCCTCGGGTAATTATGGTTCAGCAAATTGCGCCATTCGAAGCCACCTTCAATGGCGGCCCCTCAAGCCAATTCCTAGAGAAAATTGAGCATTACTTTCAGCAACAATGCACCCCAGAGGGGGATAAACTTAAAATTGCTCTAGCCGCTTTAAGAGGTAGTGCATATCAGTGGTACACGTGTATGAAAAGCAGTAATCTGATTTTTGACTATTTGTCATTCAAGCAACAGTTTCTTAGCGTTTTTCCAAAGACCTTTAATCAAAGTGAAATTGAAGCGGAAATTTATTCGCTAAGGCAACGTGAAGGTCAGTCTGCATTAGATTTTGCTATGGAAAAGATTTCCAAGTGTGAGGAATATTTAGAGGGAATGACGGAAGCGATAATCTTAAAAATAGTTATCCGACGTTTGAAGCCAAGTGTTCAAGATTTTTTAGATAATCAAACAATTACAAGCAAGGTTACCCTCCTTCAAGCTTTAGCTAAATATGACAATAGACATTTCTTCGCTACCCCTCACCGTCATTCAGGTACGAGAAGTTTTATACAGCCGTGCCAAAATTTTTCGCGAGTTTCAAACCAGCAGCGTAAGCAGTACCGCAGGCAAAATAATAGAAGCGCACGGCGTTATAATGAAATTAGTGCACCTAAAGAAAATAATATGCAAGCACCTTACTTGCACTGGCAAGTTGATTCACATGATATGGTTAAACCTGTTGAAACTGTGTGGTCAAAGGTATTATTTTGTCCGAGTAGTAATCATTATTTTGAGAATAGTGAAAGTCAGGGTATTTTTGTGGCTTATAAAGAAAGTGAGTCTAGCTGGAATGATGAGGTAATTCCAGTACAAATTTCTGAAAATAGGGCCGATACTAATGCTAGTGGTTTAGAAAATAAATCATCGGACACTTCTATTAATGCTATACCTGATATTATTAATGCTATACCTGATATTATTGATGCTATACCTGATATTTTAGATGATATTCACACATCTGTTAATGAAGGAAATTTAGTAGATGACGAAGTATGCGTTACGGAAGTTAGTGAATACTTATTAGTTGACGACAATAAAAATTCTTTAAACGATAGTAGGAACTTGCTAGGTGATGATATTATTTCAAGTTTCCAGCCGAATGGGGATTGTGTAGGCCAGGTTGATAATATGGTTTTAAATAAAGTACATGAAAACCAGACTGAGAATCAGGATGAAAAGTTGACACAGAGTTATACTGTAGGTAGTTTAGCTGATGCTTCGGAAGTTATAGAGAAAGTTTGCAATAAAACGCACCAGTACGAAAAGCTTAATCTTCCTAAAACTGAAGCAGTGTTAAAGAATTTAAATGATAACGATTCTGATATCGCAAGTTTCAAAGAGACTTTTTCGTCAAAAGAGGATAAAACTAAAGTTAAGGGGGATAAAAAACGTGAAAAAGAGCCTTCAGGTTCCAGCATTAAAACTGCAAATACTGAAGTAATTAAGGCGGTAAACAAGAAGTCGTATAAGCACAAATACCAAAAACAGAGTCAGTTTGTTGAAAAACATGACACAAGTAGAGAGATAAAGCCAGTTACTAAACACGTTGGTGCGACGTATAAGTTTCAAAAAATAGAATCTGCATTAAAATTTAATACCGATACAAGCAAAAGTACGAAGAAAGGTAAAGTGTGCACTACAAAAACTCCATCAAAGGAGGAATGCGTCGCTGATAAGGTACACAAGGTTATAAAAAGGAAGAATGACAATTTTAAAGCTCCTTTGCATAAGTACAGGGAACGCAAGATATCAGCCGCCCAGCAAGGTTGGCCTCCTCCCAAGAGACCTCCTGTCCATCGTCAAGCCGGACCAGCGCCTCAGGACCAACGACCTGCTGCACGAAGGATGCCCACACGGTCAACGAACCCCTTTACTAGGACTGCGACCATCAAGAGAGGTTCAGCGGATTGGACAAACTGGTGCAGTGAAGTTGCTGCATTCATGAGGAACAAGTCTTGTATCAACTTTCTTATTCTAACTCCCACCCTTTAATAAAATCGAACCAAATTGGTTTGAAGTTCCCCAGTGTATATACTGTGTAAACATTTTGAGGGGAAGTGGTGAGGCACTGAAAAAAAACGGTATACTGTTGTTTTATAAATTTTTGAAGGGGACATGTAGTGAAAAAAAATACATACTAACTACAGATAACAAACAACTAACATACTAACTTCGCAAATCATAACACATGTACATTATAAATTGGGGGAGAGCAGATACAGTCAAGAAATGTCATGCTGTGCAATTGTGTTGTCACTTTTAATTAAAATATATATTTTAGGGCGCAGTTGGCCAGCCCAGTATCCGCAACTCTGCAAATCCACTGTGTAATGGTGTCACCTGGACCCTTCGGGGTTAGTTTTGTAAAATGGTAGTGGCGTTTTTCCCCCACACAACGTGTGGAAGGTTTTTTGGCTTTGCCACCCATTATGTAAAAAGTCAGACCAGCACGCGTTTTCAATTAGTTAACTGAAGCCGTTCAGACCTCAGTTACCTAATTTTTTTTTTCGAGGGAGGCCAGTGTAAGGTATACACAAGATTCGATTCACAAGAATCGAACTTTTGAGTGAATTAAAGAAGCTACTTTAGATATGCTAATTTCGGCATACGCGCTTAGTATAAATACCACGCAGCGTCATTAATGAAAACAGGAAGGGGGAGGTTGAAAAGGTGTTATGCTGCGCTAGTGCTTAGCGGGCCAGAAGTTTACATGGCAGTACTGCTGGTTTGACTTACTGTTCGTGAGTATAAAAATATATTGTCCTTAAAAGCTGTATTTACATTCCGTACAAGTAGTACGCATGCTTATTGCTGTAAAAGCCAATTATATGTGCAGCGAATTCAATAAACATTATTTCATGTATAAACTGTGTTTGTATATAATTCAAATAGAGTGCTACTTCAAATTATATACACCCAAGTCTGGGTAGAAGTGAGCATAGATTCTCTATAAGTTGCCTGATACCTTATTCTACCTCAGTGGTGACCTAGTAGTGAAAAATTAAACCCAATCCTTCTACAATAAGAAATTTTTAGAGTTATTTCTTATCAAGCAGATGTTAGTTGTTTATGTAAGTATTATTAAAGTATAAACTAATTCTCCCAAACATTTGAAAATCGGGAAAACCATAGACTAAATTTATCACATTAAATATAATTACTGTAAATTTTATGAATTGAAGGCGTAAATTACGCCTAAATGAGTCATATATTCCTGTGCGTGTATAAAAGAAATTTATGTTTTAAGAAATTGCCCGTAGAATATTAATTGTTTTAATGTTTTCCTTGTTCGCTTTCTAAACACATTAATATATAAACATCTTTACTCCAACTCTTCAAGGACTTTGTTTCCGAAAAAAGAATGTAAGCTAAGAAGACAAACGTAATTAAGTGGAAGAGATTACACGGCTAATGTGGGATACATTTGTTTTACCTTTATTAAAGAAGGGTTTCATTCGGGAATTTTTCTAACGCGTTCTAATGTTACAAAAAACTTATGGATTGTAAATCTTTCTAAAATTTTAACTTATTTATTTTTAGCATTCTTGAAAGATTTGTTCAGATAAACAGCACATGCATTAAGTCTGAAAATGTTTTTCTTTATTGTCTTCTAGAGGAAAGGAAATGTTAACCTCATGAAATATTTTTTTAGTTTGCATAAATACATTTAAAACAGTTCATTCTATTATGCTTTTAACTACATACAGCAGTTTTAAATACAATAAGATGAAAAAAAGGGAAATTTAAGCTGAATCTAATACAATGCGAAGAGCTTTTTCTAATTTCTCCAACGTAAATGAAACTGGCAGATTAAAATTTCTTCAATAAATTAATAAAATTAGCTTCGAATTTCTTTCTATCGTCAAGGTTCACAACTCAGTAAAAGAACCGTTAATTTTTTTATCTTGTTTTTTAAGTGAATAAAGGATCTTTATTTCCATATTCTTACATTCTTAAAAATTGAGCCTATATTTTCGGAACATTTTAATTTGCTTTCCTTAGATAAAATCTTCTAGAGAATGAAAGCAATGAAGTGTATGATTATTTTTTCAGAAACAAAACAAATAAAAGTCTTATAAAATTTCTTTTGAGCTTTATTACAGCTGTACAAAATAACATCTGATCCTTGCATTGTTTCTCTTAATGATAAATCCAAACTGAGACTTCGCAAATTCTGTACAGCAGAAAACATTTTTATTCGTAGTCTTGTTTCCTTTACTGGTAAAGTAAATGCAAATATCTGCTACATTAATTTTTAAAACTACAATTCTCATCTTTCCATCCTGGCTTTTTTGTTGTTTAAACATGCACAAAAATGCAAGTAAAATGTTAGATGCAAAAATTCAACATTTCCACGCACATCTGATATTCAATATAAAACCTTTTCAACACTATTTTGATATTAAGAGTTAATTTCCGATATATCATCAATAACTCAACTGTTTTTTATTTATTTTTTTTACTCTAAACATCTTAGTAGACGTGTTAAATAAACATTCATTAATAATTAAGTGAGTCTACATTGGTCGGCGGACACAGTCTCTGTATGAAAATAGGTGAACTAAAATAGGAAAAAATCCCTAGTGTCTAAAACTCAACAAATGCTCATAGCAACCTCTTGTTAGCTAGGAATAGGAAAAAAGAAAGGTTGAATGCTCCAGGTGACTGTTTTTCAACAGCGATGTGTAACAGTATACTAGAGTAAGAGCTTTTCAACCTCGAACATAAATTGTTTGATTTTCAAAATTAATAGATCAAAGCTCTAATTTCAGTCTCCAAATTACATCGAGACAGAATTTTCCCTAAATGTGTTGAATGATAGCAATACTAGTTTGATTCTGAATAGCGGGGAAAGAAAAGTTCTCCTTGGGTCGTATGAATATTGAAAAAGGAAACTCACACAGCAATATTGTAAAAGATTTTCATGTGATTATTTTTCATCGATTCTTGCATTTATGTTTAGACTCCATTTTTTATGCTGTTAAAAATTTATTTTAAATATTGAGTTATCGACTGAAGCTTCAACTGTTCGATCATAGATATAGCCTTAAAATATTCTGTTCATTCCCAGAGTTATGATAACCTAATGCTCTTACTATTCTACCCACCCCATATTTAATATTTAGAAAAATCCTTTCTTATTGCAATTTAAAAGTTATATTTAAACTAGTAAATAAACGCGGATTTGCCACGCCCCTTCCCATGAAAACTCCGATCACTCAATTTCATAACTGAGGGGTGTGTAGCAAACTCTGGGGAGATTATAATCCGTCTTATGTTGGACATACTAAACGGATAATTGATACTCCTATAAAAGAGCATTCAAGGTATGTTAAAAAACAAGAAATATCAAAATATAAGATTTCTAATTAATCCTGGAAATTTACAGACAAATTTAAATTTACTGTTGCTAAAATTATCTTCCTTACTGACTCTGAATACCAACTGGCTTTTCTAGAGAACTTTGTTGCGAATCGAATGAATCAAATGGATTGTGTGGGTGGAGTTCAACTGGCACTCATGGATACCAAGTGACCCCCGGAGAACGATGTAAAAATTTGTTGTTCATGCTTGGACTTGGCTTGCTAGGTTTGATATGAATGGAGCACATCTTGGCAGTGCTCACTGTCATAGGGATATGACAATAGTGTCAAGGCCAAGGGCAGGAGAATTGAAAATTAAGTAACGAAGTAAAACAATTGCAAAATATAAGAAAGAAACAGGGCAAAGAAGCAAATGACGGGCAATAAAAGAGAAGGGGAGAAAAGCCAACAATAAACCGAAACTACTAAAGATAGAAGATTGGGCCTGTAGGAAGAAATAAAAAATAAATGTTCTGTAGAATGAGTTTCAACGAAAAGAAGAAAAGAAGGGGAACATTAAATTTATGATGGTTATAAAACGGACCACCATGCACGGTGATGTCGGAACATGGGAAAAATTAAGGAAGTGGGAAAATTTCATAAATCCCGCCCTCGATGCGCATTGGTGAAAAGGGGATTGAGAAGAGGCAGCCACGGACGAATTGCGATGACATGGGAATAATATGGCCAATGGAATTGGAAGAGGCGGAGCCAGAATTAATAAGAGAAAAATAATATCAAATAAGATGAACAGGCAAAAAAAAGGAGGGTAGTTAGGAGTTAGAGACAGAAGTAGTATCAACCTAACGAGTATGTACGAAGCACGTCCGATGATAGTAATGTGATCCGTGGCCCATGCAAAAGAGCCCGAGGAAGAGAGTGCCCCAGTTTCCTGCACCAAGTGTCTACAGTGATTGAAGATGCCCTGTACTCTACGAAGAGAGTGCCCCAGTTTCCTGTATCGAGTGCGTACGACGATTGAAGGAGCCCTGTACTCCACGATGAATATGCCCGAGTTCCAGTCCGGTGAGAGTGCAACGAGGTTCATTGCGAGTGCCTGATGCCCATTAAAGTGGTCCAATAATCATCTGTAGAGGTACCGTCCTTTTGTTTCCTCTTCATATTTTACTGTCACTGCTTCTCATAGTGTAGCCGTCAATAACTTAATATAGAGAGCGATAGTGAAGTAATCTGATAATGGAAGTTAGCTGATAATAAATGATAATTCGTAAAGGCAAGTTAGTTTGTATAATGTGATGAATTAAATATGAGTAAATATTAGTTATTTGAAAAAGAATATAGTGTGAATTCGAATTGCTGCTAATGAGTATTTAAGAAATGTGTTGTAATAAGTAATGATAACTTGAGATGAGTATAGAATGTTTGAGATTTAGTAGGAGTGTATTGTATAGAATATATTTTATATATACATTAATAATTGAAATAATTATTAAGAAATCTTCCCACAATAAATTAGTTTTAAGTCGATTACCCCATCACACTCACCAGGTTTCATTAATTATACTCGGTATTAATTTCAGTCTAATTTATTTGTTATATGTGTTGTTATGTGTGCTGTTAAATAAAATTATAAAATGACCATCAAGGACTCTTACGGGTTATTTGGCCCATTACACATTTCGTATTCTAGGATATACTTTTCATATTCTACAAACTTTGCAATCTGTACTAATTCCTTAGCATTGATCAATGACCTTTCTACTCGATCTTTGTCAACAGTCTGGAAAACAATTTGAGCATATTAGTATTTCATAATTCAACATCCTAAACTTGCATTATGGATTCTATTTTCCTTCCTTTCTTATCTCATATTGATTATCTTGTTTATTTAATTTTCAGATGTGTCCCTTTGCGTGGGTTTGGGCACATAAATTTCACTCCCCCCGCTACTCTCATAGACACATCCATGTGAGTCTACCCTCGACTCCCACGAGGCTCTTTTCGAAATTTCTGTTGTGTTTGCAGCTTATACCAAAGACTATAATAATCTTCATATTTCTGAATTGTCCATAAAGACAATCGCACCTAATGTATGCCAGCCTGAAGAAGAATCATATTTAATTAATTCAAAATTAGTTGTTATTCTGAATTTTTACTGTAAATTTATTTAGTTAGGAGTTCCTGATTTTTTCCGTATTCCACAAGTTTAATGTAATTAATGGAACTAATGTTTCGAAGACATACAAATCTTATTTGTACTTAATTAAAAATTCCTTTGGCTGGTAAACCCTTCACGACCCGAACATTAGTATCAGTGCTTCATTATCATTATTATCATTATCATTATTATTATTATTATTATTATTATTATTATTATTATTATTATTGTTATTATTATTATTATTATTAACCTAATCAAAATCAGGTACATGCTTTTAAACACGTCAGGAACTGGCGGCACTGGAAGAGAAAAATATATTCCCTTGAGAATCCAAATTGTAAAGGAAACTTTATTACTACACAGCAAATACTGCTGACCAAAACCAGTGCAGATATTTCTTGCTATCATATGTATGCAAAACCCTAAACAAATTCTCTGTGACCGAATATTTTAAATTCATATTCACCAGAAATTTGAGTTTATAACAATACCAAGAAATTTATGAAATTTTCAAATCTAACGCTAGTAACTCTCTAACTCTGGGTATTTATCAATAAAACAATTCGCGTCGCTAGACAAGAATATATCCCTGATTGGCACTTGAGAGGCCCCGCTTGGGCATATAATTTAAATTATGATCGATAGCAAGGGTCATCCGAGATTCAAATTCGCGCACAAGAAATGAAGTAAATTTTAAATAAACTTTACTAATTAAACTTTTAATAAACTCAAAATATTTAAAACCCTCTAAAAGGAATTCTGAGGGTACCATAGGAGGAATGTTTGAAGGTGGGGTATTACCAGTAATTTGATATTTTATTTTGATGAATTTGGGATTAAGTAAAGGTTTGAACTAAATTTACGCTTTAAAAATCTCTTAGTTAAACCTAAAATCTGGAAAAAAAATTAAACGTATTTTACTGCGTAACCTCCATAGTAAATGGGAAAAAATCACCAAACTTGTAAGGTAAATCGAGGATTAGAAAAAGCTTAAAGTATTCACTATGTAAATCAAAAATTTTAAAATGAATTCGTCAACATCGATGATAAATTCCGCTCCCCTCCACGGAAGTGAAATAGAAGGAAGCCTGCACAGTAAGCGGGTACAGGCAGGGACTAAGTAGTGAGATGGTGTAGTTCTTGAAGAGTCCTATTCTGTTCCTGAGGAAGAAAATAGAATTAGCATATAAAATTCGGTAACTGAGTTAAGTTTTCAGTTACTTAACGTGACCTGTTTCGTAATTTGTCAGCTTGGAGCTAAAGTATTCACTATGTAAATAAAAAATTTTAAAGTTTGAAGTATTCACTATGTAAATCAAAAATTTAAAAATGAATTCGTGAATATCGATAGTAAATTTCGCTCTCCTCCCCAGGAGTGAAATTGAAGGAAGTCTGCACTGTAAGCGAACACAGGCAGGAACTAAGTAATAAGATTGTATAGTTCTTGATTTGTCCTAACCTGTTCTTGAGGAAGAAAATAGAATTAACTTACAAAATTTGGTAACTGAGCTAAGTTTTCAGTTACTTATAGTGACCTGTTTCGAAATTTGTCAGCTTAGAGGTTTATCACTTTATTTTGGAGGAATTCAGTTTAAAGAAAAAATTTAAACCATTATTTTTAGAGGAGGTGAGTGATATTATGTATTTTATAATTTACAGCTTCACCTCTGCAGATAAAGGATAACCTCTTTGGCACCTAATGCAAAAATTTTAGTTTGAAATGAGGAGATGAAGGTAAAGCGGATATTGCAATAGAAGGAGGGGGAAATTATGATCGACTAGGGGACTCTATTAGCATATAAAAAAGGAGGCAGCGAACAAAGAAAAGATTTTTTTTACGTAGGATTAAGTTCCTCCATAACAGTCCTCCGGAAAGCAAAATTTCAGACGCTAAAACTGTCTGTCCGTACCTTGAGAGTTATAATTTTGGCAGCTTGCCAAACCCAGTCTGTATCGCTCGGACAAGCAGTAAACAGTTAAACAGAAAAGTACCAAAAAACATCAAATATTTGACATACATACAGTGATGGCAAAAAGACCTGAACACACTCCTTTTTTCGCCTAATTTTTGTGTTTGACTTAATCGTTCGTTATGAAATTATCGTTATATCTTAACTATAGTTATTGATTCTAATGTATTTTTTCATGCTTATTTCAAATCTCTTATTAGTTTTCAATGACGCATGTAATTTTTGTAGTACAGATGCCTGAACACAAGAATGTGTAGTATGTACAGAATGACACAATATAGAATAACATAATATACGAAGTAGAATAACACAAACATTTACAAATACGGTACGTTTAATATACACTTTGAAAATTGGTTTTTACATGTTTGAACATCAATATTTTATGGGTCAGTCGTTTGCTTTAATTATGGCTCTACACCTATTTGGCATGGAATGCACCAATTTCACAAGTTCTTTCGTGACAACATGGTTGAAGGAAAATATCAATGCTTCAGTTAACTCATATTTATTTGAAGGTTTTTTTTTGTTAAAATATCATAACCAATTTCATGCAATAGGTTCTCCATCGAAGTAAAATCCAGAGACTGTCCTGGACAGTTCGTCCTATTTACAGTATTGTTTTCAAACCATTTCTAGACTATCTTTGTACGGTGACATGGAGCACTATTTTCCTGAAAAATCCATGAATGATCCCCAAAAAGATCTCCCGATGTTGGTAGAAATTTATTTTGTAGTATTTCAATGTAATCCCTGGCTTTCACTGTTCTGCTCACGATGTGAAGTCTCCCAACACCACGAGAAGACATGCAGCCCCATATCATCACTTTCGTCGGTTGCTTTACTGTGGGCTTCAGGCACTGAGGGCTGAATTCCTCATGAGAGCGTCGTCTTACATAGACACTACTTTGGTTACCAGAAATACAAAACTGACTTTCATCACTAAATATTACCTTTTGCAGTCTTTAATGGCCTAAAATGAATGATCCTTTGCCCACGCCAATCTCCTATTGCGTTGAAAATCGGTCAGTCATAGTTTTGGGCCAACTTTACAGCCTCGTAATCCAATTTCCAGCCGTCTACCCCTCACAGTTCTTAGGCACGCATTCACATTCAAAGTCCATTGTTTCAAAATTTGCGGTGAAATAAGCTCTCTGTTTGAAAGTGAAATCCCTGTCTTCACGTAAAGTTGTTTTTCGGGGTCGTCCAAATCACTCCTGTCCGCAATAGAATTTGTTTCAGAATATCTTTTCAACGAACTGACGATAGTAGAAAGACCACATGGTACTTTAGCAGCAATTTGGTGCTTAGAATAACCTTCTTCCTTCAAAAGTATTATTTTGTACCTTTTATTATCAGGCAAAAATGAGAAATTACTCATAATTCCAATATTTTCCACACACCCCTTCAAACTGCAACACGCAACTGCTTTCAATACATTAAAATATGCTGCACATTCTGCTTTCAACCATTGATTAGAACATTAAGTTTTCGAATACGAGGTTCAGATTTTTTATGCGGCGATGCTAAACTGACCAGTCTACCTGATCGGAATTCGACTGATTGCCACGCCTCATTCGAAGAGGTAAGTCTCACAGCAGTAAGTTTCTTCAAAGCTGTTTGTCAACGCGAGTGGTCAGATAGGTGGGCGTTGACATAAGCGGCTCGCCAGATATATATTCCCGACCACATGTAACGAGCGAGAGGTGAAAGTGAGATAATAAAATGTTTGTGCTGTGTTAGTAATGTTTCTCTTCTCTGTGGTCGAACACGCATAATCTATACACCCGTCACAGTAGAAACGACCACAACTACTGCTCTCTAATTGGTTGGAATAACGGAGGATTTCATAGATTGAGAAAACAGTCACTCACCCTTACAGTGACCTACTGCTTATGTTATCATGTTTTTTCAAAATATCGATGACACTATTTACTTTACATGAATTCTACAAACAGATTTGAAATCAGCATGAAAAAATACATTAGAATCAATAACAATAGTTAAGATAATGCAATAATTTTATAATGAAAAATTAAGTAATTAAACAGCTTAAACAAAATTCACTGACATATTTTATAATTTAACAGGGAGTTTTTTCCAGTATCTAAACCTCAAATGAAAAACAATGTACACTTTGCATACATATTTACTTGAATTTCCCAGCATAGACTGTAACAAGTATAGAGAAATTTGATTTTTATTTTTGTATACTTTATCTCATAAATTGTCGTTTCAGTCACTAATTGGTTACGCGAGTTAAAAATGATTATTGTGGTTAAATCGGTTACTGTGATTTATCTTCCCAAATAATGCTTTTCACACATGAATCATTCCGTAGTATTTACTGAAATCCATCAATTCTTAAAGCCCTTCATTATCATTTATTCAGCGTAACATATTTAAAATTACAATGCAGTCATGCGAAACATAGTATACTTTAGGGATTCCCGAGTATAACATTTTTTATGGCCTGTTTAAGAAAACCTCCTTTTAAAAATCGATACATATAAAATATTTAAAGAGGAAATAACAAAAACCGAGCACACGTTACTGATCGCATAAAAATAATTAATTTTTTCTCGCTTTTATTAGAAGCTTATAGAGAGTTTGTTGTTCATGCTCTAAACCCAGGATCATTTTTAAACATGTTTTCATTCATAAAACTGAAAATTCAGAGAATAAATACAAACAAGTCTTCACTATTAATTTAAATTTTTAGCAAAATTTTCCCGCTATTTTCTTTTGAAAACTATTTAAATTATCAAATGGTTAAATTCTTTTTTTATTTTTAGTTCAGCCATTATATTATTTATATTATTAATTAGTCTTCTATCATAGTATTAATTAGTTATCTCTTATATTATTAATTAGTGAATATGTTGTAGTTCCAAAAAAAGGAAAACATTTTTAATACTATTTTTATTTAGTTTAAATATAGCTGTTGTTTCTTGTTAATTGGCAAAATGATGTTAGTAACACATTCTGCTCGCATATTTTCATTCAAACTGATTTAGGTTGACTGAGGAATTAGGCTCTATCATCCAGCTTGGGAGACCAGTCTGAGAACATTTCACCTTGAAATCATATTTTCCTTTAAGAACATTCCACTCCACCTCGTTGACTCCACCCCGTAAGTAGAATTCCTTGTAAACTAAAAACTGATTTGAATATGACATTTCTTACTCAGAACCTTTCAAATGATAACGATCCGACCACACAATCTTGCTCGCATTTTTTCTATCTCTTAAAACAAGTAGTTAGACTCAAGGATCGAGCCATGACTTTCTGCTGGCTAGAAAGGTTTACTGACCGTTGTACCATTAAGCCATGTATTTATCTTCTTTACGTGACTCTTTCAATTACTAAATCCATTTAAACGCTCGCATATATAGTTGTCATAAATGTTTTGCAAGATCGGATTTTTCAAAAAAGTAGCTTTATGTAGTGGGTCACATTGAAATATGTAGTACAGAAGTAAGGTCCATATGAAACCAAGATTTTAAGCTGATAATGAAAATAATCTTAACGAATTTTATTAATAGTAACTCACAGTCACTCCACTCAGCACAACTAATTTATGATTCACATTTCTTATCACTTTTTAATCGCACAAGATTCATTTTCCTTTCCGTCATCGGTGCTGAGGGTGCACGGATCGAATCCCGACAAGCACTATTAAATATTCTCGTGTCTAGGTCGGATGTGGCACGTTGAATGCGTAGACTGGAAAGTCCTTCTTATGGGGGCAGAGAGGGTGGGAGAGCGTACTTTCCCCCCCAGATGTCACCCCTGTGGTTGCTAGGTGAAAATTGGGGTGGCACATGGCTAAATCAGACTCCAACTCTTGTGGTGCCATTGTAAACTGGAGCCGCACCCCTCATCCCACTAGCCTGTTTAGACCTGGTCTGGAATACTTCCGGACAGGGGGGCATTAGAAACAACAACAATAAGAGGTATTTTCTCAAACACATTAAATTTGATGTCATCCCGTAGACTAAAAGATAAATATGATTAATAAATTCCAAACAAACATGAGCATAACTACCTATCCTCCGTATAGTGTAGAATATCTTTCAGAATACAAATCAAACAAGAAAACTGGTGATTTCAGTGAGTACTTTATCTCTTACAAACGGCGTTAATTTTTCCTAAATAGTATATATGTCGTAGACAAATTGACAAATCTGGCTTATTGCAAAGAGCGCCGTTGTTTGCAATGTACCAGGATAATTGGAATATATTCGACACTCTCTGCAATTGGCCTGATATGTTTTAGGCTTATTGCAATGAGCCAGTACACCTTTAGGCTAGTTAGAAATTCGCTATAGTTAGCTCAAACAGCCTGGTTTCATCCAGGCTTATTGCAATAAGCCTTACATCTTGCGGCTTATTGAAAATGACATTATAATAGAATATTACTTAAGTACTTCCTTTAGCGAATATATGAATTGTTACTTAGTTTAATTTATAAAGATTAATTAAGATTAGTTAATTTTAGAGATTAATTAAGAGTTACTTAGGTTAAAGAGAAGTAACTTAAAAAGTGCACAATGATCTTCATTATTTGAAATTTTTTAATTATTATTTTATAATTATAATAACAAATTATTAAAATGACAAACTTTTATATTTAAATGGGACTTTCTCCCACATCATAAATTTTAACTTTTTTATTTCCACATTGTGAATTTTTTGACACTTCGATGAACACAGTAGATTTGCCTTCTTATACATCCCTTTTATGTTTGACACTGAATTTTGACGCTGAGCATTTTCAGATGCTATACCCTGGCTTCCGAATTTCGATCCAGTCGCTACAGCTTCACGAATTGATATACATTTTTCTGGGATGTCTTTCTGAGATGTATTTTTCTGGGATGTCAAGGATTTGTGCTCCAGAAATCTAAGTCACATCTAGCAAACCCAGTTTTAATAATGCCTCTTTTTGTTCCTATCTGATAAACATTATTTTCCACCTTAAGAATTTTCATGGTTAAATTTGGACAGTCTAAAGGGCCACGGTCTACTTTAGGGGCATTTAACAGAATGGCTCTAACTGCAACCGATTTCAGTTTCTTTTCACTAGTTTCAATATTTTTTCCCCGCTGTTTTCTTTCTTGTTTGCATGATCTTGGTTGTTCATTAACCATTTGTAATTCTCACAGGGAGACGATTGAAAATCAACCAAATCCCCTAAACTTCGAAGATTAAAATCTTTTATAGTGATTGGTCGTACAACAATGTACGGTGTTGTTGAGATTTTTTGGTATTACACATTCAACAAAAGGATTCAAAAATTTCAATTGCTGGCATTATTAAAACTTGGTTTACTAAATGCGACTTCCAGATTTTCTGGCACACAAATCTTTGAAGACGTCCCAAAATTATATACTATTCGTGAAGCTGTAGCAAATGAATCAATTCCGGGGCCTGGAGTAAAGTAGCTAGAAATGCTCATTGTCAAAATTCAGTATCAAACAAAAATGTACGTGTGCAAGAAGTTAATCAACTGCGTTCATCGAAGTGTCATAAAACTTCACCATGTGGACATAAAAGAAGTTAAAATGTATGATGCGGAGAAAGTCCGATTTAAAGTCTAAAAGTTGCCATTTTAATAATTTGGTTATTACAATTATTTAATAATAATAATAATACAATTGTATGATAATAATAATTAAAATATTTGCAAATTTTGATGATGTTGTGCACTTTTTAAGTTACATCTTTTAATCTAAGTAACTCTAATAAATCTTTAAAATTAACTAATCTTAATTAGTATTTATTAATTAACCTAAATATAATTCATCTATTCACTAAAGGAAGTAAATAAGTAATTTAATAATAACAATTTAAATTTTAGGCAAAAGCCTAAATAATATCACGCCAATTGGAAAGAGCGTCGATCATTTTTCAATTAGCCAAGCACATTCTCTTCGCCTATTTTTCCTCTTTCAGATATCTACCTTTTTACTCGAATTTCTGTAGTCTTGATCTTTTGATAATAAATAACCACATTTTCGATTATACGGTCTCCCTCCCATTAAATCCTAACACGATACATATAAGATATTAACTATGTGATGTGAGCTAGAACAAATTACTTGCACGTTATAAAAATCTTCATCAAAACAACTAATAGGAGCGAGATTGTGTGTACAAATTTTAGGACCTTAAGTCTGGCCAAACTATCCTGTACAATAGTTACATGTTACATTTTAAAGCCTTTCTAACTCGAAGACACTGAAAAATTAGCAAAACTGCATACTAAATAAAATTGGTTACATCATATTAAACTACTGCATAATATTTACCGTTAGTTTGTGTACTTTTTAGACAATTTCAGTTGTTGTTTGGACCTCTTATTCTGTTAAAGACACTGAAGATTTGGTACACTCTTGAGAACTAATATTTTCCCAAGCTGCTGAACAAGGTAACATGCAAGTTATTAGGGCGTTAGGCACTCTGCGCCTTTAAACGTAAAACATAACTTACAAATGTATCAGAATCTACACTGAACAAACAGTATAGAAAAATATAAATGTTTCTGGCCTGACTTCCATTAATACATTTTTAACTCTTCGCCTATTTTTCCTCTTTCAGATATCTACCTTTTTAGTCGAATTTCTGTAGTCTTGATTCTTTTGATTAATAAATAACCACATTTTCGATTATACGGTCTCCCTCCCATTAAATCCTAACATCATAAATATATCAGGACTGATATGCTATGTTAGCAACAATAGTAACTATTTCCCCATGTATGAAACATCTTTTCTATAAAAATGTTAAGAGACTAACAAAATAACATTTTTTAGAAAACTTATCCATAAATAAAGACAAAGTTTGTTGGTTAATAATGCTATTAGCTGAAAAAAAATAACACCCGTGAAAAGCTCAAGTATCAAGACATTTGCTACATACCCTCCTTCGAAAAAAATTGCTAAAAAATTTCTATAATAATACAGGCATTTATTATACATTAGTTTTCGTAATGATAGAGATTATCAGTATAAAGTTATAAACCTGCCAACACAACTGTATACATATTATATTAAGAGGTTTTTGACTTTCGCATGAAAAACGGTTTCTTTTCTATTAAATTAGGCTTCCAAAAGTGCATAATAATCTATCCTAATATACCAGCGCAATTTATTTCTTTTAAGTAAATTTTAAATGCTCCATGTATTTTCTGCTCTCCTAGTAAACGAGTTTACATTAGGCATTGATGATTGATTTTCCTGGAGGTTTCATCACGAAGGTGCAAAACTTATAGCGCAACTATAGCGCTATAGCGCAACTATAGCGTTTGGTGACACATATGATGATACGTTTATAATTATATATTCGGTGGATGATTTGAACAGATAGTGCATTCATCTTCTACGTGTCTTAAAAATCAATTCGTTCTTTCTTGTGTGTAGGTGTCACAGTATTCACTAAAGAAAAGAAAAATACAAAATGCATTAGAGGAAGTTTATTTCTAAATATATACCTCCTAAATATTTGTAATGAGAAAATTAAATTATTATGAGCATTTCTATCTGTACTACTAATTATTTTAAAAGATGTATTTATCACATTTATTATATCTAACCGAATTTTTCTTATAGTAAAATGGAGATTTCAAAATGCTCACGATGTTTAAAGTAATTGACTCTTATATCGTTGCTTCGGAAATCATTCATAATACCCTCAATTTTATTATTACCCAATTATTGTACCTTTACATATTTATTATACTTTTTATTTTAAATGGTTTCTGCGGAGAGAAACGGAAATTTAGAATTCACAACAGAACTCAGGGTCAATTTACCTCATAAAAGAACATTTTAAAGAAATTAGGTCACATTTACATTTCACTGAAGTAAAACAAAGAAAACCTTGTCCATACACCTTGGATTAACCACAGATTAAATGACCTAGTCAAATACTACCTCATATATATCTCACAAATTTCTTTTTTTTACATCAGTTCCATGGTAACCTTTAAAGGAACAAGCTCCTTCACGGGGAGATTAACTTTAAATTTATGTACGCTAGGCCACTCCATGGTATTTTAAACCAAGGTTTTCGATATAGATTACGCCCATGATTGAACTATATTCTGCTTAGCTGATCAACCTAAATTTTGACAACTTACTTGTATTCTTAATCAGCTTACTTGTATTAGTACCCACATTTATCCCCAAACTGTCAACAGCAGAGAATAGTAAAAGAGCTTTGCTGTTTCAGAACATCCGAACGTCACAGAACACACGACAAAGTCGCAGAATTTTGCTGGGAGCTGAAACTTTATTTCTATTTCAGACCATATGTAGCACCTTTCGATTACCATCTATTTAAATCAATGAAATAGTGCTTAGCAAGTAAATATTTAAAAATATCTAATAAAGTTAAAAATAGTATAGACCCCATTTTGAATTCATGAAAGCAAACTTTTTCAATGATTGTATACGTAACTTAGTTTTAAAATAAGGAAAGGAGATGACAATGAGGGCGATAATATTTATCAAATATCAACACATCTTTCCTAATTTTGCGTCTAAACCTCCTCTACAAAAAAAACCAAGAGCAGATCTCCTAACTATGAAAGCCCAATTTAGCCTGAAGGAGAATAAGATTACAGTAAAAAAACGAACTAAAAGGGCAAGTGTGGAATTATTCGGTACTCCAGTTTCTACCATCAAGTTTCTCCTGTAATGAAATGTTTGGATTCCTTCAAGCTTGGTATTTCTACTGAAATAATTAAGAGAATTAGCATATTTTATCGAATTTCATGAAAAGAACTTAACTGAATATAAACCACTGCTTCTAGACAAAAATGCAAATCTTTTACGTCAAATACGTAAGCGTACACGTGTGTGTAGGCGGAACCAGTAGAGAAACAGGCTTTATAAGCGCACGTAAGTTAAGACTCATTTCGTTCGCTAGCACACCTCGGCGAATTTCTTGGTGTTATTTTGCAGCAATCGGTTAATTTCAAATTGTAACAGTAAAAATGAGTAACCACGAACGTTTAGATTATGGAATGAGGTGGCGAATTGTGGGGAGGCTAGAAGCAGGCCAATCTCCATTCCAAATTTGGAGAGAGTTCAATTTAACGCCCAACGTCGTGTGTAACTTATGGAAACAGTTCCAGGATACCGGATCCATTGATAGAAAACCTGGGCAAGGTCGTCCAAGTGCCACGATGGCCAGAGAAGATCGCCATTTGTCGATTATAGCGAGGCGTAACAGGAGTGCTACAACTTCTCAGCTCTCTCGTGATTTGTATGCAGCCACTGGAACCCGTGTATCAAGGGTGACTGTTTCCA
This sequence comes from Dolomedes plantarius, assembly GCA_907164885.2. NCBI lineage: Eukaryota > Metazoa > Arthropoda > Arachnida > Araneae > Dolomedidae > Dolomedes > Dolomedes plantarius. The sequence goes on along the minus strand of OU015494.1, from coordinate 69,970,814 downwards.
AAAGACTTCATGAGAGAGGGTTGTTTGCAAGAAGACCTGCAGTTTGCGTCCCGCTCAACTCTACGAACAGGAGAATCCGTTTATCATGGTGCAGAGAGCATAGAGATTGGAGTATGGATCAATGGGCGACCGTTCTCTTCACTGAGTCCCGGTTCAGCCTAAACACCGATTCTCGCCGTACGTTCATATGGAGAGAACCAGGGACCCGCTACTTACCCTCCAATGTCCTCGAAATCGATCATTATGGCGGAGAAGGTTTAATGGTTTGGGCAGGCATCACGTTGAATGGCCGCACACCTCTCCATGTCTTTGAAATAGGCACTGTGACTGGTGTGAGTTATAGGGATGAGGTCTTGGAGCCCTATGTTCGCCTTTTCAAAGGTGCAGTTGGCCCTGAGTTCATTTTAATGGACGATAACGCGAGGCCACATAGAGCTCTTCTGGTCGACGAATTTCTAGAGAGTGAGGATATTCGCCGGAGGGATTTGCCAGCCAGATCTCCAGACCTTAACCCTATAGAGCATGTCTGGGACTCACTGGGGAGGGCAATTGCAACTCGCAACCCCCCTCCGAGAACCATCCAGGGAATGAAAACAGCGTTGCTGAACGAGTGGGACCAATTGCCACAGGAAATGATAAACTGTCTTATTTCAAGTATGAAATCACGCTGCGAAACCTGTATATCTGTAAGAGGAGACCATACCCTCTATTAACCCATCTATTAACCCATTTTTTGTTTATTCTGCAACCGCTGTTTCATAGCTTCCGACTCCAACGAGTGTAACGCACGATCATGCGTGTGTATTAGAATTATTGAATGGTTATTTGTTTTGTATTGTATCAATGAATGTACATATCAAATTTCCTTAAAATCGATACAGTAGTTCTAGAGATAATCGACCAAGTCTTCAAATTCTCTTAATTTCTTACACCAGTGTATGTGTAATCACCAATAATTTTATCTCCGAAAGTATGAGGGCACATAGTATATACCACCTATTTGCACACTTATAGAATTAAAGCAATGTAGAGCAACATGGTTCAATTTTTAAACCACGTCGCAAAAGCAATAGCAATGCGCCAATGATTCCACCCGAAAAGATAATATAAGTCTACGACTATTATAGCAAAACGATCCCATATTTCACCTCTTCTGAGAACATGATGTTGGGTGTAACAAACGTTTTTTAATGAATTATTTGTGCCTGAAAGAGTTAAAGAGATAAACGAAGGGAAGGAATAGTGGAGATAAAGGTAGACTCATACACAATTACTCTAAGAGATCTCACCTATGCGTACTTAGACTTACCCAGTAATTAATCAGATTGTCACAGGGGACGACCATATCTTCAAATATTACAAGAAGGCTCTACTTATGGCTCGTAATTATTTTAGATGGTGAAACATTGCATTTTTGGTGTACAGAATTAATACTCTTTGTTTGTGCTGCGAAGTGAAAATTTTACAAGAGAGAATGTGTCCAATCTGCGGCCTCGATTTCTGTCTAACTAGGCTTTGATGTAAGACGTCGCGGGGCTATATACTATTTAACCTCTCAGAGCACTCGGACCTGATATGGTTTCCTCCATGCTTGTAAGTTTGTATCTGAGAGCGACTTTTTATTTTTTTTGTTGTCATTGTTCCTTTCCCAATAATGAATATTTTATAGCCCGGTTGTTTTATAAACCTTCTTTGTTTATCTTTTTCTTTTTACCATTTCCTAGGGATTAAATAGTTGTAGCTATTTTCCTCTGTACTGTATTTCCCTTTTCTATTTTTGTGTTAAAGCCATGCCTCCTGTTTTACAGCATAATTTTTACCTTTAAATGTTAGTACTAAGTAAAAACTGTGTTCTTTCCATTCGTATGTAATCTAATGTAATTTTGAACTCTCTGATACCGAAAAAAAGACGATGTGACGGAAGGCACTGTATAGTTATATTAATGGAACGTCGCTAAAGGATCCTCTCCCAATACCGAGATATATTTTGGACTTCAAAATTCATATTTTTCTGATGCTACGTCATGTGGAAGAAGAACGAAGTAACTTTGGCAATGTCTTATCCTAACCGACCCCCACTTTCTTGTTCTTTTGTCAGACCAGGCTGTGGAATTTCCTTTCTTGTCATATTTAGTCCATTTTCTCTTCTCTATTATTTTTGCCTGTCAGGCATAAAAGTTTCAGTCATGTACAAGCCTACTTGGGTGAAGCAGCAGGTCCTCGCAAACCTTCAAATCATTATTGGGAACTAGCCGGGCATTGGCCGAATGGCTAGGGCCAGAGTCGGGGGGTCTGAGTCCCACAATTGGTATGGATCCTTGTAGTCGTTCGGAATCGGCTTTAAGCAGTTGGTACCGGTCTAATTAGCCCTCGTGTAGCAAAAAATTATCATAGCGCTTCAAAACCAAACCAGACCAAACCATTATTGGGAACTTACTCTCTCATAAACACATCAAGCATTATTCTGTCTTCTCAGATAATATTAATAAATCATCAAAAATTTTTCGGAGATTTTTTCGGCAGAGAATCTACTTCACTATCCCCGATGCAGATCTACTTCACTATCCCCGATATGTAATCCAAACTATCCCAAGGGAGGCCATACATGTTCATTGCCAATATTCAAATTAATTCAAATACTTCGCATGTAAATGCCGGATGATTATTAATGGTAAGCTATTTTATGAATCATTTATCATGTCCTTTCTGCAGTAATGAAATAATTTTTTTGCTGGCCTATGGCCAAATGGCTAAGGCGTTGGCATTCTGTACAGAGGCTGTGCGTTTGCGTCGTACTGGTGACAGCAATGTTCGTAGCCATTCGGAATCGACTTCCAACTGTAGATCCCGGTGTAATTAGCCATCGTGTAAGAAAAAGTTGACTCTAAACTGTTGGGGAGTGGTATTGTAAATTTCGGAAGAAACGTGGGGCTCCGCCTCCCTCTCGTCACGACTGACGTGCCGAACTGACTTTTTTAAAAGAGAGTAACGAAGATCTATGTGTGTTCATTTGGTCATTTGTTGGTTCGTTGTTATTGTTTTGTTTAACTGTTTTGTAAGCAGTGGTTGAACCGACATTATGTTAACTTAAGTATTAATTTCTGTTAAAATCTTTCATGTCATTTAGTTTTCATGCAGTTCGTGTGAATAAATATTTTTTATCAAAAAGTTGTCATTCTTCGAACATTCCTCTGTACTATGCTGAATACGTGGAGGAATTCGCAGACGAAATTGACTACATAAACGATCAACTCATCTTCAATTTTCCTCGATCTGAGAATTATCACTGATGTGGATACTGTTTCTGATAACAGTAGTCGCGAAATAAGTCATCACTGCTGAGTGAAACCTTAATATTCTCTCTCTACTTCACGTTTCGAAGCGCTGATTTAGGAATCTATGAACAAGAAGGAAGCAAATTCACCATGATTTGACGAATCATACGCAAATAATTGTACGTCATTCATGAAAAGTTGCTGTACAATCCCTTTTAAACTTCTAACACTTCTATCACTCATACAGAAATAGTCGAGATGTAAAATATCGTATAAAAAAGTTAACACGTACTACAATAAGCCTCTATTTGACAGTGTATGCTTGCGCATGCTTTGAAATAATTTTTTGATAGTACACTCAAGAAGATTGTTTCTTTAACTTGTTTCTTTAACTATTCATTTATGTAGTTTAAATTGATGGCAATTAATTAGAAAATAAGATTGTCATTTAAAATTATGTAATTTTTATTAAAAATGTTTATAAATAACAAACATAATGTATTATTTTTTAAACGGCTGGTGAAACCCATTTCTAGCAATAATTTACATAGGATCATTTGAACAATATCGAAGTTATAAGCATATTTAAGATACTGTAACGGTATCAAAATACATTCTGTCTAAAAGTTTAAATAAGTTTAACTGGATAATACTTCCTGCATCAATCACTTTCCTTTGATTGGTTAAAGTGAATTGACAACTGATAAAGAATCTTATCTTTTATCAGATAAATATGGTGAGTCAATAAATGAATGCTAGTAGACTATTTGCAAGTCTCAAGATCTAATAGAAAATCGTTAGAGAAGATATTGCGACGCAAAGGATGTTTTCAAAATGACACATAAGAAAACTCCAGGAATGTCATTAATAAATCACTTGAATGCTGTAGGTATTGCACTTTAATATAACACGAGAAAGGGCATTTCTCCACAAACTAAATAACATTTTTTATTGCAGTATCATTATAAACGAACTGTGATTTCGCAATGCATCATTGGCTATGAACGCAATAATTAAAATAGAAATTTATTAAAATGGAAATAGAAAGAGAAATATTACTCAATCAATTTAATACATAATTTTCCACATAACATTCAATAATGTCGCGGCTTCTATAACATATGCCATAGTTTAAAGCATTTCATTGATGAATATTTTATACTTTGGGATAAGAGATCGACAAATGCAAAGTAATAAATTTTTCATAGATTTGTTTCAAGACTCTTATAGAAATGAAATTTACTATCCAATAAAATACATAGAAAACACATATCACTTTACATTTAAGAAACCACAACTAGAGGTAAGTACATTTATAAATGGCAATGGATCAATGATTCCTACTCGCGGACATACATTCTTAACATGCAATTGCGTACAGTAGCAAAGACGATTATAATTGGAATCAATTACTTGTTAAAATGTAATTTAGTAAACATTTAATTTATTTAAGTTCCAATTTCTGTTTGGTTTCTATTACTTTTCAAAAACCCTACGCTTCTTTTACAATTATACAATTATTCATATAAAACTTCTATAAAAGCCACTAAAGTTAATATGAGTTTTTTCCTCCCGTTGACAGTCATTGGACATGTAGTGGTGTACAGCTTTTCATTTAACAAATTTCGGGACAAAAATAGTGTGACTCCACGCGTGCACGCACGCACACACACACACACACACACATACATACATACCCAACAAACACAGGACTGACGGCAGCTTATCGGGCCAGTGCTGGAGGCACCGGTTGAACGACAAGTACGGGAGAATTTTGTCGGGCCACTGGCGGGTTGTTTACGAACCTCCGAAGGGGAAACGCTTTCCGTTTACGTGTTTCAGGGCCTGTTATGGGTTGATATGAATCGCACCGAAATCGTTTTCCCTGCATCGTCCCGGAACTGTACCTCCGATTCGTAACCACAAGTAACAGATATCTGCATCAGAATTATGGATTTGAAAGGGAAGGCGAAGATTAAATTTAACAGACTTTTCAAAAATATTTATTCATTGTTGTGAAACTTCTTTTACGCGGAAAATTCCCATAATTTTCCTTGTATGTAAAGATTGTATTATGTGAAAAGTATTATGTGAAATTGTATAATTGTATTATGTGAAAATTCACATAATTTTCCTTGTATGTAAAGATTGTATTCTGTGTGTATGCTTTTAACTCCCTAGAAGCTTATAAAAACAGATGAAAATTAGTTTCAATTTTATATATTACTGGAGAAATTAAATATCTACTTAAAAATGGGTCCTTGTTTCACCACTCTTTATTTATAAGAGAGGAAAATAGTGATAAAATTTGTATTTTTTAAATTTCTTCTATAGTATATTAAAATAATAATATATATTTTTGGTAGATAAAATATTCAAAAATAATTTTTCAGGAAATTTACATATTCTAAGTATTTCTAATTGTTAGATGCCATTATAAAACAACTGATTTTGTAGAATTTTTTCTCGAATTTCATCGTATTAATTTTACAGTAACATATCCTTATAATACAAATTTGAATGAAAGAAAAAGAATTTAAATTTACAGACCTTAGTTAAAATAAACAAATCACACATATTTAGAAAAATATTAATGTAATGTAATGTCAGAGACATAGACAGTAGATGTCATGAGACACCAAAAAATATCAAAAATAAGACCCTTTATCCTCAGTACGTACATTGAAGAATATATATTACATTGTTTTTTTTGTAATTGAATCAGGATACGAGAAATAATATTTACAATAAGAAAAAAAGGCAAAAAAAATTAGTTTAAATAAATGTTAGAAATAAAAAATAAGGCAATTAAGTTTAAAATATAAGTAAGTTATATTTAATAAATTAAATTGGCAGGTTTGAACATCCGTGAGTACAGATAACAGAACTGCACTTTGCAGGATCGAACCGAGGACTGAAGCATGGGAAGCAAAAACGAACGCCCCCACACCAGCATTCCCGGATAGGGTACAAGTGTGGAACTTCAATAAGAGGAAACTGCCTCGCATGGAACAGAAAAATAAAGGAAAAATGTTAAACACTATCAGAAACCACACTATCAGAATAACACTATCAGAATTAACCTGTGAACAATTAATGGACTGGGTAAGATTTGAAATATTAAGATCGGAACATCAATTTTTAATTTTTAAGTCGCCGTTCGGTTTTGGGATTTTTTTTCCAAAAAAATTCAATGCGTAAGTAAATTAAGTAATTTGAAAGGTCCGATATTAATCCAATTGCAGTAAATGTTTTCAGATAAGATTTTGACAAAGTTTCATGAAATGATTTGGGATATTGAATTTTTGACTAGGTTGTACATTTTGTTGAGGGTATCTTTGTACCCTTCCGCCATTAAAAAAAAACATGGCTCAGGTTTGGTTTCCCGCCTAACAGGAAATTCATCATTAGCAGCGGGAATTTCTTTCCTCCGGATTACGACAGTTTCCTAGGATAGAAAATGGGTTTGAGAGATTGATTCGATCATTAATGCTAGTTAAGTTAGAGTCGAGAGCAATTCGCTTTAGACCAACCCAAATTTAAAAAATCACATTATGTTCGATTTTCGTTCAAAATTACCACATCACATTGCATACCAAGATTATAATATTTTATACATTACATATACAATGTATTTTTCATTTTCATAATAAAACTAAACTTTTGAATGTAGTTGACTTTTTTATGCGGCCCGCCTGCCTTGAAAAAATTTACCATGTGGCCCAGATGCTGCAAAAGGTTAAACACCCTGCTTTAAGCTCATCAGCCTGATTCAGAGGTTTAACTTTTCAGATTTAGGAATATAATCAAAAGTGGGTGTAGAAGAAAATTTAAACGCACACTTACTGTGCCTAAGATTAAAAGTTCTTTGAGATTGGGGATGTTAAACGTTATTTTGAAAAAAAGAAATTCATGTTTTTCAAAGTCCATAGTAATCACACATGGTTTCCATTACTTATTTCACTGACACATTGAATTGTGTTTTGTTTTGTTTTTTTATTATTAAATTTTGGCATTATCTTTTGAGAATGTATTTTCGTTTTTATCAATGCAACTCTTGCAGAAGTGCCACGGACGGGTAAGGGTGACTCGGTACGAATTAACAATCCTTTCTACTGCTTGTGTGTGACATGGAAATTGCTGAGTCAGTACGTTGACTCTCCTGATCAGATTATTTTGCTTTCCTAGTTTATAATCAGAAATATGCCTCGTTCTGTTACTTTACATCTTTACGTACAATCATATCAATATAATCCTTGGCATCAAAGTTTATACGTTGAACTTAAAACTTTCCAATGCCCCCTTCATTTTTCAGTCCTTGCTTTTAGAATCCGGCGTAATCCAAGCTGTCTTACGTGGCTGCGATCAACTGATATCATACATAAGAGGAGATTTTCAGAAGCAGCGAAGTACGAATTTCTTTGAATGACTGGGTCAATTACATTTTAAGAGTCTGATGGAGGTAACGTGAATAGCTTACAAGTTTCCACAAGTGCTTCGATCCATGGATATAAGATAGTTTCAGCTTTATGTGAAACGAACAGATGCATATACTTACAAAATGTACTCAGTCAGTATTCCGGAGATTTTTTTTTGCAGTACATTCTGTTCCCACATACAAGTGAAGTATTCGGTTTGCTAATGTAAGCTATCATGAATAACAAAGTTTTCCTGGTTTTCTCATAGACAATCAGAAGAGCACCTTCCAACAGAGATTGCATTAGACATTTCTAACAAATATTTTGGGTCCACACTTAAATCATCCTTAATTTCTAGTAATGGAATGCCATTTTCAATAGGTGATAATTCAATTACTGGAAGTTCATAGCAGTTTTCTAGTTGTTACCTATTTCTCCTCCAAATTAGGACGTAGGCGCAGTTCATTTCCATGAAATAGACAAATCAACCACTGCAGTGGCCTTCTTAATTCCTTTTCAAAGAAACGAACCACACCATTATTCAATCCAGTGTTCACGGCAGTTCCATCCATTCCAATTACAGTAATGTTTAAATTCTGGTTGTTGCCATTGAAAAATGCTATTATGCTATCTTATATACATTTTCCAGTGCCAGAAATCTGCTTCTGAAAATCTCGTCCTTTGTATGATATCAGATGATCGCAGTCATGTAAGAGAGAGCTTGGATTACCCCGGAATCTAAAAGCAAGGGCTGAAAATGAAGGTGGCATCAAAAAGTTTTTATTTCAACGTATAAACTTTGATGCCAAGGATTATTATGGTATAGGGTCGGTATATAGGCCGGAGAATAAAGATATAACAAAAATGATCGTACAAAAAAACGTCGAATTATACTAACCCTGATACCAACAATAACCCAAGGCAGTTCGTCATCTAGCTAGAAGGAAAAAGGGCGAGAAAACCTGGGACTTCATTCCCATAATAAGTGACACTACAAGTGAATGAGATGGTTAAAAAAGGAGAGTTTATTATGCGTTAATTAGGGCTATGGAATGGACACGTGGTCGATTCAAAGAAGTTAAAAAAGCTAAAGGAACAATGTTAAACATGGGGAATTAAATTAAGAAGTTAAACCAGGAGACATATTAATTAGTTAGAGGAGAGAGAGACGGAATACGAATGGACTGGAAGAAATCTTGTCGACTGTAGCTTGACATGCAGCGCCTAAACCAGGTGCTGACGACGGGTCACCACCATACTGGACGTAGCGGGTAGAAGTGCCGTATTTCGCTTCAGAACTCAACATGTCAGGCTGGGCTGCGCAGAGCCTCGTAAACACGTTCGCCGCGCAGGCTCTCTCCTTACTCCAGTTACGGTCAGCGCGACAACGAAATCACCGCTGTTACTACGCACGTGTGACCAGGGAGCGTTCAGAGTAGAATAAGGTGCTCGCTGAAGTTGACTTAATGCGTTCTTGCAAATCTCACACCGGGTGCGAGCATAATTCGCAACATCCCATATCACATCTCTCTCGTGGGACAGAAAAAAAAAGAGAAAAAAAATTCACTACGTTACGGGGAGTCTTGAATTGACCACTTACCATAAATACATGGGGGAACAAAAATCAGGTTCACCAATACCTGTGCAAATCAAAAATTATTTACTCAACACACATTAACAGTAGCCGCAATACATCACTCTAACTCTTGAACAGAATTCAATATTGACACTATACAATTTGCAAAAACAATCTTGCAATGGACCATTCTCTCAAAAAAAAAGTTTTTTAGTTACATACATTGTTTGTGCTTATCCATCATCTAATGAATCAGAAAGTCGAGCAACTTACAACACATTCCCATTAAACAGTCGAAATGGAGCAGTTGTCATATTAGACTGACAATCAGACCTTACATATCAAAAGTTCCTACCTAATCAGGTAAGTCTGCAAACCTACATTCTGGATTCATTAGATTTATCTTCATTCAATAACATTGCATAATGTCTGACAATTATGCATCAGCATAATTCTTATTAACACATCAATTCATATCTCATTCCAACGAATCATGACTTACACAACTTCTTAATAACAAAAGCACAATTCAAATTATTTACACGCATTTTCAAAAACAAAGGCTTACTTAAAACCACAGACATATTCAAATCAAAAAGCCTATTCAAAAACAAGAATGCATATTCAAAACTAAAGGTGTATTCAACACACAATGTATATACAAAACAAAAAGGTCAATTCAACACAAAAGGTATATTCAACACAAAGGATCCTTTTTAAATTTCACCTTTTGTCACATCACTTCATCTTATATTAGGTCAGCTGACTCAAATTTCAAAAAAAAAAACTTCATATCCTTCCACTCAATATTTTACACAAAAAAATTAAAATCAAGTCAAATCACGTCAATTTTTCTTTTTATGGTATACCAACATTTGTCATAATTAAGTGCGCGCATGAGACTAGTTAATTGCATACTCAGCCACTAGCTATTGTTTACTTGTAATTGTTCACTTGTTAACAGTTTACATATTAATTGTCTACTTAGGATACTAGTTAATTATACCCTTGTTACTGTCCACTTATGACACTAGTTAATTGTACACTTGGCCAAGATTTAAAAGTTACTATTACATTTATGCAAGAACAAGAACCAAAAAAAAAATAGTGACACAATAATGAGTACACATGACTCTAGTTCAAATTGACATATTCGGGATACAAGCATACACACAACCAAGAGGTAAGGCTCAATAGTAGAGATTTAAAATTTTAGAACTTCATACCAAGTTTTACTCTTGCAACCAAAAATTATTTAAGTTAAATTCAATGTAACTACTATTATTTACCACTTATATTACTGATTATTACTGTAGGAGAAATATAGCTTATCTAATTACAAAGCAAGGGATAATTTGGAATAATGAGCATCTTAAGGTGTAACATAACATATCCATCAAGTTACATGTAAATAAACTCAATACCCTAGGAATATCAAGATTTACAATGCACACACAAGAGAGTTGATCAGGCTATCTCTGTTGATGTTTACATTATATACACAAAGTAGAAAAACAAAGCATAATATTAATCTTTTTAAAAAAAAGCACTGCATACTCTAGGTACGACTTCTCAAGTTATACCTAGGAGCAAAGGTGAAGCGGGCAAATTTTGATTAGGAAGGTTTAAGTAAGATGCTCTGGGCGAAGCAAAGCAACCTATTTACATGGACTATGAACTCTTTTGCAGACGCATTTTCCGCAAGACGAATGAGATAGTCTACATCAGAGACACATTTTACTACAACAAAGGGACCGTCATACTTAGGCTTATATTTCTCCTTGCCTTTCAAATAGACTAAATCACCAGTTTTAAATTTCTAGTTTTGATTTCTCTAACTTGCCTCGCCTTTTGTGTTACCTGGTGTGTTTGGAGCTTGTCATACACAAAGTCATACATTTTAGTAACACTTTTAAACATGTCCTCATGTATGAAGACTTATCTAGTTGATTCAAAGTTACATCAGCATGGAACGTATCAAACAGTAAAGATAGAGCTCTCCCAAATTGTATTGCATTAGGTGACAAAGTAGTTGTACTGTGCACAGAAGCATTGTACACAGCCTTATGAAGAAGAACAGCATATTTAAATTCAATGCCACTCTCAGTTAAGATTTTATAGAAGTTTTAATTGATAAATTTACTCTTTCTGACACAGAATTAGCTTCAGGATGTCCCGAGCTAGTATGAATTAATTTTATACCTAAAAGTTCATTAAATTTCTCAAAACATTCTGCAGTAAACTGGGTGCCTAAATCTGTCAAGATCAACGAAGGACGCCCATAGGTTGTGATGTACCATAAGAGGTTGTCAACCACCCCTTTAGACATGAGATTCTGTAAAATACTCATCTCTAAGTGCCTAGAGAAGTGATCAACAAAAGTAAGAATGTGCACACCATTGCTAAAAGGACCAACAATATCCATCGATATAAATTGGCCAGGAGCATAAGGAATTACAGTTGATTGGAAAGGAGCAGGTTTAACTGAATGAGGCTTATTTTTAAAACATATTGTGCATGAATTAATGAAATTTATGGTGTCAGTATACATTCCAGACCAATAATACTTATTGCATAAACAGTTATAGGTTTTACATATTCCTAAATGAGAAAAATGTGCAATACTTAAAATTTTAGCTTTTAAATTTTGGGGAACATAATTTTCGCATCATTCATATATTCACTATTGTCCTTCAACAACATAATAATTTAGTTTCAGGATGAATAAAATATTTAGTATTATCATCAATAGAAATTGGATTTTCAGTAATACCGTTATAGATTTTACCCATTTTCTTATCATTTAACTGTTCTTTTAGTAGAGTTGCAGTAGAAACTCATTTACACCATCATTGTCATTAACATTTACACATCATATATTGCAGTTATAATTTATATGCATATCAGCATCATTACTATTACTTATATTAACATCACTGTTCAAAATATTATCATTATTTACACAATTTTCACTACTATTGCATGCATACCTGTCATCAATTATTATATCACTTAAATCAGTATTAGTATATGAGTCAGTGTTATTATCATCATGCACAGACAGATAGTATTATCATCATGCACAGACATAGTTACCTCCACTGTTGTTATAATTATCACCTTGAGCCATCACATGCTGACAGAACTCCTCATCATCGTTGTTAATGATTTCAGTGGGCAATACAGCATTTTCTTCCACAAGTAAAGGATTTTTGTCGAGTGACTCGCTATTCCTGTTGAAGTTCTCCCTAGATAGATAGTCAGCCAGGACATTTTCTTTCCCAGGAATATGCTGAAACACAAAACTGTACTCGCTCAGCTCATTGAGCCATCGAGTTGTTATATCTGCTGGTGACTTTGTGCGTTATAAAATTCTAACGGCTTGCTGTCTGACAGAATTACAAATTCCCTGTTATAAAGATAGAATTTAAATGCTAAAATACCTTTTACAATTGCCATGAGTTCTAATTTCAGGGCTGAATACCTTTGTTCGGTTTTAGATAGAGCCTTACTGAAATACGCCACAGGATACCTTTCTCCATTATGCACCTGCATAAGAGTTGCAGCAATTGCTACCTTGGAGGCATCAGTGTTTAGAACAAAAGGCAGTTCGAAATTTGGCTGCTTAACAAAAGGTTTCGAAAAGAAGGTGTCTTGCAATTTTTTAAATGCAGACTGCTGATTTTGTGTCCATATGAATGCAGTTCTAGGTGACGTTAATTTTAGGAGGGGATTAATTAGGTTGGCAAAGTCATTAATTAAATGCCTATAAAAGGAGCATAAACCAATAAATCTTTTAAGCTGCTTAGGATTAGAGGGAGTTGGAAAAGAAGTAATTTTATAAACATTAGAAGTTATAGGCTGGACCGTATTCTCAGAAATTTTGAAACCAAGATAATTGATGGTAGAGGTATGGAATAAACATTTTGAAGCCGAAAGAGTAAGATTGTATTTTTTAAATACATTAAAGATACTATTGAGTTTATCTACCATCTCATTAAATGAATTAGCACCAACTATCATATCATCCTGATAAGCAAAACATCCAGAAACACCAATTTCCTCTATTAAAGTATCCATTAAGGATTGAAAAGTGGATGCAGCAGTTTTTAAACCAAACACTAAGCGCTTATAACAGTAAGTACCCCAGGGAGTTGTAAAAGATAACTTATCCTGCAGTTCTTTTGGTAGATGTATCTGGTGATACGCATTAGACAAATCGAGTGTAGAAAAAAATTTGTACTTTGCTACATTAGCAATAATTGTCTGAATCTTAGGTAAAGGATACGAGGAAGGTAATATCAACTGATTCAGTAATCTTAAATCCAAGGCAAGCCGAAATTTTTGTTTTCCTGAACCATCATCCTTCTTTTTGACTAAAATCATGGGACAGGCCCAAGCAGAAATATTGCGTTTTATTATATTCGCTTCTTGTAATTGAGCAAGCTGTTCTTGAGCTTCATTCTGAAGACTCTGAGGAACAGGGAATGGCAAAGTTTTAACTGGGAAATTAGATTGAAAATTAATTTGCGGTTCTACTAGATCAGTATGACCTAATGTAGATAGTGACTTTGAAAAAATTATATCATGATTGGCCAAAAGTTTCTGTAATTAAGTTTTTCCTCAACACGTAGATGTTTTAAATTAAAGTCATTTAAACAAAATTCAGCTTTCCTTTTACTTAAAGTTTCCTTAGAGGCTTGAATTAAATTTACTTGTTCACTATTATCACAACTATTACATGGGGATTGGGAACTACACTCACTCTGCATATCAGAAATCTCAGACAAAGTACCAATTAACATATCTTTGTTTAAATGAACCACATGATTTGAATTATTTACTATTGGAAGGAAAAATTTACTATTGCATTTATTATGTTTAATGTCACTATTGAAAACAGACTCACTTATGTGAATATCAGCTTTAGTAACCTTTGGTTCAAATAGAAAACATGTGTCATCAGGACACTCACCACAAGTTACGCTTGCATAACAAGATGCTTTAGGAGGAATCTTACATTTTTGTAACAAATATACAGAATACTCATTACAGGAATTTTTATCATCTCTGCCATTGCTATTAGAATCATTTACCACAGTTACATTAACACTTTCAGGTCTATTACTAACATTAATTTTCTTTTTCCTTTTCTTACGTTTACTCTTATTCTTATTTACTTCAACATGACTATTGTGATTGCTAGATTCATTACCGTTAAGAGGAAGCACATATTTATCATACTTAAGACAGTTACCTGAAATATCTAAAATTAAATTATACTTCTTAATGAAGTCATACCCAATGATCCCTTCGAAAGAGGAAGTTTCATCCAGACTTATGGTGTAAAACACATGATTAAAAAAATGTTTATTAATCTTGAAGGTAAATTTTATACAATTAAAGAATTTTACAGTTGAATTCACTGTTGTGATGGTTACATTATTTGCAATGTTCTTATAAGTTATATGTTCTTTAATTTCTCTAAACTTATCATCCGAGATAAGGGAAATTGACGATCCTGTGTCTACCAGACATGTTACAGTTTCTTTTCCACACTGTATGTTCAAATGTGGAAGAGAGGACTTTACTTTTAACACGTTGCATATAACCTGATAATCAATATCACAAGTCTGAGTGCTATTATCTATACAGTTACTATTGTCACACTTTACATTATTAGGTATGTAGTTATAAAAATCACCTTCACAATTATATACATTATTTTCTGGACACAAAGACAGTTGTTGATTAGCAGTACCTATATCACTGCCACATGCAGTACTGGACATTAGTTTCCCGACACATTGTTATATCTTGGAGTGAAGGTAGCAGCATTCCGATTCAGATTACTATCCATTCCACGGTGATAATTACCACCTCTGCTACGACGTGAATTCTGCTGACTACCCCTATTCATGCGATTCCGCTTAAGAAAACACCTCGCCTCGACATGCCCTACCTTGCGGCAGAAAAAAGCATCTTACTCGGCTAGGTCTACTCCGAAAAAGTGCGGCGCTCAGAATTTCTAGGGTTATCTGCAGGAGTGCGTGAACGCTCGTCGCTTAAGACAAGATTCGTATCACGTTCAGTGAAATTAATAGATTCTACTCTCTCGCTTTGCAGATTTTCTAATTTCAACTCCAATTTATTCAATTTCTCTAGAATGCATTGTCAGACATATTGTTTCGTACTACCTACTGCAAATTTTGAAGAGCTAGCCAATGTGTAACAATTATTTAACTTCTCAGCACATTTTAGATTTTCATCAAAACAGTTACTCTTCAGCTCATACAGTTTAACCTTAATTTCGTATGGCATAGCATCAATGAATTTTACTATCTTAATCTGCTCTAGGGCAGTTTCGTCTTTTATATTTGAGTACATTTTCCTCGTGGCTACATCAAGTCTGTGAGCAAATGACACAATTGACTCATCAGCTTCGAGTTTTAGCGAATTATAGTCATAACTTAAATTTCTACAGTTTTTTAGTGAAAAAGGAGCAAAATTTCTTCTTAATTACACTGAATTCAGGTTCTTTTTTAATTCCGGTGACTGAATATACAACCGTAATGCAGCACCCGATAATTTAGATTTTAAGATAACACCGCCTGATCGTTTGACCAGCGATTGACGGAGATTAAGTCCTCTATTTGTTCAAAAAGAACTCGACCAGCTCTGAGTCTCCATCGAAAATTTGGAACATGAATATTTAGATTATTATTTGATGCTTGTGCGGACATTTGCGTCGAATGCACAGCATTTGAACTTACAGATCTTCTACTCATATTACTACACAATTTATAAACACAATTTCACTAAATTTACAGCAATACACTATGACATACACTCAAGTAATTAAAAAAAAATATACCAAAACAATATCACTCACCCATTTGATGAACACATGAAACAAAATAGTCAAAATCATAAATTAAGCAACAGAAAAAACGAAAGAAAAAAATAACACGTGCTGATTGCAAATATTAAAATAAAAAAACCAAGTCTCTCGTTCCTTAAAGCTAGAAGGCAGTTCAAAATCAACTTATGGTTCGCGGTACCAAGTTATGGTATAGGGTCGGTATATAGGCCGGAGAATAAAGATATAACAAAATGATCGTACAAAAAAACGTCGAATTATACTAACCCTGATACCAACAATAACCCAAGGCAGTTCGTCATCTAGCTAGAAGGAAAAAGGGCGAGAAAAACCTGGACTTCATTCCCATAATAAGTGACACTACAAGTGAATGAGATGGTAAAAAAGGAGAGTTTATTATGCAGTTAATTAGGGCTATGGAATGGACACGTGGTCGATTCAAAGAAGTTAAAAAAGCTAAAGGAACAATGTTTAAACATGGGGAATTAAATTAAGAAGTTAAACCAGGAGACATATTAATTTAGTTAGAGGAGAGAGAGACGGAATACGAAATGGCATGGAAGAAATCTTGTCGACTTGTAGCTTGACATGCAGCGCCCTAAAACCAGGTGCTGACGACGGGTCACCACCATACTGGACGTAGCGGGTAGAAGTGCCGTATTTCGCTTCAGAACTCAACATGTCAGGCTGGGCTGCGCAGAGCCTCGTAAACACGTTCGCCGCGCAGGCTCTCTCCTATACTCCAGTTACGGTCAGCGCGACAAACGAAATCACCGCTGTTACTACGCACGTGTGACCAGGGAGCGTTCAGAGTAGAATAAGGTGCTCGCTGAAGTTGACTTAATGCGTTCTTGCAAATCTCACACCGGGTGCGAGCATAATTCGCACATCCCATATCACAATTATATTGATATGATTGAATGGAATGGTGTTAATTGGTAATCCACAAGTAAGTTTCATTCGTTAGTCTTAAATTATTGCCTTTAAATTTTATTTAACACCCTTACATAGTGAACATTATTCTATTACTGTTATATGATAGTGTTTTAATCCAAGTTATAATATGAATTGACCGTATTATAGATCAAATTCTACTGAACTGAGTGTATGAATTAGCAATACTAATACTTATATTAGCAATACTTATGGCATTTACGAGCACTTTCGTATGTATAATAAAAACATTTGTTTCGGATTTCAGTTCGGATGATTCGTGTTTCAGTTAACTTTTTAGATGGACAAAGGAAGTAAATGGTTTGTTCATCATTATACATTTTCTTTGATAGTTTTCTTCATGTTCAATGTATTGTATGATAAATCAATGAAATATTAGTTGATATCTAAATTTTAATAATTATTAAATTATTGCACCATATAATTATGATCCATATGATGTAATTTTAATGTAATTGACATTGTTTCTATGATATTTTACTCAAAAATTCATTCATTCATTCACTGAATTAGCTCATAAGCCTATAAACAAACATCCCAACTCAAAATTAAGAACTCCCCTTGTCACACACAAGCAGTTGAGAGGATTGTTAAATTAAAAGAATGTCAAAAGCAAACCAATATACTTGTGGTTATATTATTATATTAAAAATTGTTGATATATAATGTATATAACTATTGAATATTATTCCCCTAAAGTAAGGAGAAAAATATTTTTCCACACAATTAGTAGCATGAAAAAAGGTTTTAAAATAAATAAGTACAATGAAATTGGTAAAAAAAAAATAACAAAAAAAGACTTAATATGACAGTAGGATGTTCTTAATCTGTTTATAAAATCCACTACAATTTCTTTCTAACCTAACTTTTTTTTTCATCAGTTTGTATGAACATTAAATTTTCTTTTCATGAATGCCTACGAAATCCATGAGATAATCAAACATTTGAACATTTGAGTATTTCATAATACCAGATCTGAAATACTAAAAATTTTTAAAAAAGAGTCAATGGTGCTATAATTTTGACTGCTATCCAATACATTATTCATTGTTTTAATGGTAATATAGACAGCATTTTATTATTAACCAAAAAAAAAAAAGGCCTTCATTATAGTTCTGAATCAATGATATTTTGTAGTATATTATATAGTAAATATTTTGAATGGTTAGAATAATTATGTCTATCAAGTATTCTCTTTAAACATACAGACTTTGTTCCTTTCTTCAACCTCCAGTCAACCAAAGCAGAAAATTATAAAATAAAGAAGTTACTATTTTTCTTCAAAATATTTATTGCGAATCACTGTAAAGGAGCCATGCCATAAGAGAGGGGAAAAAACTTTTAAATTACCATATATTAAACCCTTTACATAAACATAATATTACTTAACAGACATTCTTAATTGCTTACAATTTCTTATATTACATTACATAGAACTTCATCCATAAAACAGCTATACTATTACAATGAAACTTTTTTAAATTTACAACATTATTTATGTTTTATATAATATATCCAGCATTGCAAACATTTGCCTGTGATGTTAACTTGGGCTTTATATTAAGAAACAAAAAATTTAGCATATTATGGATATTTATATACACTTCACAATTCCCAACTAAGAAGGTTCAATTTCATGCTATAATTTTTATAAATTCTAACAGAACTTTAATTGATTTTATACTTATAGATCATGCATACTTTTAACACAACAAACCATATAATTCTGATTTATGCCCCATCATGTATATGCATGAGTGCGTAAAGGATGCAAATACTCATGCACATATCAGTATAAATGTGAATATTAATGATTATAATTGTTTTTATTTTTTGTTATTGCTTAATCATATATAGAGGCAAAAGGTTATTCCATTTTCATCCCTAAGTATTAATTATTGGTCATTGTGCATTTATATAATTTTATTTCTCAGTTTCAGCTTTAAAATCTTGAAGAACCCAACAAGGATGAGAACTTTTTAGATAACATCATGTATGTTAGATTGTTATTAAAACTTTAGGTAACTTTTGTGTCATCGGAAAAATCTTTATTCATACTGTTCAAATAAATAAGAACTTAGCCCAAAGTATATGTAAAGGGGTCATATTCCCCTTTTTTATTTTAGTGATAAGCAAGTTTATAAAGAACTCTACTTTTCAATACTTCTTAGTTTGATAAATCGTTCAATTTTTATTATGACATTATAAGAAAATATTGGTTTCTTTTCAGAATTTTGAATGTGGAATCTAGCTTAAGATTGCAGTCGTTTTGGAAGACCAAAGCTGACTTGAATTCATAACTTGTAAGTTTGTAACTTTTTTTTCCTCGACATATACTTTTGTTTTCAGCAGTAAACTCGTGGCCAAAATACTGTTTTTAATATTTTTTAGATTTATTTTGAACTTTAATTTAAATATTTCTATGAAAAAAACTATAAAAATATTTATTAAGAACTAAAAATTTCAAATTAATTTTTTTAACTTATATGCTAATCTCAACTTTCTCATAAATTGTGGTCTCAATAATTTGTGGATTGAATATTAATTTACTTTATTTATTCTTTTTAACTGTGAAGCTTGTTGTTAAGGTTTTAGGTGAGTGAGAAAGTGCAGTCCAGGGATTTAAGTTACATGACTCTTGTGAAAGTCTTTTTAACTCTTGCTGAAAAAGAGGTTTATATATAAAAGTATAAATGCCAAGGTTTATTTAGAAAATATAAAATCTGTTCATTTGTAAAATCTTCATTAAAAATGTGAGATTTCCTCAATAACTGATTTATAAGCTATTTGTTTTCAAGACTTTTAGAGAGTATTTAGTTGTCATGTTGTGCAAAATAAATAAGAACTTACTGGTCCAAAGCATAGATGTGCCCCCCTCAACTTAACTTGAAATAAATTAAAATGTTAATAGAAGTTCAAGTTTTAAATCAGAAAATTGTAGAAAACTTTTAAGAAAGTTGGTTTTTTTCCCATTTTTTTTCAAACTGACACTGAAATACCGATTATGTCTTTAGCCCTAACATAGTTTTTAACAATGATATGATCCATAACAAAAATTCAATGCTACATTTTTTTTTTCTTCTTTTATTTATATTACATTTATTTTCCTCATTGTATAACTTTTTGAATACTACTCAAACCAATTCTATTGTTACTCAATTTCAAAAAATCATATTTCAAATTTTAAGGATCGATCGGTAGTCAATGCGCTGAGAAGGACCCTAGCTGAATTCAATTTGTATCCGTCCCAAATGTTAGAAGCACGCTATGCCTATGGTCCAAAGTATACATGTAAGGGGGTCATACTACCTTTTTTATTTCACTGATAAGCAAATAGACGAGTGCTCTGCACTAAAACGTTTTACTGATCTTGTTGAGAAGTATTGGAGAGCACGTGCACTCATGGCATAGGTGCTATTTTTGGTAGTGTGTGGCATTTGTAAAATAAATAAATAAATAGTGAACTCTGCTTTTCAATGCTTCTTGGTGTCACAAATCACTCTAATTTTTATTAATGGCATTATAAGAAAATATTGGTTTCTTTACAGAATTCTGAAACTGGAATCCATCTTCATCTCATTGTGATTTCCATGAAAAGATTCCACAACTCACTTGGCAGTGTGCTCGATTCATAATCTGTAAGTTGATTTTAACCTCACTGAACCCATTTTTTTTTTTTTATTCTCTAGATATCCTTTTTTTTTCAGCAGTGAACTTGTGGGCAAAATCACAAAGTTGATAATATATTTTTTTTAAATTTATTTTTTGTACTTAAATTTGAATTTTTCTATGAAAAACCATAAAAAATATTTTTATTACATAATTCTTAATTAATAAACAACTCAAATTTTCAAATTCTCTTGTATATTTTTATACGCTAATCCGAACATTCTCATAAACTTTGGTTGCAGTAATTTGTGGATTGATATTGATTTCCTTATTCATTATATTTTTAACTGGCAAGCCTGTTATTAAAGTATTAGGTATGTCTGAAGTGCAGTCAGGGACTTCAGTTAACCGGGACTCTTGTGAAAGTCTTTTATCATAACTGCTTACCAAAAAAATTTTATATTTTTATATTATAAAGATATAAAATGCAAGGGTTATTTTACTCTTGAATAGTTAATGTTAAAATTTTTTAATTTAATTATCAGAATCCATGAGAAGTAGTTAGAGGTTCATTCATAATTCCTTGCAGAAGTAATAATAATAATAATAATATGCTTTTAGATGTATTAGATTATTCGTTGATGAGCTAATAGGTAGTTGAATGTCATTTGGAATACTAACTTCTGCCTAGTATTTAATTTTTTTATTATTTCATTGTCAAATTTTGGTGGAGATCTGTCACATAAAATATATTTTTGTGAGCAGCTGTTATTATAAAGTGTAAGGATAAGGGCAGTAAAAAAATATTCCAAAATATATTATTTAGGTTCAGTTATTATTAAACAATTGTTGACTATAATAACGTTTATGTTTGCAAGTGTGTAGGTTTTTTTTATGGTGTATTATTTGGTTTATCTAAATTAAGTTGAAAAATGATGCAAGCATACAAAGATTGACTGGCTGTCAATGTTGAGTGCAGTAGCATAGATTATTTTACAAAGTGCAATAAAATACTTTTAACTTTTCAAACCGAACTTCTAATCAGGAATTTAAAAAAAATTTTAATAAAACTTTTAAAATTGAAAATATTTTCATGGATCTAAAGAATGGAACATAACACCTGTATTGTCAACTAAGTCATGGATAAAAGATGCAGCCCTAAAAGCAAAAGGCCTGGTTTCTGTATACTTTTATAATAATCATGTTACAACAGTATACAGAAATCAGGCTTTTTGCTTTTAGAACTGAATCGTTTATCCATGAATTTGTTGACTATACGGGTTTTCTATTCCATTGTTAAGATCTGTGAAAATACTCTCATTAGCAAAATATTTTTAAAAAATTTAAATTTGGGTTAGAAGCTTGGTTCAAAAAGTCTAAGTGTTTCTTCACGCTTTATATTATAATCTATGCCATTTCACTCAACATTGACAGCTAGTCAATATTACCCACCTCATTTTTCAAATTAACCTAGACTAATCAAACATATATCATAACAATTGTTTAGTAATTACTGAATCTAAATAGTATATTTTGAATAATTTTTACTGTGGTTATCCCTAATAACAGCTGCTCACAAATAAAAAATATTTTATACTCAGATCTCCACCATAATTTGACAATTAAGTAACAAAGATATGCTCTATTAAAATACTATGCAGAAGTTAGTATCCCAAATTACTTTCTACCACAATTTTTGTAAAACCAATTACTGTGAAAGCTACATCATATAATAAATGTTTACTTTATTCATTATTATAGTAATAGATTAGTTGTTAAAGAGTATTTACCCTTTTCACTAAATTTCTGAGTACAGTAAGACATTCAATCCTGTCAATTATATGATTAGTTATTACAGATATAAATAAAGTAGATTAAATGCCTTGATAGAGTACAATAATTGAAAGCTGACTGAGAGACTTGTTTAGAATGACAACAAATTTTTCTCTTCACTATCGAGAATCACTCTCACATTGAAAGTAAAGAAACACAAGAATGAAGATTGAATACTATATAAATCTTAAATTTCTAAATCTGACCCAGCATCTGCATTAATGCTCTCTATGGCATGTTGTAATCAAATTTAGAAATTTAAGATTTTGTATGCTAATGTTTTACTTAGCATTCAATCTTTATTCTTGTGTTTCTCTACTTTCAACAGCATTATTGTCAATAGTGAAGAGGAAATTTTGGTGTCATTCTAGACAAGTCTCTGATTCAGCTTTCAGTGTTGAGCTGAAATTATGCTCAACATTAAAAACTTATTATTGTACTCTTATCAAGGCAATCTACTCTATTTTATTTATATCTATAATAACAAATTAATCGACATGGTTGGATTTTCTACTGTACAGAGAGAAATTTAGTGAAAAGGGGAATTCTCTTTAAAAAATATTTTATAACTATTTTCTATTAGTATATTATTTAATCAAGTAAATATTATTACATGATGTAGTTTTCACAGTATGTAATTGGTTTTACAAAAAAATGTGGTAGGAATTTACTTCTTGGAAGTAGTTATCAATAAAATGACAACAGATTTAAAACTGCACTCATGTGTTGGGTGCTGTTTTATATCAAGTTTTTTTAAACCCCTGTCTCAGAATTTATATTTCCTAATTGGATTTATTTAATTCTACTTTATCAACAATGAATTTTTTCAACTACTTTCAACAATCAACTATTTTTACAACAATAAATTACCCTTTAATGTACAAAACTATGCAAAAAATAATTTTCTTATCTGCAGAGCATTTACTAACTCTACATCAAAAAATAATTTAAATAAATTCTTCTTTTGTTTCATAAATTATATCAGGGGATGGGAGTCATTTTCCTTTCACATAAATTTATGAAGTGATTTTCTCTTTCTTTTTTTTCCCTAGATGCTGTAAAGATGGAGCCAGAGGAACAGCGAAAGGATCCTGTTTCGTAGAACAAATTGTGTAAATGTGCTATGTACTTTCTAAATAAACTATTTTTTACTTTAAACCAGCTCTTTTCTGTATTTAAAAACATGTGTTTCTATAATTATCTTTTGTTTTGCATAGTTTTATGAATTAAAGAGTAATTCATTGAATTCTTATAAGTCATTTTTAAAAAATATTTTCTTTTATATTATATTGGACATTCAATATCCAACACTTGATAGTACTATTTTTGAGAAATATTACTATCATAGTACTATTTTGTACAATAGAAATATTACTATCAACTCTGTAGAAACTATTACTCTGTAGAAATATTACTATCATAGAACTATTTCTCAAAAATAGTACTATCAAGTGTTGGATATTGAATGTCCAATATAATATAAAAGAAAATATTTTTTAAAAATGACTTATAAGAATTTAATGAATTACTCTTTAATTCACAAAACTATGCAAAAAATAATTTTCTTATCTGTAGAGCATTTATTAACTCTACACCAAAAAATAATTTAAATAAATTCTTCTGAGCAAGTTTTCATGAGCTCACAAAGATGGGTTTCATCATACACACTACACATTAGTCAAGTTTTGAAAATGAATGTATCAAATTTGTTTATAAATTTATCAAATTATGCTAATAAATTTTATACTGGGGAAGTACAAATTTTTTGGGTTAATTATTAAAGTAGTACTGTTTTACATACTATAATCTCATTCTAAGTTAAAAAAAAAAAAACGGGAACCTTAGATCGAATGGAAAGATGATTTAGCTTTAATGGTTGGTATTAATGTTATCTTAACTTTCAAATTTGGGTAAATGTATCTTAATACAAAAGGAGGTTTTGTTCTAACAAGTAAACTTGTGATTCAAATGAAAATTTTTAGGTAATAACAAAGATCAGTATTTGGTAATACCTAAAAATACATAAGGCAAAACTGGCAAGAATACTAGAAATATGAAGGCAAAAAAAAATAATAAAAGTGAAAGGGTTGATATCAGAGGTTATTCGTCAATGTATTAAATAAAAATAAGCATATAAACGAAAGGGTCCTACGCAAAACTTTAAAAAAATGCCGGCGGTCCGATTCTGGTAGAATGCTGGCATGATGCCCGGACCTACGGCACATTGCTGTTTACGGGATGGGTAGATGACGGTATGTCGACACCAATTATTGCTCCCGTAACCGGCCCGTCAACCTCCGGTTACGCTCCGGCTATCTGTCCGCATCGATGGCTTAATCGCGGCTGCCTAACGGTTCGCAGTCGGATGAACGATGGCTCGATTCCTACCGGAAGCGGCCCAGAAGTCGACGGGGTAGTCGCGGGCGAGAGGACACAGCCGTGACGGAAACGATACTGACCTAATGCGCCGGCCCGGCAGTGGTGAAATCGGCTGGCCGGAATCTTCCGACCCCGGCCCGATGCCTCTGTGTTTGTTGGGTATATATATACATATATATATATATATATATAATATTAATTGAGAAAATTACGTGGGGCTTTAGAATAGCAAAGCTTAACATTAAAATCATTGTCAAAACGCGTTGGAAAAAGGGTTTTTCCCCGTTTCGGGAAGTGACCTCGATTCGCGAAAGTAAATTGAAGTTCCATCGAGGGAATCTATTTTAGATGTACAGGTTTAGCGCGAATATATAATGCTGACATAAACAAAACACTGAAAGTTTCCATGTGGTGTGTTGGGCATGCGCGATAGGGGCGGGTCGCTCTGAGAAGAATATAGAAGTAGTGGCAGATTGGGCTGGAGAGTCGTTGCTAACGGGCGCGGTGCTCGGCGCTGCGGAGTTTTTGAAAATGGCGATGTGAGAATATAGACTTCTAGCGTGGTTCTCTCATGAAAGAAAGAAATTAATTGACTTCGATTATGGACTGTTTATCTGAGCAAAGTGCCTTCCACTCGCCAACCAAGTTAATGGACTCTATGACTGCAGGTATTATTAAAACGGGTGTTAATCCAGCGCCCGTCATATATATATATATAATATATATATATAGATATATATATATATACACCCATACCTCGCTTTACGGCCCCGATACGTTCCGGAAAAGTTGGCCATAAAGCAAAAAGCCGTATACTGAATCAATTATTTTGATACAAAACCATACAAATTTAATTGGATCTGCTCAATTTTTTTATAAATAATAGTTTTTAGTTCATAAAGCATTTTATTCTTTTTATTCCTATAAAATTACTTATATGAAAATAAAAGTGCAAAGCAATGTAATAGTAAACAGAAATTAAAAAAATAAACATATATATAAAAAACAACAGATATCATATGCACATATGTATACATATAATAAAAACAAAGTAAAATGTTTAAAATCTGCTTTAATCTAATAACGAACATTAACATGAAGAATCCCTAATCTATAATATGTTGCCATTATCACTTTCCACTGTGTCGGGCCGTATAACGAAACATTGTGGGCAGTAAATCGAAAAAGTTCCATAGTTAAAAAAGGCCGTTATAGCGAAATGCCGTATAAAGAGTGGCCGTATAGCGATATATAAATTCATAAACACTAAATATTATTAATAAAAGTAATTGATCACACCTCTATTTTGTAAATTAATGTCTATTTGTTTTATATATCTTACCCATCAAACAGAAATCTGCAAGAAAAACAAGAATAAAACAAAACATTTTCAGGGAATACACTGTATTTTCAATTAAAAAATTATATTAAAATCAATGAATTTTAATGACATTATCGCATTTGTTTTAAGAAGTAATTTTAAGCATACATTACCACATGCGTCCTTAAATTTAATTACGGATAAAGTCTGTTAATTTTGTCTGAGTTTTTTGTTTGTAAAAGTGATTTCTCTCACAATACGTCTCTCATCTTTGCAATGTCACCAAAAACCCCTTCAGGTGTATTTTCTTCAAACTGCAACCCGCGTCGGAATGTGTTAAAAGAAAGTTAATGTGTTACGTGTGTTAAAAGAAAGAATAAGTTTGATATGTTCAGAAATATTTTGAGAAATATGGAGAAAAAATAATATTCGATCACAAAAAGTTCGTTAAATAGAAAAAGCACTTCCCTATTTGGAGGTTATTTTACGAAGAAATCCACAAAATATTCTTGGTTCCAAGGAAAAGTTCGCAAAATAGAGGTTCGTTAAATAGAGGTCCGACTATATATATATATATATATATATATATATATATATATATATATATATATATATATATATATATATATATATATACAAAGAGAGAGGGAAAGATAGAGTCATACAAATGGTGAAAGTAAAACTATGAATAGGTCTACAGAAATAAAAATTGTATGTTTTTGACATTTTGAAGTGATATAGCTGAAGGAGTATAAAAGAATCCTCAACATATTAAGAAATAAAACAAGGAAACTGTCTGCTGGGGAAACATTTGTTAAACACACGCACGTATGTGATGCTCATTTAAATCAGTATTTAACCGGATGGCCAGAGTTTCAGGGAACGTGACGGAAATAGTAATAAAGGAAATAGAGATACTTGTCCCCAAAAAGAATATAATAATCTGATAAGACACAAAAACGCTAGACTCATAATTCAGCTTATAAATACCAATAAATTAAGTATTTGCATAAAACTCGTGAGAGATTTTGAGAAAATAGAAGGCAAAAAAAACTACTAATTAAATTTAATAATTAGTTTTATAGTTAAAAAATAAATAAATATAGCAAAAATTGATAAAATAAATTTGTAAAGCAAAAATAACCGATTATATAATAAGTTAAAAAGTAAATGTATAATTATCATTTGTTTATAACTTTTTAAAAAAAAATAATATTTCTATGACAATTATATTTCGAAAAAAGTCAATTTATGCGAAAAAGCTGATTTATAGTCGTATTATTCATTACAGACCAAAAATTTACTTACATGTCAGCTTTTTCTCACCAGTTGTAAAATTTGTGGATACGCTTTGTAGTTTTGGTTTTAGGAAGTTACAAAGTTAAACTATAAGTATAAGTAAGATATTTTTAGTCTTCAATATTTTTATAACTTAAGTAACATTCATAATTTGGTTAAATCGAGAAATATTTGCTTAAATTATAACTCTGTCTGAAAATTTTAAGAAATTTTGTGCAGCTCATTATGAGTGATTGATTTGTTTAAATTTAAATGTTCATTACACCCAATTCTCAAAATGAAACGTATATGTTTAATGACAATTGCTGGCAAGCACTTCAAGTTTAGAAAAAGGAACATCACGATGCCAAAATTGCCGTACAGGGTTATAACACCGTCTATCTTAAAATAATTATTTAAATTGCATCACTTCTTAAACATGTGTATTTTTAAGAATCGCTAAGAATTCAGGAATTGCGATTACTAATATAATATATTGTGTTAAAAAAGAGTTAAATGAAACGAAACGTGAACAAATGTCTCTAAAAGAGCTGTTTTGTTACTCTTTTCGAGTTTCCACAAAGAGCGATACCATTGAAATAGTGAAAAATTCGCTGTATGAAAGGACGAAAATTTCCACACATAAAGAGTGGGGAGTCGCTGTTTGGAAAGGTGATCATTTTCACTTATTCAAACAACGCATTTCCATACTTAATGGATGGAGCCATTTCGGCTCTTTGAGAGCGTGAGAAATGACTCTCTGAGAGTCATTTTACACTACAGCCATTTTGATCTACTATTATTGACTTTGAAATAGTTTTTATCGGAATGAACATTTAGCCCATTTATCTCAACCTTCCCTGCATATTTAATGCTCTTTGCCGGTGTTTTATGGTACAATTTTGTTATATTATCTGGCAAATGTATGTAGCAATAATAAGGTGAAAACTAAAATCTGAGAAATTAATAGTATAATAATAGCGAAATTTAGTTGTACCTTAGATAGAAAACCAATGTTTCTCTTACTCCCTTAAAAATAGTGTACAAAATTACTTTCATATCCCATTCTTTAGTCTTTATTAAATTAAGTAAGAATTTTTCACGCGAAATGCCCGAAGTATCGCTAATTGCTTTTGTCCATACATTAACTAACCATTAGCGGCTTACTCACGAGGCCCATTAAAATTTGTTCCTGAAATAAACGCTTCCAAAAGGGTATAACTATATTAATTATCTTTATTAACAATTTTTAAGCAATGAATTAAAAAGAAGTGTCGCATATAATTTATCAGTGTCAAAAATCAATTAGGTAAATCTTTATAGCGAATTCATGTTCTTCCCGTTCAATCGAAGTCTTAATTTACTTGTATATAATTAATTTTCCGACAAATGTCAGCAATGGAGAAAAAAATTAATTCAGCCCATAAGAGGTCATTTCTTTGATAATGAGTAGCATTTTTTCTGTTGAAAGTCTTATCGATTTTGAAAGAATAACGACGTGTCCTTTGCTTTGAATAATTTGCTCCATAGTTTTTTCACAAATCTTTGGCCTCTTAATATGAAGTTTGACCTTCGAAAAAAAATTTTTTCTATGCATTTGATTAAAATTTTTTTTATTCATAGAGTGAAATATTCAATATCTATAATATGTTTAAGCACAAACAAATATCAATACCTCATATAGATGTATATGTCCTGCATTTCAGAATTTTGTTGATATATATTGTAACGCCCAGGAAACGTGCCCACGAGAGCAGTTGAACTTTGCACGTTTCACCAATATTGTGTGGGAATTGTTATATTTTATCCCACCTGCCGGCCTCCATATAAAGTATTATTACCAGTGTGACGTAATGTTACACTTGGAGTTATTTGAATGCTTATTTATTTTTTTTTACTGAAGTGGCAACTTCGATAGATATTGCGGGTTTTTTTTTTATACGATGATATATACGGTTGATAAGAGGTTGTAATAGTGCTTTGGTGTTCATGTGAATTTGTTAAATTTAAATTAAAAATGTTTGTTTAAAGTTTTGAATGTTTCAATTTAAAAAGTGCCTTGTGAAGCCGAGTCAACACCCTCACTGCATCTGGAAACCAAAAAGGATATCACCCCATTAACTTAGGCGGGTGATTTTACATATCGACTGCTCCATGTTCGGAGTTTGAAAGTAAACGGGTCGGAAACTTGTGAATATCTGACTTTGCGTGCGTTGGACTGTACGGTGTTTACATATATATTTATATATATATAGTTAGATAGATGTGTTATGTTAAAAAAGTAGATCTCATTCTTCTTCAACGTAATTATATTCCTTCCTAACTTACTTTGTCCAATAAATTACTAATTTTACTAACCCCTTTTAAACTATTAAATTTTCTTACATTTACCCTCAGGCGAGGTTTGAGCTAAAATTGACCCATAAGAAAATAGACACCTTGCAGTACAGGGCCTTTCCATATTAGGCAAAGCATAAGTTAGATATTTTCTGACCTAATGACAATTCTGACCACAGGAAGCACTTTTGGGACTTTCAGGTATGAAGTGATGTATAATTGCGTTTTTAAGCTTACTCTCCTCAGGATCTCTTGTCTGGGGAAGATGCCCGTCTTCTGTCTCCTAGTAATGCCGCTATTAATTTATCTCTATATATGAAACTGTGAAATTCACTTTTTAAAACCGTAACTAACACACACACACACACACACACACACACACACACATATATATATATATATATATATATATATATATATATATAATATATATATATATATATATATATATATATATATATATATATATATATATATATACATATATATAATATAAGGGTGGCCCAAATGGATGTGAGATTTTTATTTCAGCGGCAGTGGTTAAGTACTCAGAGCTTTGAATTTGCACAAATAGATCCCGTTATGCAATACAAAATAAATCTTCTATGGCCAAAAAGTATAAGTGTTCTGTTTAAATGTATTTAAGCGGGTGACTACATAAGATCGTGACATGGATTTGTCCAAACAGGCTAGGAGAACAGTTATTGAATTTTTGACGGCAGAAGGTATTATTGAAGTCGACATTAACGTTGTAGATATGTGTAACCATGAGTATCTGTCACGGTGTACCATATTCAAATGGATTAGAGAATTTTGTAAAGGACGTGTGAGCACAAAACATGCCAAGACCTGCTCAATCATACTTGGACATCACCATAAAATTCCCTGCCGTGGCCATGATTTGCTGCGGACTCTGGAAGGTCTTCGACCATCTCCGTATAGCCCTAACTTGTCGCCCCTACGACTACCACATCTTCAGCTTTCAAGGCCCACAGGTTTGCTAACATTGCAGATGACTTGAATGTTGAGCGACGTCCAGGGACGTCGTTCAAAACTGGTCCCACAAACAACCATTGACATTCTTATCTCAGGATATCCAAAATCAAGTACGCGCTGGGACACTTCCTTGAACCACAAAGCGACTAGGTGTAACTGGTATCTAGCCCATGTATCTCTATTACATACTGTATGTTCACTTATTCAAACCAATAAACCTTTAGAGAAAGAAACCAAAAGTCTCACTTTTATTTCCCCCCCATATATATATATATATATATATATATATATATATATATATATAATCGTGTGTGTGTGCGTGCGTATGCGTATGTGCGTGTGTGTGTATGTATGTTTGTGGGTGTGTGCATGTATGTATTTAAATATTATTTTTTAAATATTTCACCGAAGCCAGTTAAAGATAACGATAAGATCATGAAATACTTGAAAAAATATCTTACCTACTTATCTTTAGCAAACAGCAAGATAAAAAAAAAGTATCAAGGGAATAAAATAGTTACTTCTTTAGTACCTTTCAACGCGGGGGAAAGGTACGAATAAGAAACAAAACAAAACAAAAACAATGAGAAGTGACCTTTCTCTTTCCTCTAATTACATATAATGCCCGGAGCTATATTTTTTCATCCTCCATTTTGGACCATTGAGGAGAGGCGTGAGAAAAAAAGCACATGGAAAATAGTCTAATTAAACTCTCTCAGAAATTCCTTTTAAATAAACACAATAAAAGGGTATAAATAGAAAAAGCATTCCAATTATTAAAATATAAATACTCATCAAATTATAGTATCATAGCTATATGACTGTCTCTATTCTACATCCTTTTTTTATGCATAGAGCGAAAGAAAGGCATTATACAATATTACTCTACGTAGATGAAGCATCATTCTTTAAATAAATGCATTGGTTTATTTCAAATCCAGGCCTTTAAGCGAATGTTAATGCTTCGTAACTTGTTGTTATCAAACAGAAGAAATATAAAATGTCTAATCTTTTAAAAATGAAGCATTAAAAATCGGTTTAATTTTTCCCATATTTCAAACTAATCTGTAATTAACATCACATCTTTATCTCTGAATTTAGTATGAAATATTTAATCTCATACTAAACTAGAAAATTATATTATATTCTATCAAGCTATTTTTTAAATAACACTTTAACTTTCAAATTCTATTTAAAAAAGCTTTGCAAAATATAATACAATTGTCTGCAATCTTTTTACAGAAAGCTTAATGAAAATAGTCTAATTAAACTCTCGGAAATTCCTTCTAAATAAACACAATAAAATAGCAGTTTATATAAAAAGGAATTATATTCCTTAAAAAAATATAAATAATCATTAAATTATAGTATCAAAGCTATATGACTATGGCTCTATTATACGGCTACTTTGCATGCATGTAGCAAAAGAATTTATCATTCCGACTAACAAAATATTATTCTACATAGCTGAAACTTCATTCTTTAAATAAATGCATCGATTTACTTCAAAGCTGTGCCTTTTCTCGAATATTAATGATTGGTAACTTGAGGTTATCAAACAGAAGAAATAAAATATCTAATCTTTTTAAAAATGAAGCATTTAAAATTAATTTAATTTTTCTCTTATTTCAAACTGATCTGTAATTAACATCACTTCTTTATTTCTGAATTTAGTATAAAAATATTTAATCTCATACTAAACCAGAAAACTATATTATATTCTGTCAAGTTTTTTTGTCTTTTTTTAAATAGCACTTACACATTTAAGTGCTATTTAAAAAGGCTTTGCAGAATTTAACATAATTATCTGCAATGCTTTTTAAGAATTCTCTCCTACTTAAACTCCATTTTTTAGAGTCTCGGCAAAAATGATAAACAGTTTCGAATAAATATTTTGCATAAGCTAGACTGTACTTTGACTGATAACGGGAAGAAACAAATTCAGCTCAAAACAGCTAAAAAATTTAAATTTTATGCTGGGAAATGTAGTTTTTGTGTAGAGAAAACAAACTGATCTTCGATGAAAAGTAATCCGATTAATATTTAAAATTTTTGCTGTCATTACAAACAGAATTGGTGGTTCCGTTGAGACATTTCTTTCGTAAAACAGTAAACAATCTAAGTGATAATTAAAGGCTTATGACTAAAAATACCTGTAAGAATCCTGTTGAAGCAGGTAATCTTTATCTGAAAAGAGTCTTAGATGTTTAATGCAAGAATCGGGAAAATGCTTTGCGTAAACAAGACGGAGTGTGCTTCTCCTTCAGATTTTTCTAGGTGAAGAGAGATTTTAACACTCCTTGTTCACGCTTTTCGAGAAAGATTATAAAAGAAAATAAACTACCGAAAAAGGGGTAATATTGAGCAGTTCCAAACTTAACTGAATTTAAATCTATATTAGCACTAATATTTTAAAGAAGACCTTACTTTTGAGGAAGAAGATAATGAGAATACATGCAGGGGGATATAATTAGAAATTAGACATGGGAATGGGGAAGATAGTTAGGCTTTGAATAATGTTGAAAATAAAACAGTAACTTATTTAAGCGAAAAATGTCGTTACTTAATTAAGTGGTTTTCTAGCATATCGGAACCATTTTGTTTTGCGACTTCTAAGTCAACAATAAATCAATCTTCCTTCGTTTACTAAAACTTTACTATCTTAACAAAAACTTTTGCGGGAAGAAACTTGATAAATAAACTTACTTGTCTTTAACAAGTCAAAATGCTAATTTTCAGTCTGCCATGTTGAGAACAGATCTAAGTAAACCAGAATATATTTATTAAACAGAATACGAAATCCTTTCAAGTGCTCCAAAATGACAGACACAGAACTGTGATATTCTATGCGGTTTTCAGAAGTCGGTAACTTGCATTTTTGTTTTCAACATTTTCTGAAGAGTGAACGTTTTGAACTGTAAAACAGAATTACACTTATCAGATAGAGATGGCTTTTTGTGTGGAAAAAATTGTGGGAAAAACATCTCTATCTTTAAAAAAATTATTTCATCTTCTAGAATAGAAGTATAATCTATATTTAAGCTGAAAATTTATGTATGGATGTTTTTAAAAAATAATTCTATTTAAAAGCACAAAATAGGTAGAATACAAAACTTTAAGTGACGTTCATTACGTTATTATTTTCTTTGTACCTAAAATTAAATATTTCATTCAATTTAGTTAATAAGAAAGTAAGATCAATAAGCTTTTAATGTTTATTAATGCAGATAATAACATGAATTAGGGGCCCTTACTTTGGTCAGAAGCAAGGCTTCCAGAGAGAGCAAATTAATAAACCCAGATTGTATCTAAAAAAACCAGCTTTTTAAAAAACATTTTTTTATTAAAAATGATAAAAAAATTCAAATAAGATAATACTCATCGCATTTTCTAAGATTAGTTGATGTTAAATTAAAGTCATTTTATTTAATTGTCGTCAAATTTAATCCACTTCATCCTTCATTACCATGTTTTTATTAACTCACTTTCTTGTTTGTTTATTTGCTTGTTTGTGTATTTGTGTGTTTGTGTGTTTGTCCAGTACAAATCTTGCAATCGATTTTTAACTTACTTCCCGACTAGCTAGACATTTGAAACTTTTATAACAGCTCAGAAAACGATGACAATGCATTCTTTTAATACTTTTAGCCGAAAAATCCGCTTGGTGGCGCTTCGATCGAATTCAATGCTTGCACTTTTGCGTATCGGCGTTTGTCGATTTTGAAAACAGAATACATGTGAATTTAGTTTGTTTACAAAAATATTGTGCGAAAAATTTTAAAAAATTATAAAAAGTAAAGTTTATAAAGTCTATGGATAGTGGAAACGACTAAAAAGTGATTAAAATTAAATAAAAGAAAGTGAGAAAGAACAATTAAGTGAAGGTTTGTGCAATTAAGAGAGAATTGTCAAATATATGATTCAACATAAAATTTAAAAACGTGGTATATAAAAAGTTCTTTTTATCTTGTAATTATTTTCAAATTAATTTTCTGAAGATATTTTTCCTTTGATTTATGCGTGTTTTGTATCGTCTATAACATGCTCCTTCTATTCTGTCTTTCACCAATTCTGTTTTAGGTATCCAGGTGTAACAATTTCGATGATATTTATTTACTGCCTATTTTGCCATCATACGATATATTACTGTTTCGGTTTATGAGAATGTGTGTCTTTCATTTTGTTTCTGTGAACTTGTGAAAAAAACACTCTTTACGCATGTAGAAGCGTGAGCTAAAATATTTCAATGCGTCATGAAGCAGGAAAATATTTCATATTTGGGATTATTAAATCCGTCTTTGATGTGACGTAAGAAATGCCAAAATTCTGGGTGGTTTCGTAAGAAGGAGATATATCACGAATCAGTCGAAATGGTCTCCTCTTGAATTATTTCAATTCCCAAATACTGGGTTTTACTCTTCAGTGTAAGCTGCACATTTTTATTAAATTGACTTATTGTACTTAAATTATACTTATAATAAGAAATAAATATAAATTCCTTACTATACTTTTCACTTACGAGGGAAAACCCAGATTTTTATAAATTTTCGAAAAAGAAATCCATAAACCCATATCAACGAAAACTCAGATCTGGAATTAAAAGCCCAGGTGTGGGACCCCTGGTCAGAACATCTATTCGAATAGTAGACGTTTTCAGGTTCGATCCTCCTAAAGCCAGTTATATTTTGAGCGATAAAATAATCATAAATGTAAGAATGGGCAACATAGGGGCCTCTTTCATCTATGAGGAATTTTAATGAGAAATTGTAAGTATTTAATCGGTGGTGTATTGACATAAGTCAACTGAAAGTTTGAAAAGGACATTGGCGAATGAACAGAAAATTAAAGAAAGAAAATTGAAAATACCAATTGTCTAGTATTTACAAAGTTTAAATTACATTCTTAAAGATTTTTATTGCTTTATACAGCATTACTTTTCATACCGATTATTACTATCTAGTTCTGAAATCAAAAGTGTCAAGTTTATAACATCCCAACAAACAAAGGACTGGCGACAGCTTATCGGGCCAGTGCTGGAGGCGCCGGTTGAACGACAAGTACGGGAGAATTTTTCCGGGCCGCTGGCGGGTTGTTTACGAACCTCTGAAGGGGGAACGCTTTCCGTTTACGTGTTTCAGGGCCTGTTATGGGTTGATGTGAATCGCGCCGAAACCGTTTTTCCTCTATCGTCCCGGAACTGCACCTCCGATTCGTAACCACAAGTAACAGATATCTGCATCAGAAATATGGATTTGAAAGGGAAGGCGAAGATTAAATTAAAGAGACTTTTCAAAAATATTTATTTCATTTTTGTGAAACTTCTTTTACGCGGAAAATTCCCATAATTTTCCTTGTATGTAAAGATTGTATTCTGTGTGTATGTTTTTAACTCCCTAGAAGCTTATAAAAACAGATGAAAATTAGTTTCATTGTTTATTTTTAAATATTACTGGAGAAATTAAATATCTACTTAAAAATGGGTCCTTGTTTCACCACTCTTTATTTATAAGAGAGGAAATAGTGATAAAATTTGTATTTTTTTTTAATTTCTTTTATAGTATATTAAAATAATAATATATATTTTTGCAGATAAAATATTCAAAATACATTTTTCAGGAAACTTATATTTTCTAAGTATATCTAATTGTTAGATGCCATTATAAAACAACTGATTTTGTAGAAGTTTTTCTCGAATTTCATCGTATTAATTTTACAGTAACATATTCTTATAATACACATTTGAATGAAAGAAAAATAATTTTAAATTAACAGACCTTAGTTAAAATAAACAAATCACACATATTTAGAAAAATATTAATGTAATGTAATGTCAGAAACATAGACAGTAGATGTCATGAGGCACCAAAAATGATAAAAAAATAAGACCCTTTATCCTCAGTACGTACATTGAAGAATATATTACATTGTTTTTTTGTAATTGAATCAGGATACGAGAAATATTATTTACAATAAGAAGAAAAAGGCCAAAAAATTAGTTTAAATAAATGTTAGAAATAAAAAATAAGGCAATTAAGTTTAAAATAATAAGTAAGTTATATTTAATAAATTAAATTGGCATGTCTGAACATCCGCGAGTACAGAAAACAGAAATGCACTTTGGGGAATCGAACCCAGGACAGAAGCATGGGAAGTTAAAACGGACGCCACACACCAGCAATCACTAACAGATTGATAAGTGTGGAACTTCAGTAAGAGGAAATTGCCTGGCATGGAACAGAAAAACAAATGAAAAATGTTAAGCACTATCAGAAACCAATGAATTAACCTGTAAACAATTAATGGACTGGGTAAGATTTGAAATATTAAGATCGGAACATAAATTTTTTATTTCAGCTATAGGTCTTTGCTATGTGTTGAGCATGTTGGTCATAAGACAAATTAGAAAAATACTATTTATTTACAACACGACATAAAAGTTAAATAAATTATTTACAGCCAACCATATTTACGTACGCAGTTATCACAAAATAAAAGGCCAGAGTTAGAATAATATATAAATGGTAATAATTTTTAAAGTCAAAAACAAAGTTGAGAAGTTCTGTTCCTGCTCTGCTGAACGATGATATGTCACCACAACTACTCCCCCCCAAGTGAGATACTCTGACAAAAATGTATCTCACTGATAACGCGCTGGCAAATGATTTTCACGTCCTCTTCTTGTCAGTTTGGTTGAGGAAGCAATGGGTAACTGTGCAAATCTGATCCTTTTTTTAACTTTTTCTGCTGGTTTGTCAACGTGACTTTTCTTAAGATCTGATGTAATATCAGTTTCAGAAGAATTGTCAGAAAAACATGGTTTAAGTCTGTCTATTGAAATATTAACATTTCTATTCTTTATGAGAAGAGTGTAAATTTTATCAGATCGCTGTATAACCTGATATGGCCCATGATATGGAGGTTGCAGGCTCTGACGAACGCTGTCGGTGCGGACGAACACATGTGAGCAATTTTGAAGGTCTTTGAAAATGAAGGGCTTCTGCTTGCAGTGATGCGAAAATGGAATAGGTTTTACATCTTTCATAGTTTCCTTAAGATTTTGGACAAATTCTGATTGGGGTTCAAATTTCGTATCTTCAAAGAAATCGCATGGTAAACGAATGTTTTCACCATAAAGAAGTTCTGCAGGTGTAGAGTGGAAATCAGAGCGCCAAGTTGTCCGCAATCCTAGCAATATTACTGGAAGAGTTCTTGTCCAACTTTTATCTTCATGACACATTATGCTCGCTTTTAATGTACGATGCCAGCGTTCTATGCATCCATTTGCCTGAGGATGGTACGATGTACTTCTGTTTCGTTTAAATCCAATTAATTTTGACAATTCTTGAAACAGTTGAGCCTCGAATTGTGTACCTTGATCAGTAGTTATGACTAATGGTACTCCAAAACGTGAAATCCAACATTTTAACAAGTTGTCTGCTACTGTTTCTGCTCGAATATCAGGCATTGGAATTGCTTCTGGCCAGCGACTGTATCTGTCAATGATTGTTAAGCAATAGCGAAATCCTTCGGATGATGATAAGGGACCAATAATATCCAAATTGATTTCTGTAAAGCGTTTGCTGACGTTTTGATAAAGCTGGAAAGGACTCTGTACATGTCGTGTAACTTTGGATTTTTAACATTTAAGACAGCTTCTAGTCCAAGTTCTGGCTTCCTTGTGTAACGATGGCCATACAAACTTTGATGTCAATAATTTAGTGGTAGCCTTGATTCCAGGATGTGCAAGGTTATGAACATTGTTAAAAACAATTTTCCTGAATGCTTCTGGTATATAAGGTCCCTTTTTCTTTGTAGAACTGTCACAAAAAATCTCACAGTTAGAACCAATTACAGGAACTTTTCCTAATTTTAGCGAGGAGTTCTGGGATGAAAGAATTTCCTTTAACTCCTTGTCTGTTTCCTGTGCCTTAGCTATAGCTTCATAATCAAGCACTGATTGAATATGCAACTCGTCTATTCTAGATAGTGCATCGGCAATGATGTTGTTTTTTCCAGATATATGCTGAACGTCAACAGTAAATTGCCCAATATATTCCAGGTGTCTTTGTTGTCGAGGAGTTGCTTTATCTAGCTTCTGGTGGAATGCATAAGTGAGTTGTTTGTGGTCGGTAAAAATTGTAAAGTTTCTACCTTCCAAAAAGTGTTTGAAATATTTCACAGAAGAATATGCAGCTAAAAGTTCTCTGTCATATGTGCTGTAGCGTTTCTGAGTATCAGTTAGCTTTCTTGAAAAGAAACTAAGCTGTTTCCATATGTCATCTTCTAGTTGTTGGAGTACAGCGCCGATACCATTATCAGATGCATCAACCATTAAAGAAATAGGTGCATTATCTGATGGATGAACTAGCACTGTTGCGTGGCATAGCTGTTGCTTACAATTTTGAAATGCTTGAACTGCTTCTTCTGACCAGTGAATTTTGCTGTTGTCATTCTTTTTCTTCCTTTTTAGATATTCGTTCAGAATGGCTTGATTTTCTGCAGCTTTAGGAATAAATCGATGATAAAAATTTATAATTCCTAAGTATCTTCGCAATTCCTTTACAGTTTCAGGAAGCTTGACATCTTCAATTACCTTTATTCTTTCTTTTGTTGGTTCGATGCGATTGGAAAAAAATACGATGACCTAAGAAATTTACTTCGGCTTGAGAAAATTTACATTTTGCAATATTTATTACCAGGCCAGCATCTTGAAGACGTTGAAAAACTTGTCTAAGATGACTAACGTGCTGAGTCTCATCCTTAGATGCAATGAGAATATCATCAAGATAGATGAAGCAAAAATATAAGCCATGAAGTACGGAATGAAGAAATCGTTGAAAAGTTTGGGCTGCATTGCGCAATCCAAAAGTCATTCTGGTGAACTCGTATAATCCAAAAGGTGTGCAGATGGCTGTTTTTTCTACGTCAGATGGTTCTACTGGTATCTGATGGTAGGCTTTTTCTAAATCAAGAGTTGAAAATACCGTGCATCCATGCAAATGATGAGTGAAATCATGCAAGTGCGGAATAGGATACCTGTCTGGTTGTGTAACAGCATTCAAAGCTCTATAATCCCCACAAGGTCTCCAACCACCTGTTTTCTTTGGCACTAGATGTAATGGACTCGCCCAAGGACTGCTGGAAGGTCTGCAAATGCCTTGTTCTATCATGTATTCAAATTCATCCCTTGCAATCTTGAGCTTGTCCGGAGCTAGGCGGCGAACTTTTGCTGTGACAGGAGGACAACTTGTTATAATATGATGTGTAACTAAGTGTGTGGGTTCCTTAATCAGTGAACTTTGCAATGTTATAGCCTTGAATTCATTAAGTAGGTTAGATATTGAATAATTATACGTTGAAGATGCTATTGTAGTGAGAGAAAAATTTGGAAATGAAACTATTCTACCAAATGATGATAAAGAAGTTAAAGGATCAATAAGGCATTTTCTTTTTAAATCAACTAATAATCCAAATTTTTTGAGAAAATCTGCTCCTATAATAGCTTTTGAAACTTTTGCAATTGTGAAAGGCCAAGTAAATTGGCAGCGAAGTCCAAGGTCTAGCTTCAGCGTTTTAGTGCCAAAAGTTTGAATTTTTGAACCGTTGGCGGCAAATAAAATAAAATCTGATGTTTTATTATCCCTTTGCTTACATGCAGGAATAACAGATATATCAGCTCCCGTGTCGATCAAAAATTGCTTGTCAGTTGATTTATCGAATAAATATAAGCGGCAACTTTTCTCGCCAATATCGCCGGCCGCATCGAGCGATTGGCTTATCGGTTTTCCGAATTTTCTTTTTTAAATTGGCATGGTTGTAAACATTTTTTAGCATTTCTTCCAAATTTAAAATGATACCAGCAATATTCGTATCGAGATGAATTCGATTTGGATCTAGCTCTTCTATCGTATTCTCTTGATTTGCTACGCGATCTAGTATTTCGAGAGAATTCGTCGAATTTTTTTGTTAATGCGGCTATATCCTCTTGCAACGCTTCTAATTTACTCGGGTCGGATGATGTTGTCAATGAGCCAACTTTCGTTACTGGGCATATTTCTGGCGTACTATAAACGGCAGTAATTTTATCGGCCATTTCTGCAATGTTATCAAGAGAATCTTGCTTATTGACAAAATGGCTTGCGTCTGTTGTGGAAGCCTTTGTAGCCACAAGGATTTTATAACTTCATCAGAAATAGAATTTCCTGCCAAGCTTTCATCTGCCGTAAGAGATCGGAGGGCGTTTTGTCGCCAAGTTCGAGATCGTTCAATAGTTTTTTTAATCTCGATTCTTCGGTGTCAGTTAATCTGTTTAGCAAAGCGTTTTTTATTGTATCGTATTTATCACTTTGAGGAGGATTCGACAATATATCAACAACAAAATCTAAAACATATTCGTCTAACGCAGCAACGACGGTATTATATTTTGTCGAATCTCGAAATATACCACTATTAGCAAACTGCGCTTCAAGCTGTAAAAACCATAATTTTGGCTTGTTTCGCCAAAAATTTGGAGGCTTAACTGCTACTCGATTAATTTCAGTATTTGGATTATCGAGATTTAATGCAGTAGAATCATCTTCCTTTTTAGCCATTTTAAATATAAAGGCGAATAGTAAAATATTTATTATTGCGAGAACGTACCCCAATTTCCGATGACTTCAACAGCGTTTAGTAACGATGAAGTTTTCAAAATCACGTCCTTGGGTAACCAATATAGGTTTTTGCTATGTGTTGAGCATGTTGGTCATAAGACAAATTAGAAAAATACTATTTATTTACAACACAACATAAAAGTTAAATAAATTATTTACAGCCAACCATATTTACGTACGCAGTTATCACAAAAATAAAAGGCAGAGTTAGAATAATATATAAAATGGTAATAATTTTTAAAGTCCAAAACAAAGTTGAGAAGTTTCTGTTCCTGCTCTGCTGAACGATGACATGTCACCACACAGCTAACACATCGCGGATTTGGATAAATTTATTTAGTGTACATCTAGATTATACATTGTTGTGTTGTAAATTTTGAATAGGTTTGCTAGATGAGAGATTTAAATTATTTTTAAGAGCTTAGCTGTATGAAAGAGTATTGGAAGTTTGATTGGTTACCAGTTTTTACAGTGACGTAAACCTAAAATAATTAATTCGCCTTCGACTTCCACAGCCAAAGTGTCGGCAAGGATTCCTTAAAAAGGATTTTAAGTGGCCGTTTGGTTTTGGGATTTTTTTCCCAAAAAATTTCAATGCGTAAGTTAATTAAGTAATTTTGAAAGGTCCGATATCAATCCAATTGCAGTAATGTTTCCAGATAAGATTTTGACAAAGTTTCATGAAATTGATTTGGGATATTGAATTTTGACTAGGTTGTACATTTTGTTGAGGGTATCTTTGTACCCTTTCGCCATTAAAAAAAAAACATGGCTCAGGTTTGGTTTCCCGCCTAACAGGAAAT
Organism: Dolomedes plantarius; assembly: GCA_907164885.2. NCBI lineage: Eukaryota > Metazoa > Arthropoda > Arachnida > Araneae > Dolomedidae > Dolomedes > Dolomedes plantarius. Next base: position 69,928,503 of record OU015494.1, on the reverse strand, counting down.
TCATCATTAGCAGCGGGAATTTCTTTCCTCCGGATTAAGACAGTTTCCTAGAATAGAAAATTGGTTTGAGACAGGGATTCGATCATTAATGCTAGTTAAGTTAGAGTCGAGAGCAATTCGCTTTAGACCAACACCAATTTCAAAAATCACATTATGTTCGATTTCGTTCAAAATTACCACATCACATTGCACACCAAGATTATAATATTTTATACATTACATATACAGTGTATTTTTCATTTACATAATAAAACTAAACTTTTGAATGTAGTTGACTTTTTTATGCGGCCCGCATGCCTTGAAAAAAATTACCATGTGTCCCAGATGCTGCAAAAGGTTAAACACCCTGCTTTAAGCTCATCTGCCTGATTCAGAGGTTTAACTTTTTAAGATTCAGGAATATAATCAAAAGTGGGTGTAGAAGAAAATTTAAACGCACACTTACTGTGCATAAGATTAACAAGTTCTTTGAGATTGGGGATGTTAAACATTGTTTTGAAAAAAAAAAGTCATGTTTTTCAAAAGTCCATAGTAATCACACATGGTTTCCATTACTTATTTCACTGACACATTGAATTGTGTTTTGTTTTGTTTTTTATCATTAAATTTTGGCATTATCTTTTGAGAATGTATTTTCGATTTTATCAATTCAACTCTTGCAGAAGTGCCACGGACGGGTAAGGGTGACTCGGTAACGAATTTAACAATCCTTTCTACTGCTTGTGTGTGACATGGAAAATTGTTGAAGTCAATACGTTGACTCTCCTGATCAGATTATTTTGCTTCCTTTAGAAACTGCTTTAGTTTGTAATCAGAAATATGCCTCGTTCTGTTACTTTAACATCTTTATGTACAATCATATCAATATAATCCTTGGCATCAAAGTTTATACGTTGAATTTAACACTTTCTAATGCCCCCTTCATTTTTCAGTCCTTGCTTTTAGAATCCGTCGTAATCCAAGCTCTCTTATGTGGCTGCGATCATTGATATCATACATAGGAGGAGATTTTCAGAAGCAGCAAAGTACGAATTTCTTTGAATGACTGGGTCAATTACATTTTTAAGAGTCTGATGGAGGTGACGTCAATAGCTTTCAAGTTTCGACAAGTGCTTCGATCCATGGATATAAGATAGTTTCAGCTTTATGTGAAACGAAGCAAGTGCATATACTTACAAAATGTACTCAGTCAGTACGCAGTCAGTATTCGGAGATTTTTTTTGCAGTACATTCTGTTCCCACATACAAGTGAAGTATTCGGTTTGCTAATGTAAGCTATCATGAATAACAAAGTTTTCCTGGTTTTCTCATATACAAATCAGAAGAGCACCTTCGAACAGAGATTGCATTAGACATTTCTAACAAATATTTTGGGTCCACACTTAAATCATCCTTAATTTCTAGTAATGGAATGCCATTTTCAATAGGTGAAAATTCAATTACTGGAAGTTCATAGCAGTTTTCTAGTTGTTTACCTATTTCTCCTCCAAATTAGGACGTAGGCGCAGTTCATTTCCATGACATAGACAAATCAATCACTGCAGCGTCCTTCTTAATTCCTTTTACAATAAAGAAACCACACCATTATTCAATCCAGTGTTCACGGCAGTTCCATCCATTCCAATTACAGTAATGTTTAAATGATGGTTGTTGCCATTGAATACATTTTCCAGTGCCAGAAATCTGCTTCTGAAAATCTCGTCCTTTGTGTGATATCAGATGATCGCAGTCATGTAAGAGCGAGCTTGGATTACCCGGGATTCTAAAAGCAAGGGCTGAAAATGAAGGTGGCATCAAAAAGTTTTTATTTCAACGTATAAACTTTGATGCCAAGGATTATATTGATATGATTGAATGGAATGATGTTAAAGTAACAGGACTTCCTATGAAGAGGCATATTTCTGATGACAAACTAAAGCAATTTATAAAGGAAGCAAAAGAATCTGAAAATTACTAAGTCAATGTATTGACTCAATAATTTTCCCATGTCACACACAAGCAGTTTAGAGGATTGTTAAACTAGTTAGCGAGTCAAAAATCATTCTCAAAAGATAATGCCAAAATTTGAAACAGAAAGCAATTCAATGTGTCAGTGAAATAAGTAAAGCAAACCATGTATGATTACTATGGACTTTTCAAAAATATGAATGTTTATTTCAAAATAACACTTTGCCTTTAAAGACATTACATTAATATTTTTCTAAATAAGTGTGATTTGTTTATTTTAACTAAGGTCCGTTAATTCAAATTGTTTTTTTCATTCCAATGTGTATTATAAGAATATGCTACTGTAAAATTAAGGTGATGAAAATTGCGAAATTCTACAAAATCAGTTGTTCTGTAATGACATCTAAAAATTAGAAATACTTAGAAATACCTAAGTTTCCTGTAAAAATATTTTGAATATTTTATTTACAAAAAATATATATTATTAATTTAATTACCATAAAATAAACAGAAAAAAATAATTTTATCTCTTTTCACAAAAATATGTATTTTGAAGCACCTGAAAAATATTTCAGTAGAGCAAATAAAATTTTATATTCAATACTAAAAGGCAGCTTTTGAAAGCTATAGCATACTGAAATTCCAAAACATCTTTTTCTTCGCCTTTGGCCGGGAACTACGATACACTAGTGTCATCTGATTGGACATTCAGTTGCACGTGATTGAAAAGGCGCCATTAAAGATTGCTTACAAGTTGGCTGAAATTAATCCACAAGTAAGTTTCATTCGTTAGTCTTAAATTATTGCCTTTAGATTTTATTTAACACCCTTACATAGTGAACATTATTCTATTACTGTTATAAGATAGTGTTTTAATCCAAGTTATAATATGAATTGACCGTATTTCAGATCAAATTCTACTGAACTGAGTGTATTGAATTAGCAATACTTATACTTATATTAGCAATAATTATGGCTCTTACGAGCACTTTCGTATGTATAAATAAAAACATTTTGTTTCGGAAAAATTTAAGATTCGTGTTTCAGTTAATATTTTAGATGGACAAAGGAAGTAAATGGTTTGTTCATCATTATAAATTTTCTTTGATAGTTTTCTTCCTGTACAATGTATTGTATGATAAATCAATGAAATATTAGTATTATATCTAAATTTTAATAATTATTAAATTATTGCACAATATAATTCCGATCCATATGATGCAATTTAATGTAATTGACATTTGTTACTATGATATTTTACTCCAAAATTTATTCATTCACTGAATTAGATAGCTGATAAGCCTATAACCAAACATCCCAACTTAAATTAAGAACTAACCCTTTGAAATTCAGAGAAAGCATATTCACAGAGAAAGAAGAGATTGAGAATAATCATAAAAATGCTAAAGCATAATCCATGATTATAATTACATTAACAGCTATCTCATAGTAACATGCACAGATAAGTACATTTTAAGCAATAATTTGTTTGGAATGTTTTAATTGAATCAGGTTAACTTGTTTAGGAATTCCAGTTTTCTCTAGAAGGTTTTTTATAACAGAAAAATTATTTTTTAGGGATAATTATAATTAAAGTCATCTAAAAAAATGTCAAAAGCAACCAATATTACTTGTGGTTATATTATTTATATTAAAAATTGTTGATATATAATGTAAATAACTATTGAATATATTGATATTTTCAATTATTATTGATATATAAATGCAGTATTCCCTAAACTAAGAGAAAGATATTTTTCCACACAATTAGTAGTATGAAAAAAGTTTTAAATTAAATAAGTACAATGAAATTGGTAATAAAAGTAACAAAAAAAGACTTTTAATATGACAGTAGTATGTTCTTAATCTGTTTATAAAATCCTCTACAATTTGTTTCTAACCTAACTTTTTTTTTCATCAGTTTGTATGAAACATTAAAATTTTCTTTTCATGAATGCCTACGAAATCCATGAGATAATCAAAACATTTGAACATTTGGTGTATTTCATAATACCAGATCTGAAATACTAAAAATTTTTAAAAAAGAGTCAATGGTGCTATAATTTTGACTGCTATCCAAATACATTATTCATATTTTTAATGGTAATATAGACAGCATTTTGCCTGTATGTTAACTTGGGCTTTATATTAAGAAACAAAAAATTTAGCATATTATGGATATTTATATACACTTCCCAATACCAACTAAGAAGGTTCAATTTCATGCTATAATTTTTATAAATTCTAACAGAACTTTATTTGTTTTATACTTATAGATCATGCATACTTTTAACGCAACAAACCATATAGTTCTAATTTATGCCCCATCATGCAGTATGCATGAGTGCGTAAAAGAGGCAAAATACTCATGCACATATCAGTATAAATGTGAATATTAATGATTATAATTGTTTTTATTTTTTGTTATTGCTTAATCATATATAGATGCAAAAGGTTATTCCATTTTTCATCCCTAAGTTATTAAATTGTTGGTCAGTGTGCATTTATATAATTTTATTTCTCAGTTTCAGCTTTAAAATCTTGAAGAATCCAACAAGGATGAGACTTTTATTTAGATAACATCATAGATTGTTATTAAAACTTTAGGTAAACTTTTGCATTCTATGTGTGTCATTGGTAAAATCTTTATTAAAAATGTGATAATGTTCTCAATAACTGTCTATATAAGCTCTTTGTTTTCAAAAGACTTTAAGAAAGTCTTTAGGTATCATTCTGTTCAAAATAAATAAGAACTTAGCCCAAAGTTATATGTAAGGAGTCATATTCCCCTTTTTTATTTTACTGATAAGCAAGTTTATAAAGAACTCTACTTTTCAATACTTCTTGGTTTGATAAATCGTTCAATTTTTATTATGGCATTATAAGAAAATATTGGTTTCTTTACAGAATTTTGAAAGTGGAATCTAGCTTCAGATTGCAGTCGTTTTGGAAGACCAAAGCTGACTTGAATTCATAACCTGTGTAATATGTAACTTTTTTTCTCGACATATACTTTTGTTTCCAGCAGTAGACTCGTGGCCAAAATCACTGTTTTTAATATTTTTTAGATTTATTTTGAACTTTAATTTGAATTTTTCTATGAAAAAACTATAAAAATATTTATTAAAGAACTAAAAATTTCAAATTAATTTTTTTAACTTATATGCTAATCTCAACTTTCTCATAAATGTTAGTCTCAATAATTTGTGGATTGAATATTGATTTCCTTTATTTGTTCTTTTTTAACTGTGAAGCTTGTTGTTAAGCTTTTAGGTGAGTGAGAAAGTGCAGTCCATGGCTTTCAGTTAACATGACTCTTGTGAACGTCATTTTTAACTCTTGCCGAAAAAGAGGTTTATATTATAAAAGTATAAAATGCAAGGTTTATTTATAAAATATAAAATCTGTTCATGGACAAAGTTTGTTTATAAAACTAGATTTTTATTAAAACTTCAGGTAAACTTTTATAGAGAAATTACTACTAAGGGGACACTCCTTAGTAGAGAAATTACTACTAAGGGGGTATATTTGTATTTTATACAAACACAGTTTATACATGAAGCAATGTTTATTGAATTCGTTGCACATCTATAATTGGCTTTTACAGCAATAAGCATACGTACTACTGGTACGGAATATATAAATACAGCTTTCAGGAACAATATATTTTCAATACTCACAACCCAGCAGAGAGTCAAACCAGCAGTACTGCCACGTAAACTTTGGGCCTGCTAAGCACTAGCGCAGGATAACACCTTTTCAACCTTAACAACTTTTTTTTATTAATGACGCTGCATGGTATTTATACTAAGCGCGTATGCCGAAATTAGCATATCCCAAGAAGCTTCTTTAATTCATTCACTCAAAAGTTCGATTCTTGTGAATCGAATCTTGTGTATACCTTACACTGGCCTCCCTCGAAAAAAAAAGGTAACTGAGGTCTGAACGGCTTCAGTTAACTATTTGAAAACGCGTGCTGGTCTGACTTTTTACATAATGGGTGACAAAGTCAAAAAACCTTCCACACGTTCTGTGGTGGAAAAACGCCACTACCATTTTACAAAACTAACCCCGAAGGGTCCAGGTGACACCATCACACAGTGGATTTGCAGAGTTGCGGATACTGGGCTGGCCAACTGCGCCCTAAAAATTCTGTTTTAGTTAAAAGTGTCAACACAATTGCACAGCATGACATTTCTTGACTGTTTGTATCTGCTCTTCCCCAATTCATAATGCACATGTGTTGTGTTTTGTGAAGTTAGTATGTTAGTTAGTTGTTATCTGTAGTTAGTATGTATTTTTTTAGTCACTACATGTCCCCTTCAAAAATTTATAAAACAACAGTATGTCGTTTTTTTTCAGTGGCTCACCTCTTCCCCTGAAAATGTTTACACAGTATATACAATGGGGAATTTCAAACCAATTTGGTTCGGTTTTATTAAAGGATGGGGGTTAGAATAAGAAAGTTGATACAAGACTTGTTCCTCATGAATGCAGCAACTTCCTTGCACCAGTCTGTCCATTCCGTGGAACCTCTCTTGATGGTCGCAGTCCTAGCAAAGGGGTTCGTTGACCATGTGGGCATCCTTCGTGGAGAAGGGCGTTGGTCCTGAGGCGGTGGTCCGGCTTGACGATGGACAGGAGGTCTCTTGGGAGGAGGCCAACCTTGCAGGGCGGCTGATATCTTGCGTTTCCTGAACTTATGCAAAGGAGCTTTAAAACTGTAATTCCTCCTTTTGATAACCTTGTGTACCTTATGTGTGCCACGTTCATCCTTTGATGGAGGTTTTGTAGTGCACACTTTTCTTTTCTTCGTACTTTTGTTTGTATCGGTAATAGATTTTAGTGCAGATTCTATTTTTTCAAACTTATACGCCGCACCAACACGTTTACAAATTGTTTCGCTGCTTGTTTCATGTTTTTCAACAAACTGACTATGTTTTTGGTATTGGTGCTTATGCTACTTCTTATTTACCGCCTAAATTACTTCAGTATTTGCAGTTTTAATGCTGGAACCTGAAGGCGCTTTTTCACGTTTTTTATCCCCCTTAACATTAGTTTTATCCTCTTTTGACGAAAAAGTCTCTTTGAAACTTGCGATATCAGAATCGTTATCATTTAAATTCTTTAACACTGCTTCAGTTTTCGGAAGATTAAGCTTTTCATACTGGTGCGTTTTAATGCAAACAGCGTCTATAACTTCCGAAGCATCAGCTAAACTACTTACAGTATAACTCTGTGTCAACTTTTCATCCTGATTCTCAGTCTGGTTTTCATGTACTTTATTTAAGACCATATTATCAACCTGGCCTACACCATCCTCATTCGGATGGAAACTTGAAAAATATCATCATTACCTAGCGAGTTCCTACTATCGTTTAAAGAATTTTTATTGTCGTCAACTAATAAGTATTCACTAACTTCCGTAACGAATACTTCGTCATCTACTAAATTTCCTTCATTAACAGATGTGGGAATATCATCTAAAATATCAGGTATAGCATTAATACAAGTATCAGAAAATTTGTTTTCTAAACGACTAGCATTAGTATAGGCACTATTTTCAAAAATTTGTACTGGAATTACCGCATTATTCCAACTAGACTCACTTTCATTATCAGCCACAAAAATATCCCGACTTTCACTATTCTCAAAATAATGATTACTGCTCGGACAAGTTAATACATTTGACCACACAGTTTCAAAAGGTTGAACCATATCATGTGAATCAACTTGCCAGTGCACGTAAGGTGCTTGCCTATTATTTACTTTAAGTGCACTAATTTCATTGTAACGCCATGCACTTCTATTATTTCGCCTGCGATACCGGTTTTGCTGATGGTTTGAAACTCGCGAAAAATTTTGGCGGGGTCGTATAAAACTTCTCGTACCTGGATGACGGTCAGGGGTAGCGAAGAAATGCCTATTGTCATATTTAGCTAAAGCTTGAAGGAGGGTAACCTTGCTTGTAACATTTTTATTGTCTAAAAAATCTTGAACACTTGGCTTCAAACGATGGATAACTATTTTTAAGATTACCGCTTCCGTCACCCCTTCTAAATATTCCCCACACTTGGAAATCTTTTCCATAGCAAAATCTAACGCAGACTAACCTTCACTTTGTCTTACCGAATAAATTTTCGCTGCAATTTGACTTTGATTAAAGGTCTTTGGAAAAACGCTAAGAAACTGTTGCTTGAATGACAAATAGTCAAAAATCAGATTACTGCTTTGCATACACGTGTACCACTGAAATGCACTACCTCTTAAAGCGGCTAGAGCAATTTTAAGTTTCTCCCCCTCTGGGGTGCATTGTTGCTGAAAGTAATGCTCAATTTTCTTTAGGAATTGACTTGAGGGGCCGCCATTGAATGTGACTTCGAATGGCGCAAAATGCTGATCCATAATTACCCGAGGAAAATTTCCAGCAGGGTTTTGTTCTACAACACTCATTTTCAAATAGTATATAAGTACTTGCAGCAATTTTATCAATATAAGTACACAGTACACAGTTTGACTTCAATTATGTTGTTCGTTATAAATGTAACACTAACAACCAGGGTATATATATAAACTTTCGGGTGCCAGTATAGAGAAATTACTACTAAGTGGGCACTCCTTAGTAGAGAAATTACTACTAAGGGGGTATATTTGAATTTTATACAAACACAGTTTATGCATGAAACAATGTTCATTGAATTCGTTGCACATATATAATTGGCTTTTACAGCAATAAGCATACGTACTACTTGTACGGAATATATAAATACAGCTTATAGAGACTCTATGCTCACTTCTACCCAGACCTGGGTGTATATAATTTGAAGTGGCTCTCTATTTGAATTTGAACCACACACAGTTTATACATGAAACAATGTTTATTGAATTCGTTGCACATATAATTGGCTTTACAGCAATAAGCATGCGTACTACTTGTACGGAATGTATAAACACAGCTTTCAAGAACAATATATTTTTATACTCACGAACAGTAAGTCAAACCAGCAGTACTGCCATGTAAACTTCTGGCCCGCTAAGCAATAGCGCAGGATAACACCTTTTCAACCTTAACAACCTCCCCTCTTCATTAATGACGCTGCGTGGTATTTA